>VZRQ01007442.1:293129-374921 GCA_013397975.1 Machaerirhynchus nigripectus | reverse complement strand
GGGGGGGGGGAATACTAAAAAAAGGGGGAAAGCCAGCTCTGTGCACGTGTATGTATGCATGCATGCCTGTGTACACAGCAGCATCAACACTAAAGCCCAATTCCAATCATCTTTAAAGAGTCCGTGCAGGGTTCATCTTCCTACCGCTCTGCTGCTCCTTTCACTCAGAAAAACTCCCCCTATTTCCTAGGACAGCTGAAACGCAGGCAGTGCCGGTAGCAGGGCAGCGGTGCCTCCCGTTGTGCTGGCACTCGGAGGCTGCGAAGCACAAAGAGCCCTTGGCGCTGCCGCGGTCCCTGGGCTGACACAGCTCCTGCCCCCGAGCATCACCGCTGTGCTCGGCGGCCCCCGTGCCATCACCGGAACCTCCAGAGGACGGCCAGGAGCGAAGGTGAGAAACACGCTGGCGAACACAACGACAAAACGCTATCAAGTTAGGCTAAAAAGCAAGAAAAGCACACATTAGCACTTCTGTGATGGTTGCAGAAGGGTCCAGAGGAAAGAGGGGCTGAGCCTTAGCGAGGGGGGCTGCAGCCCCTCCGAGGGACGGGGCCCAGAGCCCATTTACGGCCGCTTTACCCCCGCTGTTCGACCTGCCTGCATCCCGACAGCTTTCGGTGCTCTTCTCTAACACCAATCTGTATCACTGCTCTGGGGGCCACTTACTTCCATTCAGCAACACTGGATCAAGTAATACAGGGTTTTTTTCTTAATTTATTTTTATTTTTACTCAGAACACATTAAAGGAGTCTCCTGCAGTAGGAAATGAATGATAGACTTGGTTGTCGATGGAGAAAGCAAAAAACCTATTTCTATATGATATTAATGTGATCTTAAAATAGTGGGCAAGTTTTCTTTTATGACATTGACAGAGAGGCAATGATTTTGAGCAATGCAGGTTGATGTGAAGATGCTTTAAGATTAAATAAGTGCTATATAAAGGCCTGCCAGCCTGAATTCTAATGTGCTATGAGACATTTTGCATATTTAAGAGTATGCAAAATGTCTTGTACCACACTGGAATTCATTCTGACAAGGCTTTATATAGCATTTATTTACACTCACATCGTACTTTAAGGGAGAAGTGCAAACGCTGGCTCCGTTTTGAATGGAAGTAACAAAAGGCAACGCTAATTGCTCTGTTTCCTCCTCCAAAAAAGAAAACAAAACCAAAAAAACCCCACAACACAAAAAATAAAATAAAAGCAATCAAAAGTGGAAGCTTGTTTAATATTGCTCTACCATCATCCTGAAAGGCATAATAATTTGAGTTACACATCTGAACTGATTGGAGTTACAGAATCATATCTCCTTTTTGCATTTAACAATATATACAATATAAAATAAATACATTTACACAAATGGACATTGGTTGGAGCACACGGTATGATACACATCACAAAAATATACAGTTGATTGCTATACAGATGTGAAGCCCATCTACAGCTATAGACATGTTTGTTTTCATCTGTTGTTTTGTTTCGGTTTTTAACTACTGGCTATTATGCAACTCCTGGATTATTATAAGCAGTTTAATTTTTTTTGTCCTTTTGCGATCTTTGCACGATAAGACTGCCGTAAAATGTTTTCCTAGGCAGGTAAACAGAGACGCTTAAATAATTAAAATACAATCACCAACACCCATTTTCTCTTCTATAAGAAAAATAGCAGTTTTAATTTTTTATATCTTTTTATGTTATCATTTAAATGCAAAATAGTGGAATAAATACAACAATCTGATCTGATTGAAACAAATGTGTAACTTCTGGGAGTTACACAATCATATTGCTTTAAATAAGAAAAAATTAAAAAATGAAGCAAAAATAGAAATTAAATTGTTATGGCTAAAACATACACCCTTTGAAATTTTCCCAACACTTCACATTAAGTAAGTGGTCTTGAAAGAACTCTTCTCCAGCAAGGTTTAAGATGAACAACATTATAAAGCCCGTGCAGTTTTTTTAGCTAAGTTTCAGGTAATGGTTTTACAGTCTTGAGATACTTGTTCTTTTGCAGCTCCAAAAAATTACGGAAAATGAAAACTAAAGTTTGCACCGTGTGCCTTTAACACATCTCCATTTTTTGTGTGTTTTTTGTATACTTCTAGTTGATTGGCTTTTGACCCTGAAGCCCAAGTTCTTTAATGTGATACAGCAAAAACAATATTTATATTATATATTTATATATATATAGTGTACTTGAACAGTAGCAACTTAAACCCTGCACAAACTTTCTGGAAAATAAACTTTTTTTTTTTGCACTCTTACATATATAAATAATCTTATAGAATCAGCACCTTTTTCCCAGGAGTTGGACTTTTTTATTTGACATTTTTCAAAAGGGATGTGCCAATTTCTGAACTCCTATCACAGCTATAAATTTCAAGTTATTGACCATCTGAATGAATTGCTAATGATGATTTACCTAGACTCACACTACAGTCACTTCTCTACTGAGAAAACACAACCTACAATATAGTCCCATATAGCTAATGATAGATACACAGTTTTTTTTTTTTTTCCTAGCACGAGGCCGAGGGAGCATCGGCCCATTGTTATTTTGTTTAAAGCACACAACGTAGCAATAGTTTTGGAAACTTGTCCGCACCAAAAAAGTTTTGCAACAACACAGAGCGAGTTAATAACAACATCTGAGAGATGATTGAATAAAAGCTATATTTACAGCATTTAAAAATTAGACTTATCTATAATCTTGAAATATTCAAAGTTTTATTTCTAAGCTATACATTGGTATTCTATAATAAACTGTTACAGAAATTATCCCTTGTTTTGAAAATATTATGATTTCAGTGTGTATCTGTTCATAACGAGTATTTGTTTGGAGTTTCGATCTCTTAATTATTACTAGGAAGAACTTTATTACCGGTAAGGAATAGAATATACTACTGCAATCTCCTGAGGAATTGTACATCCAATATTGTCTCTAATTCTACCCTGTGTCTATAAGCACACACCACAAGAATCCAAACACCACAAGAAGAACAAGACAACAGTCTTTGAATGCAACATAAAAATTCAGAAAAGCACAGCAAACATGAAACATTGAAAAGCTGAACTACATTTCTTTTGTTTGTTAGGATTACAATTTTAATTACATCTGTGTACATAGAATAAGGATGTTCACATAGTACAGGGAGCAGCTACTAACACTGGTACATTGGTATAGCATTTGATGGAGGTTATTGTTTATTGGTTATTTAGCGACTGTAGTTTTCTGGGGGCATCTAATCGGTTTATACATTAGATTACACCTCGTAACAGTCTTGAAACTGACTGACTTTCATGCTGTGACAATACTGGTTGAAAAGCACATATACTGGTTTAGCTACTTGTTAAGGATCGCCATTTACAAACGAAAATCTAAATCAATAAATAAGGTATAGAAGTGGTAAATTCTTCAATTTGGTCAGAAGTCTACTACTCTGATTTCTTAATTTTGCAAACGGCGGCATTTGCCTCATTGCCTCTAAGCTACTATTGGTTGATAAGGTTTTTCTGCGTGTGAGGTTACAGTTTTGCAAACAGGCAGTAGTATCTCGTTCATTTGCAACTGAAGCAGTTAGAAATCACTTGGCGACCGCACCCCTGCACAGTCGCTGTCTCCTAACACGGTTACGGATTGGTATTCCACATGGAGTATTTATATGTTAGACTACTCGGATATACTGCAGGTGTAATCTAATCCTTTGAGTCAGTGAACATTTAGTTATAAACTGGAGCTCATGTTAAGAAACTGGATGTTTTGGACCAGACTGGCACACAACATAAATTGCATCCGTGATAATATGCACCTTCCCTTCGACTATTGCTTTAGTAAGATAAATTCCCACATTAATAAATGGCTGAAAACTGGTAAAGCTGGTACAAAAAAATCTCCATTAGTAAGAAGAAACAAAACATTTAAAAAAATCTTCCTTCAGGATTCATTTGTCCTTCATTATTGTTCATCATTGTTCGAGCCAGCACAAAAATGCAGTATTTCTTTCTCTTTAGTATTGCATGAATGAATAAAGCTTAAACTATTCCCTGAAAAAGTTACATCGTAGCTAACCTAAGAAATATCTGGAAGACTTGAAAAAACAATTAAGGAATCAAATGGCTGTAACTGATCTAGATGGAAAATGCAATGATAAGAAGCAGCCGATGCATCGTCGCTTAGTCGTCTAATTAGAGACTGCTCCTATGAAATCTAATACTGCATTCAGTCAGTTCATCGTGTTGTACTGTACTGCTAGGTACGGTGGTTCTCTCTTTGATTCCTTTGTCATTGGGGACATTATGGTTCGTAATAAGTTCACTGGCATCCATATTATGGATTTCCATCCTTTGGCAGGCCTGGCTTCCATCTCTCTTCAATTAGAGACCTCTTTTAAAAAGTTCAGCAGCAAAGGGAAAACACAAAAAAAGAGAAAAAGGAAAAAAGGAAAGGAAAGAACAGAAAGGAAAAGAGAGAAAAGGAAAAGGAAAAGAAAAAACTGCATCAGAAAGACACAGAAGAAAAAGTTGAAAGCTGCTTCACAGTCTTGCTGCTAAATATCAGTGCAGTCATTTAGTCATTTTTTCCTTAATTAAACACTAAGTTTCTTTGCCATTATTATCCTGTTTATTTTCCCNGTTGTTTTTTTTTTTTTTTTTTTTTTTTTTTTAAAACGTGCATGATGGGGAAGCCCATGATGCTTTAGTCAGACCTTGGCCTCCAGCATTTCCAAAAAAAGTTTGTGCATGGGGACTTTGCCTTCCAGTTTGATGTTGTAGAAATGCTGCACAGCCTTGGTGGAGGTTTGCCTCAGAAGCGGGAGAGTCATCAACATCTTGCCTGCACGACGAGGGTCTTCCATGTGCTGCCCGGCCTCGTAATCCTGCAGAGCCTCGTGTAAGACGTCCTGGAGCTTCTGCACTGCCTCAACATCCTCTATGTGCATTGAGTCTGCAAAACAAAAGAGCAACAGGAGGTTTCAGTCTGGTGTGCCAGGAGTTTGATAACGCTACGGCTGCATGACACTTTCACTTGTTCTGCCCATCCTCTTTCACAAAGAAGGAAAATAATTACCCATTAATTTCTGTATTGACCTTTGGGAAAGTGTATTGAAATGCTGTGGAACTACAAACGTACAATTAACTCTTGGGTAAGTAATTCTTCTCCTCATCCTCCTCAAACAAGTACAACAGTCACCCTCGGTGCTCCCCAAACCATCTGTATGGTTACTGCTTTGAAGGAATGACAGTGCCAAGGAGCTGAAAGAATGGAGGGCTGCATTCTATCAGGGAAGCAAGGATAAAGCAAGGATGCCCTGCTGTGGAAAAGCTCAGCAAAATTCTGTGTCAGGTTCCAAGGCTGCTGACTTGGGAGCCACGGACATCACCACTGTTCAGAGACACTGACTGTGGGATTTGGACCACTGCACCAACACAAGGGAAATGCTGGTTTGATGGGATTTCCTGGTAGGTTTAGCAAATTTTTTCTCCCTCAGGCATATTCAGACAGAGAGGCAACACTTAGCATGTTCCTGAAGAGCTTTTGTTCAGTGAAGCTAACATCTCCTACAAGGTGTAATCCTTCTCTCCCACCCCCTCAGACAGTGGTTTATCTTGTTAGTGTTGGGGTTTTGCATTTTTTATAAAAGCCTCAAAGCAAACACCTTGCCCTGCACCTTTGCAGGTGAGATGCCTTGGTGGTGTAAGTATTGAGTGACAGGCCCAGACGCAACACACACCAGGAACTAAACTAAACTGCTACATGACCCGAAAAGATTAAAGCAATGGAAGTGTGAAATAAAGAGCAAATATCTAACTGAAATAACTGTAAACCCCTCAACTGGATAGATACAGAAAGTGAAGATGTCCCTGAGAACACGCAGTTACTGGACCATGCTGAGATTACTTTGGATGAGCAGCCCTAATTCTCTGACTTTTATGTAGTCATAAATGCCAAAGAAACCCTGATGTGGTCCAAAGTGAGGTGAATGCAAGTAAGGAAAAACAGTCATAGGTGAAAGAGACCACCAAACAGCCCCTATCAGCTACCAAAATTGGGATGGCCAACAGACTTACAGAGCCAATAAAACACCATATGAAAATACAACTGCTGCGAGTGGGTACAAGCCCCAGGGACAGGCCACACAGTGCAAGCTTTGCTCAGGGTGAAACTGGGACATGGCACGATTAAAGTTCATCCTTGGAAACTCTACTTAGTATAACGCTGCTTTGCATCCTAATTTTTGGCTTTGGAGTAAAGCTCCTGTTCCCAGACAGAATAGCAACTGAGGATCTGGATGGTGAAGAAGCCACTTCCATCATCATTTCCATGCCCTGTAACCAGCAGTCTGAATGCTCTGGATCAGTATTTGACAGAGCCTCATGTTTTACCCTGTTGATGATTAAACAGCAAATTTTGCACGTGCTTCAAATATCTGAATTACATTCAGAGAATTAAGATGCATCTAAGATTCATTTCCTAAAAGCTGACACGCAACTGTTTCCTCAGATAATTAGGCCAGATAGTAAATACCCGTCTCCTTTCAAACAGAAACATGTAAACTGAAACACGCACCAGTAAGTAACAGGTTAACTAAAATGTTCCAGCTCTTATTGTCACAACAAATGTGCAAATTGAAAAGAAAAAAAAATAAAAGTTACAGCTCCTGCTCTAAAACAGACACTTAATTATATACAAGTTTGGATCATTTAGCACGTTTTATTGATTCTGATGACAGTTTATCTGTTAATTACACATAATGGAGTCCTATGGGAATTTTACATGTTTAATAATTCTGAGTCTTAGTGAATACATGCTCTAAGAAGCACGCAGCTAAGACATACGCTGCTGGGATGTGATACTGCACATCACGGTGCACCGTGCTGAAAGCACAGCCACAGAAATCTCTCTTAGGGATAAAGAAGGCTACAACATTTTGAAAAAGATGACAGGCGAATATTACCTCTAGCAAAATTTAGTTCTAATTAATGTGAGACCATTCCCCAAATCCATACATTTTTGATAGTTTTCTAATAGGGCAGTTCTCTTTAGTAATTCTGTGTCAATAAGAGAAACCCCCTGAATTCTGTGTCCTACAAGCAGATGTAATCGATACAGACATGCTAACACACACATACAGACGTGACTGATGTCTTAAGCACAGTGTCCAGCCACCAGGCTTAATTTGGAATGCAATGTCCAAAAAAATTGTTGTTTTTACTCCCTAACTCTTTACCAAGCCCTTGGATATTCACTGCTGTGCTACAGAACACATGATCTGCTACTCCAAATAATTTTTCCATAGACCATGCGTTGTTTGTGCAGAAATTACACATCTTTTCTGCCTCTTCCCAGATCCACAGTGCCAAGGCCAGACTTGCTGGGGAACCAAACAGGATCATTTTATCTGCAACAAATCCTTGATGAGTCAAAGACTGACTGTTCTCATGACTTTTTTTTTTTTTTTTTTTTACACCATACTGCATAAAGAGACAGGTCTTTCTGGAGAATGTGACTACAGAGTTTAGTTTTTAACCCTTTACAAAACTGGTCTGATTCTTCCCAAAATCAGAATTTGTAACAGTGACCCTAAGTTTGAAAATAGATGGATGGAGTCCAGACTAAATGTATTTTTCACACAGAGGTGAAACTTGCCTAAGATGTTTAACTCTGCAGTTTGGAGAGCAATTTGGCCTGCAGCGTTAGGAATATCTACACTCTACGTATTTCTTACAATGAAAGTGAGTGAGGAGGGAAAAAAAGAGAACAGCCCCCAGAAAGGAATCAAAACCTGCCCTCTGACACAGCTATTACATTCCAAATTACTCTCAAACTCTTCCACTGTGTGGACAACATCCAAAACCAAGGGCTCTTACCCTCTCCTTGCAGGGGTGATTGTGTTCACGGCAATTACTTACATGGAAAATAAATGTAGTAAAGTATTTAATGTATTTTGTTGCTGTCTTTGAAATTAATTTAGTAGCTGGGAAGAACGTGCCCAGCCAGCTCTCCACTGCCAAATGGTGGGTCATGGATCAGTTCAGGAAGCTGTGCCTTGGGGAAGAGATTTGGTCACAAGGAATGGGGTAAGAAAAAACAGCAGGGAGAGGGGCACTTCCAGTGGTGATTAAGACTTCAAACTGTTCTTTTAAAATGGTGATTTAGCTTGAAAGATTTAAAAATTATGTAATCAAATTACTATGATAATTTAACTCCCCATTTACAGAAAAGATTCAAACTCATTTCAGCTTTACTCATTCTAGGGTCTGCCAATGTTTAAATGCAAACTCAATAAATCTGCACTATTTAATTAGACCATGATTCAGCTTGCAGATTGCTCAGGAAAATATTAATCTCTACAAAAATCCTTCTTCAAGTTTTAGCCTTGCAGTCTGGAACTTCCACTTTATTCCTGATATTAAACGAATGTAGATCTTAATCCCTCAGGTGTAAGCCTTTGAAAATAAGGAAAATGGTTGAAGATGCTGAACTAGCCAAGGGGAAAAGAGGAAGAAAAATAAAAGAGAGAAATCTTTTCAGTAACTACAGACTGGCAGACGTAGAAGTGAATTCAGAGCAGGCTAACTCATGGCTAAATATTGTTCATCTGTTGGGATAAACCCAATCCTCAGCGATGTCATCAAGAACCACTATGATTTAAGGAAACACAGACAATTTGTGTGACAATCTAGAAATAAAGCAAGAATTCCACAGAAAATACAAAATCAAATTATAAGTGAGTTTGAATGTTCTTCCTATACCATGAAAAACACCTCTTTTGTTTATGGGCTGATTTGGCGTTTCTTTTAAGTGGCTTTGCAGGCAGTCTAAAGAATTTACAATTACATCCCACACAGGTAATATCCAGAGGAAACCTATACCCAGATGTAATACACTTAAAAATCAGCACCTGTCCAAGCAATGAAATTAAACAGGGTTATTTCAAAGTGTCATTTGAAAGACAGCAGGATTTGATGGTAAATGCCCTACAAAGACATGGTCCCAGGCTGGTGAAACTGAAAACAGACAAACACAAGACTTGTTGATACAACTGCTGAGAACACGGGATTTCACTGGCAGGGAAAAAGTTATTCCTGATCAAAGCTGCCACGGGAGAGAGTGAGATCAACAAATGAGGACACGGACTCATTGAGCTCTGCTTGGAGAATCTCATTCTATCCTTGCAAATGCTTTCTTTCACCATCACAGGATGGGAAAATAGAATTGTACCTCTTCTGATCAGGTGATTGATCAGATCATTGCACAGAAATAGGAGAAAACCAGAGTTCTCATTCAAGAAAAACACCGCAAGGTCCAGACAGAAACTCAGATTACAATCTACCTCATTTAAAATTCAAGCTTCATCTCAAATGCAGCAAACAAACATCCAGCCACACAGGAATCATTTAGAATACATCACAAAGGGCAACAACTAGCTAAAAATTGGAAAGCACCTGAACTAGAGCAAGAAAACCTCTCAAAACCCCGCTCTGAGGAAAGTGAAAGGCTGGTATCTGTGTAATTTGTATATAACATCACTGGGAAGTGGAAGAAAACCAGGGGTCTTACATGAAGTGTTTCTTCACGTCAGAAAATTCAGACAGCAAAAAGAAAATAGGACAGTGAATCAAGCAGCAGGGAGCATGTAGCAGTGAATACACACATCAAGATGCTGGTAAACCACACTGGAAAGGTAGATACCAATAAGTACTTGAAATACAGCAACTGCTGTGATGCTTCTGATTTCATACAGCTGAGCAGTTCACAAACTCAGTCTGGAGAAATCCCTTTAGAAAGCTGTAGGATCCTGGAAGAACTGGATGGGATCAAGATTAAGAACAAAAAGCAAAAAGGTTTTTGCTTTATGTAAGGATGAAAAAAATCCTAATCTGGATTATGTCTCAAATAAAACAGATTTTTTATCTAGATTGTACTGCCAGTCCAAAAACCCCACAAAACCCACTGCAGTGTTTGTTAATGGGTGAGCTGTTCTCAGAACTACAGAACCCCTTTCTCTCCCCCTGAAACACGTGCCAGATTTGCACAAGGACACAAAGTGCTTACTCACATTGTGCTTCTGTATATTTTTATGAGAAACACAACACAGTGACATTTTGAAAAGCATACTGCTTAAGAAAGAAGCAACCCATGGAAATTGCCAATAGCGAATCGAACTAGGTTCTTGGTTCCCTCACCCAGCAAGAATTCCTGTCCTTTTTCCGTCTAGAGCTGAAATTGCCCCAGATCTTACTTTGATCTTCCCTGTCTTGGGTAAACAAATATACTTTATTTTGACCACCTGCCTGTCTTCCCTGAGCAGAACTGTTTGCTGGGATCTGCACGGTTAGGCTAAGACACGAGCAGAGGCAAACAGAATATTTTCCCTTACAAAAGAATATGGCAAAAATGGTCTGACATCTGGAGTACTCTATTGGAAACAGACATTTCAATCATAATAGACGCTGAGAATGAAAGAGGAATAAATTAAGAATTCCTTGTCCACAGGAATTATAGACAGTGAAAACCAAAAACACGAAACAAAGGCTTGTGTGATTGATTTTAGTGAACGAGGCCTTATGACTTTTTGCCCTGGTTTGGCCAGGGTTTGGTTTGACTTTTCAGAAGAGATAAAAACTGAAGCCTCAAAACAGTTTTTAAAACACAGTAGGAAATGAAGGTGTAGTAAGAAAAGAAATTACTTCACAGAATAGGAACTTTATTTCAGGGACTAACTGGATTCGCAGTGAACAAAAACTACTGGCGTAAGGAAGTTAAAACATAGTAAACTAGCATTTTCTTTTTTATTCCTGAAATGGCTTACTTTCCACTAGGCGAGGTAGTGAGGACAATAAATACAGGAATATTTCCCACAGTGCAGAACAAACAGCACACTATGAACTGGTTCAAAGCCCTACACCATAAGGCTAATAAAAGCCCGGAAAAAGGGAACTCGAATGCTAGAGCTGGGGTTTGAGACACCAACCAAAAGAAAAGTACTTTTTATTCACTATAAGATACAAGAAATTACCATAATTACTGTTGAGAACTAAGCTTGGCCTTGCTTCTTGCCCTTTGTGAGTCTCAGGCTACTAACATGTAAATAATACCTGCTTATTCCCTAAGTGAGGAATAGCTCCAAGTTACTCAGTTACTAGAGTAGCTTCCAGAAAAAAAGAAAAAAAATTATGCTTAACCATTGATTAACCATTAATTAACCACTAATTAACTCAGCTGCCATGTCCTAGTACTAACATTAAGCAAATGGTAACATTTATTTTCTCTAAGAATTTTGGGTGTCATGTATTTGATTACATGAAAATGGAATACAAGGAATAAACTGTCTTCAAGCAACATGAAAACTGACTATAGTGGCGACTTCCTTTTCTAAAAATTTATTTCTATGCTGTACTACTCTCTATACAAAACTACATAAAAGAGTTAAGACCTTGCTATTTATACTTTTCAAAATAAACACTGGTAACACACCCTTAACACACAGCTGTGTGTATATATATATATATATATATGCCCAGTCAAGATAGATACGTCTTAATCATGAATTCTAACACTAACAAGATGACTATATAAAACAAAATGAAAAAATGGACATTATTAGAAATTAAATATAGCACATTGTGACATGCGCTGGGAATAAAGATGATGTCCTATGGAGTAAGTGATTTACTGGGCTCTACCAATTAATTTCTATTATGATAATATCATATAATGGTGATAGCCTAGTGCTCTGAGTACACTGTGTCTGGAAAGCTAAAAAACTTATAAGAACTTACTAATTTTTTAACAGGATGAGACGACAGTGTTACTTTACTGGCACCAATATTGATCTGCACTTCATTATGCTAAAATGCACAAGATACTTTTTGGTTCACACTCCTTCAGTACTGAAAGGGCAATGATTTTTTGGTTTTTTTTGGTAGAGTTAATATCAAAGACCAGAAATGTGATGGCGAGCAGAAGTCCCTTTCTCTTTCTTTTGGTACAGGCTATACATCCAGTATTAGCATTTAAGAGTAATTTTCAACAGTGCATAGGGCTGCATGTTTAAGTGCCTAGCATCCACATTTGGGTCAGGTTTTTCAGGAGGTCAGCAGCCTATTAAGCAGATGCACAGAGATCGTATTTTCAAAATGATGATGTATTTTGACCCTCCAGTTCCTTACGTTATGTCTTAGATGGGAACTCAGCTTCTCTTAAAACTCTGGTCTCAGCTGTGACTCCTAAGCTCTTCTGCAACATTTGGCCTGGAGGCCCAGTGTAGTCCTTACTGATTTGGCAATTTCAAAAAACTGCTCACCTGCAATTTCCTGTTTAGTATTTCCCTAATCAATACACGGGAACACGTCCAAGCACGGGAGATATGAGCAGCTCCTCTTGTCCGTGCCGGAGCGTTCCCGTGCGCGTGCCTGCACTTGTGTACACTTCAAACGTATTTTGTAAATATTTCACCTTCCCTTACACACGAGGAAGTAATTGGTACATGCATGTTTTGGAAACCATTCAAAGTTGATTTTCTGCGTGGGTAAACAAAGTGCTCATTGGTGCCAGCTTGCTTCATTTGGGCGGTGTGAGGCGGAACGCGGGGCAGCCGCATCCCGCAGCTCCCAGGTACCTCCTGGCTTTTGTGTACAGAAGGCAGGGAAAGAAGGGAGGAACTCGTGATACCGGCAGGACAAGGACAACGGCAAGGAAAGAGTGACTTCTCCGGAGCTGAAGTATAAAGGCTGTGTTAATTATTATCAAGTCAATGCAGATGCTTAAATCTAACCTGATAAATTCTCGATTTACATACTAAATGTAACTGTTGAAATCATGTCTGTACAGACCTAACGTACCCAGGACTGAAATGTCTATATGTTTCAGTATTGTGCTCTTACATATGTATTTAAACTTCCCGGAGTCTATATGCTCTCAGTGTGAAATCAGAGACAATCTACAACATTGCCACATCCTGCATTTCTGGAAATTTATGGAAGTGGTGTGGCACTGCCAGCCCTGCATAGGGAACATTTGATTGTGGCTGTCAGAGCATCTCCCTGAAAAACTGCTACTCCTCCCCACCTTTTAGGGACCAAATGGCAGGATTATCTCAGATCCAGCACTGCACAAATGGGCTCTGTAGGCCTAAAGAAAAGTGTGTGTTTTAATGCTCACGCTACTGAGATTTGTTGGCCAAAACAAAGCTTGTGGTATTTATTCAAACAAAATACAATCGATACGAAGACAATCTACAATTTCTTTTTCCTGCTTCCAAACACCAGCAGGGAAAGTACTGTGACACTGTATCATAAATCACTAACAGAGATACAGAGCTATAAAACCATCTTTGTCTACTGTTTACAGTAGAGTCAACCTGGGAATCTTTCTAGACAGTGTGGATATGGCAAAAATGTCTGAAACACCCAAGATTTCTTATTATACTCTCCACAGCTATAAAAAGGCTAATACATTTTAAACTGGAAGAATATACAATGGAAGAAAGAAGAAATAGCAATAAAATTTATTAAAATGTGAACTGCTACTGCTTGATTTTCTAATGGTATTTTGTTGTTTTTATATAGCTGCATTTACCTTAACCAAGTTCCTAGTTATATGAAAATAAGCTATTGTGCTCTTGTCTGTTAAAAAAAAAAAATAAAAAAAATTAATCCAACCTAAATTTTATTTTAATTTTAGCAGCATTTGTAAAGAAAACACAAAGGGTCTAATATCCACTGATGGGCTGTAATTCTGCAGGTGCTTTTAAACCTACAAGTTAGTGTAGCAACAGCTGGTAGGAGATTGGTATCTGCTGCATGCACAACCTGAAGCTGAAACACTGAATGTCAGCAGCCAAAACACTCTGTTGAAAGCGAAGTGGAATGGTTGGGCTACTTCTTAACTCCTCCTTGAAACAGTTTCACTTTAAGATGAGGGAAGGAAACGTTTTCACTTTAATGTGGCCTGAATTTTAGTATGCCGAGCTGTATTTATCTCTGACATTATCCTGGTTGTAATTTCCAGCGAAGTTAATGAAGCTACAGATGATTTTGATACACTCTATGCACAGTGTATGACTAAACTTTTTTTTGGCAGCAGTTATTTTTTATTATTACTTAAACACTGCATTTCTTTTTTTTTTTTGGGCCTGGGGGAAGGTGCAAGTGGTATTTAACATCATATCCCTATACTCTAGCCCTCATCCTTTTTTTCAAGTAAACTGCAGAAATATTTCTAATTCAGTCTTTGAATTACAGAATTTAAATAAATACAAAAGCCCTTCTCCATTTAGACTCCTAATTGCAGATAACTTTCTTGCTCTGATCATTAAGCATGACCAATTTTGAGAAATAACCTTCCTGGAGCTGCAAAGCAGCCTCAAGTGTCTATTTACAATGGTGAAAAATTATAAATAAATCTTCAATTAAGAATAATTTTGATCTTTGAGAGGCATTTCGGCATTTTTTTTTAATCTGGAATAAGACAGTATTCTAAAATTAAGGGGAGAGTTAGTGGGGTGGAGAATATTTTACAAAGAAACTAATAAGCATTTTGGCTTTGCATGTTTTTGAATTATATTTCCAATTAAAAATGCAGAGTGCTAAATCACATTACAAAGATAAATAGGAAAGTACAACTTCATTGTTGAAAACAATTCCCCTCCTATCAATCTGAGGATTCATGCATCAATATTGTAGATGAACTGTTAATTACAAAATCAATTAAAAAATTATTTCTAAAAACAGTCACGCGTCCTGGCTCTCAGGGGGGCAATTTGGGCAGAAGGTCTCATCTCACTAGGACCGCGCCAAATCACAAGTCGTCATCCACAAGTAAGCAAAAGCAATCTGGTTTTTCATTTTTCAGCGCGGCTGAGCCCAGCCTGAGATTGATCGTCACATATGGCCCCAGAAAACAAACTGTCAATACCTTGAATGCTGCAGAATTTGAACAAATAGCCGTCCGCCCATTCAAGCCACTCATTGCATCCCATTTAACAGATTTTATTGACAGTTTCCTTCTTGTAATTAAAGGGAAAACTACTGGCCAGCAACCAAGATAAAGTTCAAAGATAGGGTCAAAACAAAAGCAGATGGAGGGGCACGGTGTGACTGTCAATGGAACATAGCATCAGAGCATGTTATTGACACACAGGTATCTAATGATCGGCACGTCATTAAAGAGGGATCTATCGTGAACTTTATGCAAATGCTAAAAGGGACTTAAGACCACAATAAAGCATTAAGGAGGCACAAAAAGAAAAACAACAAAGCACAAACGATTTTTACTTATCTGACAGTATTCACTGCTTCAGCACTTTTAAATTCAAATGCAGGAAAAGAAAAAATCTTTCTGAGATTTTTTAACTCTTTCTGCACAGGTAATAATTTTTTGCAGAAGCACTCTCATAAGTGCAAAGGATCCGTAAGGTAAGGTGTGGTCCTTGTGAGATTCAATACGCATTTCCTCCCTCCTCCCATATCCTGAATTCAGTCTATCAAATTAATCAGTAGCTGCCTTTAAAGAGAAAATATATAGCATATTCTCCAGCATCCTTTTGCTTTAATTGAAATGATTACACTTGTCTGGATTATGAAATGGATTTAAGAGAACAACATCTGTATTCATTTGAAGGGATCTCTGCCTGTAAAACACTCTCCAGATCATACAGTGGAATATTCTCCACTCCCTTATGAACATATTCCACGATTGCTTTGAACCAGAAAGTTGTTCTTAGTTTGAACTGCTTTGCTTGTTGCCTTTTAGACTAAAGTCTGATTAGCAATTACTTATTATAAAATCCTGTTTTAAACAAGCACACAGAAAACATTTCAGAAGAAAGAAAGAAAGAAAGAAAGAAAGAAAGAAAGAAAGAAAGGAAGAAAGGAAGAAAGAAAGAAAGGAAGAAAGGAAGAAAGGAAGAAAGAAAGGAAGAAAGGAAGAAAGGAAGAAAGGAAGAAAGAAAGAAAGAAAGAGAGAAAGACACATTAAAAATGTAGCAACCATCATGCCATTCTGCCAACCTGAATTAGCAAGTGCTATAGCTTTGAGGGTGACAAATTCTTCTTTCTCCAGCTTCATGCTCTTGTATTTCTTTACCAGCTGCAGTATGGCATTGTTAAGGTCAAGAAGGCCTGCCAATTTGGATTGGTCTTCATCCATAATATAATCTTCAGCATATACGAGCTCATCCTCAAAAGAAAGTGACCGGTATACAACACCGAGAATCAAGATCTCCATCCAAGCACTCTGCAGAAGGCTCATCTGGTCAGCTAGAGACAAAGTGGATAATCCTGAATAGGAAAAAAAAAAAATACAGGAAAAATATTAAGCACATTTGGAAATGTGAGCCTCTTTTTGATTTATTTTTATATACATTGGGATAAAACATACATGCATTCTATTAATCTCCCTTCTGCTTTTGTGTGTCTCCTCCCCATCCTACTACAGGAAAATAAATCGATATAAAATCAAACAATTTCTAATGAAAACCAAAGTTTTAAACAAGCAGGAATTAGCAGGCTCTTCCTGTAAAAATCATATTAATTTGTGGGGTACTGCAGTGGCAATCTGTGTTTTGTGTATCTTCTTTGTTCTGAAATACCTGTGCTTAGTTGTAAAAACCTAATGCTGTGTAACAGGGATCTGCTGACTCTATCCATCACTACCATAATCCAAGAAGGATAATTTAGGAGAAAAAAAAGAAAACTTTTTTAAAAGGCAAGATTTGATGTTTTAATAGAATTAAGGTAATGATGAAAAAGAGAAAAATTCTCTTTGAACTTTAACTTCAGGGAAAAGAGAACTAACACCCACCCTTCTCAGAAAAGACACTAATCACTTCTGTCCTGGCTCCTGCCACTGCTACACTTGTTGAAATAACAGGGTGGCACACTGAAGTGCCAACTGAATAGCAGACACACCATCCTTTTAGTGAGGGCAACAAAAAATTTATTAAGTGCTTCTTAATGAATTTAACTTTTGCTTTTTTTTTTCCTTCCTCTCCCTGCTGTCTTTCCTAATAGGATCACTAAGGGCAAACATCTTTACTGTCTTACCTTTTCAGACTCTTGTTTACAGTACCTGTTAATTTATTATATCAAACTGCTAATATCCCAATCACATTAGGTGCTAGAGAACAATATGGGAGAGGAAGTGATTTTCCCAGCCTGTTGGTGAAATGCAGCAGTTTGCCAGTTGGCACCATCAACCACAAGTACTTAATAAAATCATCAAAGGGGATTAGTCAAGCTTTTCTTAAAGGGTCTTAAGACATGTCTGAGGCTTTCATTTAGTTGTTTATGGAGTTGCTTACATGTTCCTTGACAGGGTTCCTGCTGTAAGAACATTCTGTTTGGTGTTCAATTACACTTAAATGCAGTTTTCTGTTTTTAAAGTCGAGAGTTACAGTCAAGCAAGAATATATCATAAACTAGCAAATCTGCAAGGCATCTACTCCAAACAAGATTTTCTCTATAAGCACTAAGCAGCAAAACCAATACAATAAGAAAGCCCACATCCAAACCACCAGGCATCCATAAAAAATGAAACATAAAACTGGCTGCATGTGCTCTCTCTCTCATTTTTCTCTCCCTCCTTATTTGTTTTCATTTTCTCTTACTGTCTTTCGAGTCTTGTGATAGAACTGTAGCTCTCTGCCTTAAAAAAAAGAAACCAACAACAACAAAACCTGATCCAACAACAACAGGAAACCCTTGAAGATATGACAATGGAAAATAACACATCTGTGATTAAAATAAATAAGAGGGAAATGGAGAAGAAATAATAATTTCAAAGGTTATAGGGAGGAATTCATGATTTCAATTAGCTCCAACATTTCTGTTCCTTGCCGGCTTTCAAGAACCAGTTTTTCTGCAGCAGCAGATGGACAGAGAATGTAGCCTGCAGCACTGTCCTGTGACAGCCCCATTCTCCCTCCCAGACACTGCTGTTAGTAAATAGATTTACACATTCTCCAATCTCCACACATCTTTCTGCCGAATAATTAAAAGCAGGATGATTAGTTTATTGAGTGGAAGGAGGAACTTTTTTATTGAGGTCCATCCACGATTTTATCAGGGCCAGCACTTTTACGGTTGTCATGAGGGTGCAGGCATCCAATTTTTCTTATCTGCCTGATTAATACAAACGCTGTTTCAGGACGCATTAATTAACAGATACAAATCTACGTTCTCATGGAAGGATCAATACAGAGAAGAAAAGAGGCATCAATGTGAATTTAGTGCTGATGATGGAGAAGGCACTCTATTGACATTTACGTGCATAGAAACTTTAAAGTTGCAGTGGAGCCCTTTTGTCCCTGTGATTTACAAATTAACAATTTTTCAGGTATAACAATGTTTCACACACTTCTGAAAGGTTTAATTAAGAAAAAGGCAATAAAACCAGTTTTGATTAAAAAAAGTTTAACCTGCAATTTCTCTCTGTATTCTTTTTTTTCCCCTGAAAACTCCACAACTTCCTTCTTTTATTCACTTATCTGTTTTCATACAGGTTTGTTGGTATTGGTTTTATTTTTTAAAAAATAAATAATGCTATGTTTCAATAACACTTATTGTGTGCTGCAGTCATAGAAAATTACATATGCCCTGTGAGGAGGAAAAATGGAATGTTGATATAATTTATTGTATTGCACTCTTGAAAAATCTGCATTCTGGAGCAATAAATATACCAGTTGTTTTTATATGACACATAAAAATAAAAAGAAATTTTTTACATTATAGAAAAACTGGCAACTATAGAGCATGCTGTTCTTCTCTTCAATAATAAATCAAATCAACACGACTGTTTTGTTCCTGATCGAAGTAACTTTCCCTTGAAAGCCTGTTCAGTGAAAGCATGTTTAAACTTTTAAAGGCATCCCTCGTGGGAATGCAAAGCTGAATCAAGTTGTAATTCATCTGTTTTTGTTGTATTTTGATTTTTCAGAAAATGTGAAAGCATCCAGCACGTCTCTTGTATCATGGCAATGCCCTTTTAATAAGTGTTCAACAAGTCACAGTTAAAATAATAGATTACATAGGCTTATATATTTATATATAGAGATATATTTTTAATTGTTTGGAGAAGGTTATACTTATTTCATGTCAAACTCTGAGTCTGTGAGCTTTTGTTAGGTGAATCCCCCAGATCAACCATGTTCTTTGACAAGGGGATATTTTCTATATTAAATTGTAACTATTTTTAAAAAACTCTCCAACTTGGACCCTTCCAGCCTTCTGACCAGTGCTTGCCTCTTCAATCCCATCTCTAAGCTCTGTCCAAAACCACCCCGAGATGCTGCCTGATGGCGCGGGTTGGAACTTTGTCATGCACTGTGTGGGTCCTTAATCCTTCAGAGTCTCGCAGGTCACCGCCTTCAACGCAGAGCTGTGTAATAACATTTTAAAATATAATGTTGTGCACCTTTCTCCCCCTTTAGCATGTACCACAGTGGTGACAAGTTTGATCTCTCTCCATCTCCCTCCCCAAGTCAGTGCCATCTGATGTATCTCAGGCGTTTGCTGGCAGGATGACTCTCTGTACCTTGACCTGCAGTTAAATAGCATGTTTATCTGCGATACAGCACACACCAAATAAACCAGACAACAGTCTGCAATAACGTCATTTGGAAGGATTGAAAGGCTTCTCAAGAGTCAGGTACCCCTGAGGTAAGAAGCTTGAAGGAAGCATGTTTTGTGCCAACCCTCCTGCCATCTTCTACTAGACGCTCGTGTGCTTGACAATGATGCCATGGGCACTTGTCAAGGTTTTTTTTTTTTCTTTTTGCCTAGCAAACTGATGCACTTTGCAGTCAACTTACAAAAAAGGCTAAGCATTTGAAAGTGTGAAGGGCAAAAAATATCTGACGGCTAGTCTTCAAAAATACACTTTCATTTCAGAAAGCATAAATGTTTATTTCCTGAGCTGAGTGTTGACAGAAATAGGCTGCAGCGCAGGCATATGAATTTAACCCCTGGTAGGCATTCTTTTCAGCGTGGTTTTTATGTGGCTGAGTGCAAGCATTGTAAATCTACGGGGTGTCTCGTAATATCAGTTAACAATAGCACTGATTTGCTGGTTACAGATTTCCTTCCTTTTTTCCTTTTCTTTCTCCTCCTTTCAGGGACTGTAGTGTTTCTTCTGCTAAAAATAGATACTTTTCTACAAACAGTGTATCACACTCAAATTGTAATTATGCCGTAATGACTCACTGAGATCACTGAGTGTGGATTGAGAAAAGGTTGATTGAGCAACTGAACATATGCTTGTTTTTTTTTCCCTTTGCATACCAGTAAACCCAAAGCTCAAAGGAAGCAGACATAAATAGGTAAAAAGGCCTTAGCATTTTTATTACAGGGACAAGGGGCATTGAGCTGACTGCACTCTGCAGTGCTCAGCACTCCAAGCCAGCTCCAAACACAGTTCACAGCCTCTTCAACGGGGCTGTTTAAACCACAGATCCTTTCAAATATCAGCACATGCACCGCTTGCTCTCTATTTCACATTGCACACGGCTCCATGCTAAGCAGGGTAAATCTTTTATATTCCTGAAGACCCTTTCCTCTACTTCATTAAGATGGACTTCATGGACACTAACTCACTAGGGGCCAGAGTGAAGCAGCTGCAGATGGTCAAGTGCCAAAGTAAGATCTGTGCCTTGCACACAGCGCTTCGAGAACTACTAACAAAAAAAAAAAAAAAGACAGTGGCTGGACTTACCATTGTTTTCATCTGTAAACATTTGATGCAATGCCTCAACCAGGCTACTCAGACTTAAATCCTAGAGTTTATTTCACTTTGCAGGGACTGAATTTCCACTCCCATCTGATATGTGTTTAGAAATCTGAATATTTGATCAAACCAGATATGAAGCTGCTGGCAAATCTGGGAGTTGCTTCACTTTTCTGATAATTGCCTCCCATTTATTTTACCGGTTGTTTGTGTGATTGTTACCTTTATGAGTAAAATATTCCTCTTGCTTGCCCTGGTTTGTACTTCAAATATCTTCATTTACATTTTTTATAATCAAAGCTGTGCTTGAAAATGACATGTTCACTAGCGTGTTGCAGATTCAATACATTTACACAGTTGAAATATCAAGACTTGGATTTTTAAATTATTTACACTTAATTTTGATAGATTAACTTCTTTCTAAATGTTTTATGGGTACTGATGTTTCCAGTACAGGTTTTTTTCATTTCAAAAATGATGTATAGTCACCACTGTCAAAAGAGCAAACTAATATTGCAAATACTTAAAAAAAAAATTCTTTTACCTTGGATTAATTTATTTAGAGAGTGCATGGCTTCATGGTCAAATAACCAAGAGTGGACCAAAGGCTTATCCTGGCTGCACTGAGGTGGATGTAAAGAACCTCCACTTCAAGATCAGACTTGTGTCCAATACTCTCAGACGTACAGCTGTCACTCTGCCCTCCTCTCCCTCCCTGGCACACACTCAGCCAAGCGCTTGGATCCATCCAGCAACTTCAGCTGCCTTCCAGGGATGTAAACAAAGGCCAGGGAAATTTCAGCAGTGAAACTGCTGCTAGGGCTATGTAACGTTTTCTAGACATGATCATAGCATTTGCTGAAAGAAACCTTCATAGCCTCACTGCCCTTTACTATTATTCTATTATTATTCAAAAATCCAAGGAAGAGGATGGCATAATTCATTTTTTCAGGCTACATGTAGGGCTGAATCTCCCACATACATCTGAATTAAGAGATCCTTTTTATTATATTAATTCAAGAAAAATTGGATTTAAATACATTTCAAAGTACTGTGTAGTCTAAAAACACGTATCAAGACCCACAAACATTTCAGTGCTTTTGAAAACCATTAAACAGAAGGAGAATGCTCTCATTAATCACCAAACATATTTCCTAGATTATGGATGAAATTTCATGAAAGCTGGAACAGAAACAGATACAACTCATTATGTCAGGGTGAATCCATTATTTCAGGTTTGGTTTAGGGGTTTTTTTCATACCCCTTTGCTTATGGAGGCCCTAGTCAAAGGCTAATAATTGCACAGGATGCCATAACAAGCTGAAATTTAAGTCTGACTCAGAATTTTCACATGAAAGGTGTCATCTCACAAAATAAAAAAACGCAGGTATTTGCCCAGACTTGAAAACGAAAAATCAAGTTCCAAAGCACAAACTCCAAGTGACCAGAAATGCAACCAAAGGCTCGACTTAATGCTGTTTGCTGGATTCAGCTGCCACGCTCCTTAGAACTGAGGTTCTGCAATTAAAGGTACTCTTAGAAGCAGATTCCATCCAGTAAGTTTTGCACAGTGAGAGCACTGCCCTTCCCAGGCAATGCTTTGCTGTGCAGCCTCCCCTCTCCTCCTGCCACCAGAGCAGAGCACTGCGAAGGCAGCGCCGGGGCTCTGTCGTGAGCCGCGCGACGAGCGGCGACTGCCATCTGTTATCTGTGCAGCCCTGGGAGAGGGCAGCTCGGGCTGCACGCACTGAGGTGCCCAGGAGTCACTCTGCCTCGAATTAAAAAAAAAAAAAAAAGAAAAGAAAATTAAAAGAAAAAGAAAAAAAACAAAAAACAAAAACAAAATTTGCAGAGTGCTGGCATGTTTTCAGCCCAGCCTGCGCACTTTCCTTGGGTTTTCTTGAAGTGCCTTTGTATTCCTAACTCTTGCTGTCCAAGTTCTTATAAAATATACATTTTTTTTTTTATATTTTGTAACATGGAAAAATGCCTGTGATAAGCACTTTTTCACTAACACCTACCAGGAGGACGGGGAAATGCCACACAGAGCACTAAGAAACCCGGGGCTGTTATCACAACGCTACTTTCATCTCACTGAAACAACAGCAGAGAGATGGCACGGCAATAAAAATGCATTCACACTGCATGTCCCTCTCAATCCATTATGAACAATGGATTCTCGCTAAGCAAATATTCGCTTGTCAGAAGTATTTGCAACACTGGATTCATTCAGCAGGACTAAGTAAGTGAAGTTCACAGCAATTTGAAGGCAGCAAATTAGACATTTACAAACACTGAAGATGCTGCTTGTCTAGCGTGACCTTTCACTCAAGCTATACAAAAAGGTGTTAATGTAATTTAAATACCAGTTAGGAATATTTCTGGTTTGTCTTTTACCGTGTGAAACCTTACATGATAACACTAAACAGGAGCAATTTGAGCCTGTCATTTCTTCCCAGGGTCAGATGCACACAGTGAGATGTAACCCACCACAGTTCAAACTGACCTCACTACTGAAAGCAGAGACACCCCTCTCTAACCACCCAAATATTTCCAGGCAGCTACTTTTAAATCTCCTCTTTCTAGTTAAAGTGCAAGTTCTCGTGAGCTGCTTCTTTAGCATTGGCAATGGAAAGGAGCTGGAAAATCTGGCTGATTAAGGATGTCTCCCTGACTTCACATAACCAGTTGCTAACACACTGCAGTGAACCACTGAAGATAAAAAAAGCTAGTTGCCCTTGCTTCAGAACAGAGTTGGTAAGACCTCCATGTATGGAGTTCCATGTCCACTTTACAATGGCATTTTTGGAAACGTTTAAAGTATTGTATTCTTTATTTCCATTACAATTTCACACCTTATTATCTCAGTACCCACCGAGAAAAAGGAAAATATAAGACAATAGAGTTAAACAGATTAATACCCGATTTTCCCTTCAGGCTGATTTTACCACTGGAACTTCCACAATTTTAAACAGCTTTACTGCAAGCTCACACCAACCTTACATTAAAAAGATGTAAGATGAAACACTTGTATTTTGCTTTATCACCAGGTGCTCTGAGAACAGAGAAACACCTGATAAGTGTGTTCCAGGAAACTGCTTTTTTTTTTTCACCTCTTTTTTTTTTGTCTGTGTAAGACAGTTAGGACTTCGGGTGCATTACCTCTCTGCAGTGAGGTTCTGAATTCTAACACATGGACAACGAAAAAAGTTTTAAATTCAGACTAGCAGTGCAATAGGGCCCAATGAAGCTGTAAGTCTCCTTCAGGTCAGTAATATGAACTCGTAGATTCCTGAGGGTGATCTTTTTAATGCACTACATATGTGATCTGATCTGCTTCTTTAAAGTTAACTCTTCCAGTTCTTTAAAATTTAACCTTCAAATATTGTTTGGCTAGAGTAAAGGATTTTTTTTTGTCCCCTTACTGAAGATAGCAGAGGCAGATGTCATGATATGATGTGCTCCTAAAATCATAGGAGGAAATGGAGCAGGATTGCATTTATGGCCTTGATTGTTTTTTTTTTTTTTCACTGAGCCTTTATAAAAAAACCCATCAATCATATTTTCAACATAAATATTGATTTTACCCAAATTCTTCTTCCATCTGTTGTGGATGTATGTATTTGAGTATGAGTACAATAAAGCCAGGTTTGTAGGTGGGAAAATAAAAACTACACTCAGTCATTAGTAAAGTGAACATAGAAGAAAAATAAAGAGTACAATGAATAGGGCTGAATTTCTTCCAAAATCCATTCTAGAGAACAATAATACAGTTCAGCTTAAAATAGCCAGCATAATATCTGCATATCCCGTGTGTGGTATGCCTTACCTAGATCCTTCCAAGAGTTCAGCTAGCAGAAATATAACTACAATCACACATAATTAAAAAGTGTCCACCCTTTTTCCTCCTTTTTAATTTTTACTCAACTAAACTAAAAAAAAAAAGAAAAAGAAAATAGAGCACAAAGTTGACAGAGGAACCTTGCTAAACTAGTAACAACAATCAGTGTTAGTTCAGGTTCTGCTTGCTTCGACCTTTGTACGCGTCAGCCTCCCAAAAATCACATTTATTGACTGGGGATATTAGAGATTTAGAGCCTAAGCTTCTTCATCACATTAGTTTTCAAAATCAAGTTTGCTGGATTGTAAAGTATCACTTCTAGGGTTTTTTCCACAGAAAGGAGGAATTTCTTGTGCATTTAATACATGTTGCCTTTTATTTGTAACCTCTACGGGTCTGCTTGGAGAGGGCTTTTCCTCAAAGAGTGCTGGGTCACTGCTGTTTGCCTTTTGCTCCCCTGGGGAAGCCACCAGTCATTTCCTCCCTGAGAGCTGTGGCAATCCCTGCTCCCTCTGTCTTTCCATCAGGCAAAGTCAGGTTTCCAGGAATTCCCCAATCATGTTAATAATATGAATCCAATACAGGAATGTATTAGCATATGGAGACAACCACGCTTGCGATCCAATCAGCGTATCTCTGTTAACCCTGTGTGTGCTGAGCTACCTAAAATCTCTTTCCACTGCCAAAACAAAATCTTCAGGTTGCAAAATTTTGGGGTAAATATCCCCTCTCAGCCTGTGGCAGGAAAGTAACAGCTCAGACCACTGTCCTACACATCTTCCATCTTCTTCCTAATTTTTAAAACTTTTCTGCTGGTTAGTTGATTTTCTTAATGTGCTGCAGATGCCAAAAATTTCAAATGATGTTTACAGTCTCCCTGGTTTGGGGAAGAGAGACACATATTCTCCTACATGAACGTGAAATTTCTAGTTTACCTAGTTGAGTGTGCATGTACCATTAAGATCATCTCTGGAGGCTGTGTCTTAAGTCTACAACAGTCCACACACAGTGAAAAAAAAAAAAGACAGAAAAAAGAAAAGGAAAAAAAAAAGGAAGCTGCCTGATTCTAATACACCTAATTAGCCATCGGCAGACTCTTAATTGCATACATTAGGATGATTCCATAGTGGAGATTAATTCTAAATATACCCAAGCAGCTGGTTAAGATGCCATGGATTACAGTGTGGACTGTACTTTTCCACTTAATTAGATATCAAAATTAAGCAGCAACAAGCATTTTGACATAACGGGGATCAAGCCGCCGCTTGGCATCCCAGAGCTGCACTAAAGTGACCGCTAAACAGAGCCGCACAGATGGAGAGATATTAAATGCCGCACTGGAAAGTAATTTCAAATAATAAAATATCAATATTTACATTTTAATTACCCCTACTGAGAGCCGCTCTGTCATTTTCACTATTGCCGACGCAGCAAGGGGTAGTGGAATGACATTGCGGCTCTGACTGCAATGACTATTTTGTTTCCATTAAAGAATGACAAGTGGTTTAGAGGCAGTGACACCCAGTGTGTGAACAAGAATGACAGCAGATCAGAAAATTCCTATTAAGGGAATAAATGACTCAACAAGAGAATTTACTTTAAGCGGCCAGCTCCTCCTTGAAACACATAATCCTTTCTAAATTTCCTGCAGGAAGTTTATTATTAGAGGTGCCTTGGAGAGACCTTAGCTTCTCATCAAATATTTAGAACGACAGGACCTTACATGATGACTGGTCACAATTTAAAAACAGTAACATTCAATGCTTATCCTACCTAAGAGTTACACTGAGAGTTTGCATGCATCAAATTAGTTTTGAAGGAGAGGGGAAGGCGCATAGCGAAAAGGAGATTCCTTCCCCTAAAGACCTAAAAGCTTTGATGGCTCATGGAAAACACCAGGGTTATTTTTGCTGTCTTCACCAGTTTTACTGCCACTGGCACAGTGAGCAATCCACATCCCCCGGTCACAATTTGCTGGCCCCCAGAATTCTACCCAGCAGCTGATCACAACAGGTAATGTGCACACACACAGCATCAAGCCTCTTGTTTCTGCCTGCCTATTCCCTGCACATATATAAACACTTTTTCTTTCAGTATGTACATTAGAAATCCATGAGACACCTTTGCAGCACCTTAGGAATCTAATTACTTCTGATCAGGTCTGAGGTCAATCTCATGGAAAATATTATATTACATCTGACATGCTGCATTTACAAGATGAAAAGGAAGGAAGAAAAATATCAACACAGTCAAGAAAAAAAACCTCTTCCTTGGGGATGTCTGTCAAACTGCAGAGATCTTCAAAGAATTTCAATGGCCTCAGACATGAGAAAGTGGGTAAGAGTAAATCCTTGGTCAGTACACCCAGTACGCAGCTAAGTGACCCTCCTCCTGAGTCACGGCATGCATTTATTTAATAATGTGCAGAGCTCAACTTCTATAAATGTGACAAATGGCTAGAACAGAACATGGGGAAAAAAAGGCATGAAGATTTTTAGAGAACAGAAAAGGAACAGCTTTATGGCAGTGACTATTGCAGGAGTTTTAGATCCAGCTTTGACATTAAGACTTAGAAATCAAGTACAAAAATTTTACTCTGACATTAGGTACTTAACTAGTTATCTTCTTTTTCTTGTCTTTTTTCTTCACTCCTTTTTCTTTCCCCCCTTTTTTTTTTCTTTTTTTTAAGTACCCAGGAAGTACTTCTTAAGCATCCCTAATGCTTTTAGGACAAGACACTTCCCCATTTCTCAGCCACTAGCACCTTTTAATTTCTGAAAGAGCCACGGTTGAAAATCTTAATTAATTGTTCCATACTGCTTCAGGATCATTATGCAATGTAATAAAGGCCGTGTAATTATGAAATTTTACAGCCATTACCAAGGCTGATGGCTCGTATTTCATCCTCAGCTGGACCCAATGGCTTTTAGCCACTCAGCTCCCCTTTGATGAACTACAGACAGATCTATCAGGCCCAAACAATATCCAGGCAAGGTGGCTATAATAGCTACCTACAGATGAAGCCATAGATAAAGATAAACTATAAATCTACACACAAATGCAGGCACATTGCCTCAGGATGACA
Organism: Machaerirhynchus nigripectus; assembly: GCA_013397975.1. Classification (NCBI taxonomy): domain Eukaryota; kingdom Metazoa; phylum Chordata; class Aves; order Passeriformes; family Dicruridae; genus Machaerirhynchus; species Machaerirhynchus nigripectus. The sequence continues at coordinate 347,268 of VZRQ01007442.1, read as the reverse complement.
GAGGGGAGAGGATGAGACACTTGGGAAAGCTGGCGGCTTGCAAAAACGCAACCTTCTCTCTCTGTCTCTCTTATTCAGTTTGGGATTTGTTTGGTTTCCTAAAGGTGCAAAACCTCCTTGCACTTCCCCCACAGAATAACATATTTTTTAAGGACTGTGTATTTTTATATGGAAGGCAATGGGTCACTTTATCCATCTATTAAATTTGACAAAGGGGATTTATGTGGACAAATCAAGTCATCCTCCAAACGAAGCATCCTAGTCAACAAGTTTGCAAATCATATTTTTAAAAGTGAATCCAGGTCACTTGCTTCTGAGACTGTTAAAAAAGCAGCCATCCCTGATTTCTAAATGCATTATCGTGAACAGATGCACAGAGGTGAAGTTAGATCATAGGCTTTCACTGGAGGCAGCAGCAGAGATGCAATTTCATGCAACATTGTCCGACATTATTTTATTTTCAGTCTGAGAATGAAAATACTTCTAAAATCCAGTGCAAGTTAAAGCAACAAGGGGATTATATATGCTCTTGGTACCTGCAACACCAGGATGTAGTTTATGTCCTGGTTATGGAGGTGACCTCCATCAATGCCCTCTTTAATTTAAGACAGGAGGCCTTCTGAGTATGCAGTGTTAGTCCCTCCAGAGTGAGACAAGGCTGACTAAATGATCTCTAGGTGAGAAAAAGAAATGGAGAGCTGCAGCTCCTGACCAATTCTGAAAGAGTCCAGGGAAGAGTGTGAAAACATTAGCTTGGAAACTGCATCTATCAGTACCCATTCCAGTAGCCCATGGTCACTTGTGAAGCTGATGCCATGCTCGTGGCTGAGGCTAAAAGCACTTCCGAAGGCAAGGGAACTTAAAATAAAAATATCAACAGTACTCCCTGATTTCTGATAGATCAACAGAATGGCTTGGCCCTTTCCAGAGAAAACATGACAGATTTAGAGGAGGTTCAGAGAATTAAAGCAGTGCCTAAGAAAACTCTTACGAAGAGACTCAGAAAGCAGGAATTGTCTTCCTCAAAATAGTGATGTATGAGAGAATGCAGTAGAAGCGTACATCAATTAATGATATAAAAAGTAGTTTTAAAGCTTGTATTCTGTCTGTCTTAAAACACAGACCAAGCACCACTACAGTAAAATGCAGGAAATTCAAAATGGAAGACAAAGGGAAATTCTTCATTCACAGAGTAGCTGGACTGGAGAACTTCTTGCCAAAGTATGTCACTGAAGCCAAGAACTCAGGGAGGGAGCCGATGCTTACATGGACAGCCAGAATAGCTCCAGGTATTAATACTACAAATCCGAATTAAGAGGATATGGACAGTTTTCTTCCTTATTTCACCTAATCTCTAAGCATAAGGAATTTTAAAAAGTTTTCGAGGCTTATGCCTACTATGCAGTTCATGTCCCCTCCCCTGAGGCTGATCACTGCTGAAGACAGCAGTGTGTATTGATGACCTATAGCATTCAGTTCCTAGTTTCCTAAAAACTGAAGCCTCAGAATTTGGGCTGCCTTTCTTTGAGGTGTTTGGAACCTACTCCTAACAAGTGGAGCTCAGAACAGAAGAGCTTAGAGAGATGTGCCCCAGGCAAAGAATTTCAAAATCACAGCAACTGAGCTCTCACCCTACTGCTACTGTGGAAAGACAAAAATAATGGATATGGAAGATCCACGGTGTTATCACAGCCACAAAAGCAGACAGGTGCATGTATTAGTGTGTGTTTGCATAAGCCTGTGTACGCACGCATTTGTACTGAGCAAACCCAGGGTTTCTAAAAGCTACCGAAATGAATAAAGATCACCTGCTCATTAACTTGTAGTCTTTGCTTATTAAATATGTCCTTTCTTCTCATATAAAAAACTGTCTTCGCTGAAGGACAAAATAATAATGTAATCACCCAGGTCAGATCAAAGAAGTATTTTCTGAAACAGGGAACAGAGTCACAAAGGGTCACTGGTCAACAAAGCTGCACCTGAAGACAGGCAAAGAAATGCACAATTCATGTTCCTCCAGCATAATGCTGAGGATGCTTCATATATGGTCTTTAAGGACCAGTATCTGCTTTTAACATGTTTTACTGAAAGGGCATGTATGGTGGGTATTCACTGTATGGTGTGAACTAATCTAACCCTTGCAGTGCACGTGGAAGCCTCATAAACATTCTTGATGGGGAAAATACCCAAACCCAAATCAAAAGGTTTAAGCACACACAGTACATCAGAACATCTACAAACTACACTATACAAACACCACGCAACTTTAATGCCTGGACAGGATTTTAAATTGCCTTCTAATACTCTAAGAATTTACCAGAATTTGGTGAAGAGGTCTGATAAAATACTCGCTAGGAAAATTGAGAAGAATGGATCTAGACAAAGAACTGGAAGATCTTTTACCTTCTCTTCTTTCCATCCAGTGGACTCATTTAGACAAATTAGCATCAACATCACAGATAAGCTCTTTGGCTTTATGTGTTTTTATCCTCCCCATCACTCATATCAGTAGAGTAAAAAGCAGCTACAAATATTCACAGCAGGAGCATTTTTCAGAGCAAAAACTTCAAGTAGGAAGTAAATGCAAAGATGTTATTTCTATTTCTACTGGAGGCAATAATACCAGTTTGCTACACTGATCTAATGAAAATAATGATGATAATATGAGAAAACACACAAATACCACCTTACAATTTTTATTTTACAAATGAAATGCATTAAGATTTAACTGCTATGGTAAAGGTCTAGCCTGTCAGACAATGCCTATCAGTATTCCGCAATTTAAGATTAATGTAAGATTTTAAGAAAGTCCAGCGAAGAATTTTGTGTGTCAGAAAGTTAATTTGCAGTTTAGTGCAAACTACCTGGAAAGAGAACTAGCTGAGGCAAAGTTAAGAGTTTGTTTTTGCCAAATACAAATTACTGCAAAAAAAAGGTAATTAGCTTTACATATTTTGTGAAAGACTTCCTTTTCAGTATTGGTTTTAAAACATTTTCCTTCCTCAAGTGATTTTTGGGTTTGTTTTTTTTTTTTTTTAATGAACAGATGCATGTATCTTACATATGAGTAGAAAGTGCTTTTAAGAAACCTGCTTTAGAGAACACATAAAAGAGAGGTTTTGCTAAGTCTCAAAAAACCCCCGACTGCAGTAAGACCACATTCAGGCACACAGAAAGATATTAGCATGATGACAGACCAAAACCAGAAGGAAATGGGGGTATAATTGTATGTTTCCTCTTTCAGTGTTCACCAACGGGGCACAAATTGTAGCTGCTATAATGCATGCCACGCTTTACACTGATTTTCTACACTTGGTATTCCCTAGCTGAATTGTTTCTGAAGTCTATGGTGATTTTTTTCCACAGCAAATCAGCAGTTTTTCAAGAGGTCTCTGTGCAACCCAGGAGTATGACATTTACTAATGTGTTGAGATTCAGGGATTCTACTTTGTAGAAGCCAACACTAATAAGAAAGATATGGTTCAGTGTCCTGGGTATTCTTCCCAGTTTTATTAATTAGATGGAAAGCTTCTCCCTCTGGAATACTGCAAGGTATTTATTAACACTTCAGCCCACAAACTAGAGTAAATTTACAGTAGTGAAGGTAATTGTTACATACACCAGTTCTTGTTATCAACTTGGCAGGGATAAGCAAAAAAACCCCAGAGGTTTAGATTATGATCTTTTTCATGATATTTTAATTGTGCTTCTTAATCTGCTAAATTAAAAACTATAGTACAATCTTATTCAGATCACTGACAAAAAAGATCATATCAATTTGCAACAAAATGTATGAATGCTCCTATCTCTTTTAATTATACAAAGAATTTAACAGTCATATTCAATATGGCCACAGAGCGACTGAGATACAAAGTCTTTCTTTTGCAGTTGTGCCATCTTATCCCTCAACACCTTCCCGTTTTATTTCAAGTCTCCCATCTTTTAATGCACAGACACCCTTCCCTAGACGATCTTTAATATCACCACCTTCCTTCTTTTCCTTCATGTTCAGCATGATGAGATACTCCTGCAACTGTGCCTCAGCACACCGATGACTGATAATGACCAGACAGGCACTCAACAGTATCTCAGGTACTTTTGTGCTTCGCAGAGAAGCGTTAGGTATGCCCAGAGATACTTCATGTAACCACGTTTTCCTCACCACTGCTTTCTGCCTTCCTCCTTTTCTTTGCATTCTCCTGCTATCAGACCCTCTTATTCCTTCTGGGCACCATACGTCAATTTATAGTGCCACCAGCAATGCCCTTTCCTTAACTGGTGCACACTAATTTGCCTACAGTTTTTTTTTACCATGCAGCTCTCAGTGCTCTCGAAAGCTTAGAGTTGGGCTTTATTTTGTAGTCCTTACCCTATTTCTACATTCTTGCACCCAGCAAGTGTTGGGTTCTACCACCACGTATTTGAGCACACTTGTCAGTAATTTTCGAGTTTACACAGAAAACACAGTTGTGCTTTGTGAGTGTGTGGCCTTAGGTCTAAATCAAAATTTTCATGTGCTAATACTGCTGGATCATCTCTTGTTTCTTTGGCTTTGTTCTTGTCCCAGACATCTGCTTTCAAATGTCTCTTATTGATCCTCCTTTATGGTCAACCAACACTCACTGTGGCTTCCCTTATAGATGTTATGTGCCCTATCAGCGATCTGAGAAGGAAAGGGGTGAGAATTTTGTCATCTGTTCTGTCAAAATCCTGCTTAGCTATCCTGACTGCACAGGGCACAAGCCAGTTATAGCTGGCACTTGCCAAATACAGCCCTGTCAAAGAGCTAACTAACTTACTAACATCAGAAGTTTTCAGGACTGTATCATAGATGATGTCAGAAGCACAGATGAAGCATGAGGTACATTTATACAGGAATATGAGGAAGAATTTGGACACCCAAGTCTCTCTCTGCAGTTCTGCTGGAGTCACAAAATCCCTCTGTGTCTCACAGGCTTTCAGTGCAAACTACAGATAAAATATATATAAACAGGGCTGTATTTTAACCAAAAAAAGGTCTAAAGGTATATTCAACATTTCTGAAAAGTGTATGAAATGGATGAAGGGATAAGCAGGCTAAAACATTTAGAAAAGGAGCTTCATGTTTTCTCACACTTTGCCCACTAGCCAAAGTGAGAAATAGACCAAAAGAGCATGAAGAGGAAGTGTAAAGTTGAGCTCCATCCCTTTCTAAATATTTTAGCCTGTTCATCCCTTCATCCATTTCACAGACTTTTCAGAAATGTTGAATATACTCTTAGACCTTTTTTTGGTTAAACTTGAGCAGTACAACAGAGTTTGAGGTGGCTCCTACTAAGGTGACCATTTTTTTCCCATGTATTTCTATGGATGCAGGACCATGCCTACAAAATGAATTTGTCTGGCATTGCATTAGGATGAACACAAAGTAAAACTGGGACCTTGACCACGTAGTGCTGACTTTATAGCACTGAGTGAGAGGGTCAAGTGCACCAGTGTTGTAAAACTGTAAACAGACATTGCTATTATATTGTATGTATGAAAATGCATAAAATACATTTAATTAACTCTAGGCTGTGATACAAACTGACAATCTTAAACAGAAATTTCAAAGCTAAGCCTGACACCTTTCGAGGCATTTTGCTCAGGAAGATACATATTTAGGCCAGATTTCTATACATTTGTATGTATTTTTTTTTAAATATATGAAAAATGCATATTATTTACTCAATTGCCTGGAATGTCTTTTGGAGAAATACATATTTATTTTTAAAAGCAATCCATATATTATTTACTCAGTGGATGAGAATGACTTCAAAAACCCGTTCTGGTCCATCAAATAAATACATATTTATAAATGGTTTTTAAAATGCATATTATTTACCCAATGGACTGTAATGGCTCTGCTAGTGCCATTACACGTAAATATGTAATTAGCTACATAATAAAAAAATCCCCACAAAATTTCTCTGAAAAGCATTATATTTCCATGTATCAATGTACAATACCTTTTCTATTGTTATTATTTTTCTTTAAACAGCAAAGGTGATTACCCTATGCTAATGACTAAGGCTTTGCCGTATTTCAAAACCCCGCTAGCTGTGCAATTACACAAAACATAAAGATTGAAATCCTCATTTCTTCCTTTTAAAAGTAGTGTTTTGGAATCCTCATCTTGCAGTTGGTGCACCTGGCCTGGATCTTTGTGCCAGCACCACGGATGTTGACCAGACTTTGCATAACTGAGCATTCCTGTCAGTAGGAGTTTGTTCTGTTCTCACACAAGCTCCTCCACACTGTCAGCCAGTGCACCTGCACCATTGCTGGGCCATCTGATCTTGTTCACTGCCAAACTTTACTTATTTATCTTCACACGGGTTATTTTCTGCACTAAATATCCTCAAAAATCCCTTTCTCTTGCGAGAGTGAGGGCAGGATATGAAACATGCAACTCCAGGACCACAATCTATTTTATTACACAGTCCTGTATGAGTTTCTATTTGAAATGATGTAGAACCAATCCCAAGTGTTTGGGAATTAACATTAAGAACAAGACCTGCCAGGCCTAAGAAAACAGATGCACACTTTCCAACAGGAGTGAATAGCATAATTTTTAGTAGTACATGTGTGTACGTGCTGGAATAAGTGTCACACATTAAGATGTAAATTATATTCTCTGAGCTGAATGCCAGGTGGTTAATTCTGATAGCAGAGTGATCAATTGGTACAGGTGCTGCACCTGAGCAATGTTTGTTTCTGTACACATTGGTAGCAAAGGTGCAGCAATGACACAGGTGTCACTTGTGTAGCTGTGCAACATCTCTGATTTCCTGAAAACACTCACACTGGTAGTTAGGCTGTACGTAGTTCTGCCAGTTTTTTCAATTAGACCCATTATTGATTTGACGAAAAAGCAAATTAAACATACCATGGTAGTATGTAAAATGATTAGACAGAACATAAGGTTCTGGTGCTGAGCTTCTTAGGCACATGGCCTCTATGTGCAGCTTTTCCTCACCAGAATCTCTAGAGATTACAAAAAGGGGAGACTTTTGCACGACAACTCGGCAGCACCAGTCTAGCAACTGACGTATGGAAGATCCAGAAATACATTGATGTAAAATCCCAGGAAGCTCAAACTTTGTTAAAACAAGAGCTACAATTACTTAGTTGCTTCATTTAGATCCGGCATAAACCTTTTGTTTTCACAAAGCTGCTAGAGATTGACACCAGTTTGAGGATAAAAATCGATAGATGCAGGTAATAACATCATTTTTTTCAAAATAACAAGAAATATTTGTTAATTGATGGTACATTTTAAGTTGTCTGAATCTCTGGCATGTGGAATCAATGCTGTGTGTAGCTTATAAGTATTTGCAACTTTCCCTCACTGAAGAACAAGAGTTTTGATACCAAGAATGAGCAACATGCAGTGTGTGTCCAGCATTTACACGTTCACATTTTCACAACCACTCTCCCCACCCTTTGCTTAACATGATGGGGAACCCAAAGCAAGTAGGTGTGCTCACTAGAAAGCCTCTTCACTAATTTCCATTAAATTCAGTCACCAAATCAAATCAAACTGCTACTGTGGAAACTATCTTTTCACAGAGGGGGCTAAAGGATCTCTCCACAAGTCACTCCAAAGCACCTGAGATTCAGCTTCCCAAAGCAAGTTAGCTGAAAAAAACACAACTAACAGGATGCTGCAGCAGCAGGTCCACCCAGGGCACACAGCCCATGGCAAGAAGTTTCTTAAGGTCAAGCACACTAAGCCCACTGTCTGGCTTTGGTCTGCTGGAAACCTACATTAAGTCAGCACAAGCCTACAAAATCCTCTTTTCTTATTTCCGCACAGCCGCTTGTGTTGGAGCAGAGAGACAGTATTTTGCACTCTCTCGCTCTCTCCCTCTCTCATGTCACTCAGCACTGTAAGAAGGCCCAGTAATATCATTTCCAACAGGCCCAAAATCCTCCTGAAATTAGCAGTCTCCTTGCAGGTCTGCAATTTTAGGGCCTGTACCCTGTATTATTAAATCAGTCAAAAATATCCAGGTAAAAGCTATGCTGCTTAAGATGAGGTTTTGGTTTATTTTTGCCACTCCTGCTGCCAGGGTGTAATCTTGTGTCTCTTTTTCTCTTGAAAAGCATGTAAATTGTTGTACACAAATAGAGTCATTAACAGAAAGCAAGACATTGCAAATCAGACAATAAACGTATCAATTAATGCCTAGGATGCACATGAGGCAATCAATTTTCCCAAATCCCAAATCAATTTTTAAAAAAAAGGATAAAGGAAAACAATTTGAATTTTCACTCCTCTAAAAGACAGGGATAAGAAGAGAGAGGGAGGGAAGCTGGTGTGCCAATCCTTCTCACTGTCTTTGCTGGTTTCATAATTACTAAACCTGAGGTAACTCGAGAAGATTGAGGAAAAGTTACTCTGTCTGAGGAAAAACCAAAATTCCAGATTAAAATGTATAGAAAGAAAGGAAGAGAAAAGAGAGAGGAAGAATGCAGCAAGCATTAGGAAACTTTCGGCCTTCAGTCTTATACAGGCACAAGGTGCCCGCACTAGGAAAAGGGGTAATGCTTCACTCCCTGTGTCTTTCTGTGCACTGATGGAAGTGATGTCCTACAGCATTTCAAGTCATTTACTGAAGTTTGGTGGTGGTGGTGGGAATGTTGTTAAGGGAAGTAAAAAAAAGCAATGTCCATTTGAAGCTTGTCTGTGAACTTTGCATGAACCGCCAGGAATAATGTAGTGTGATGACAAGCCAGTTATACCTTCCACTAAATTTGCTGTCTGGAATGAACTGAAATAGTGTTTGGTTTGTGTAATTACGTCCATCTATCTTTATATTCCAGCGGCATATCGCAAATTGAAAATACTAAAAATTGACTGTTGGTTCTGATATTTAATGATTGCCAAAGACAAGACGATGATTTATTGGTTACTTACCGATGTGACACATTTGCATCTTATTAGACGGAGATTACTATTCCTTAAAATGCGGACGAGGCCTGATCATGTCTGATGGATTGATTTGATTTGCAAATGTAATCAAACTAATAAGAGGGAAAAAATGAGCAATAATGCCTTGTTTTTCAACTGGCAATCACTCCCCTGCCAACAACGCTGATATCCCTGACTAAGCAGCCTTCACACAGTCTTCCTGTCTCCTCAAATAAACAAAGGGATGCAAAGAGCTTGATAAGAGGATAACGAGCCAAGTATGGATGTAACATGGAGCCTGTACCTCAGCACTGTAGAAATGTATCAATGGGACTACCAGGAGAGGACTTATGATGCCTTCAGTTTTTAAAAAGCAGTGAGGAAGAAGTCAAAGAGCAAAACTCTATGACAAAAAAGCCTTTAGTGAATGAGGAGGAGGAAAACTGCATAAAAACAGAAAAGGGTCTCTAATTCAGGGAACCCAGCAGAACAGTCCCCACAAGCACAAAATTTACAGAATAAATACCTGGAAATCCTCAAACTGATGGGAAGCTAGTTGGAGAGTGTATTTTGGACAACATGATTCAAGCAACTGGAATCACTGACTGTGGCCACAGCACCAGAGAACCTATTTCCAGGGGTATGCTGGATGCTGTTTTAAAATTATTCCAAATACTAAACACAGGGTTTCTGTTGCAGCAAACATTCTATCATTCTGGCCAGGTGCTGATGTTCCTGTAAGCACTGAAATGTGGTTCTAGATAAGAGCAGACTCTTACTCAGCTTAAAGTAAATGAGCCTAATTCTCCACAGTAGGATTCTTTCTCGTTAATAATAATTTAGAAAAAAAATTAAAAGAAAAAAAAGCTTTGTGCAAGGAATTGCACAAAGTCCCCCTTCATTTACACAAAAGTAGTAATTCAAGCAGAAGGCAAATAATAAAGCTCTGAGGTCCATACAGGTTTCAGATTGTGACCTGCATATTTAGGGATTGATCCAAAGCAGTGAAATCAAGGCAAGTCTTTCTACTGACCTAAATGGATTTTCATATAAAGCTTTACTAAAGAGGGAGGTTCGAGCGTGAATGCTGACAGCTGAGGAAGTGATCCTACATATATTTGGGAACACAGAGAACGCTGCACAATGGAAGTGCCTGTGTAAATAATGTGATTGTACTACTTAAATATTTTCCAGACTGATTGCTAATTTGCTTCACTAAGGGATATTCGATAATGTAAAAAAAACCTTGCTTTAGGGAACAGCCATTATGAAGTGTCAGGTTAAAAACAAAGTTGAATATATAGCTCCAATTACCATGCTCAAAGACCTCAAAATATTTTCATAATTTAAAGTTTTATAGCTCATGTAATTTATACTTATTTTAACAGTGGAAAAGCATCCCGGTCAAATTCCAATTAAATAATTACATTTTGCCTACCTAAAATTCTCACTGCATTTTTAATTGGATAGGACACACTTCACTGCTTCTCCTAAATTGTTTAGTATTGCCATTCAGTATATAAATAGCTACCACTTTCTACCACGGAGACAGTACACTTGTCCGTGCAGCTATCAGTGGCAAATTCAAGTTCATCTGTGTTGGCTGCAGCACTGGAACTCAGGAGATTCATGGCAGCCTGTGTTCCCATCACCCTGTCACAAGCTGGTTTTAGGTGTATTTTTTTTCCTCCGAGCTGGTTCTCTGAAAGACTGTATGTTTGTCACTGATGCTGGCTGATTACGATGCTGCTGGTTATGAACATGCAGATGTTCCTCGTCAACAGCCTCTTTTCTTGACTTTATCTCCTGAAATGCCCACCTAAGCCTATTGTCAGACACTGCCCTCTGTAGGTTTATGCTACCGAGGAAGCAGGAATAACTCAGCATAGCACATGCCCTGCTTGTCCCCAACCCTACCTGCACTGCCCTGTCTGGAGCACCCTGTTTCCCAGTGGCCTCCTGATTACAGAGCCCACCATTACAGGTGTCTTTCACATATGAGGATTACAGAACACAATAAATTACTCATCACCACTGAAGTGCCAGGCAGAATCTTGCCAACTCCAAATTTAGGTTGAATAAAGCATTCAGCACCAGTAATTAATGGTGTCCGGAAAATATTCAAGTAACTCGGAACAAAGAAACTCTTCAAAATTTACTCCTATAATCTCACTGAATGAAGATAATCTGGAATTCACAATGCATTTTGCATGTTATATCTGTAGCTGAAGATTCACTGACACTAAGCAACCTGCTCCCGAAACCACCCAACAGTTAACTTTATCTCTGAAAAACTTCAAAGCAGTGAAAAGTGAAGAATGGATCACAGAGTAGAATGGCTTTCTACAAGAGACTGATATAGGGAAGGACTCTAAATTCTTCTCACTGCAAGCACAGTTAATTAATGAAAGACACAAGGGTCACAGTAAGTTTTATATGTTACCAGATATAGCTAGAATCGTAGCGAGTTTGGAGTCTAATGCCTGCTCAGCAGGGCAGGCATGATGCTAAAGCACAGCCAGAAGAAATCTCTGGCTAGAAATACACCCTGCAGCCTGCCAGTGTCACGAGATATTTATGCTAGCAGTGCAACTTCTTTGAACAAATGTATGAGCAGCAGTCATTATCTGCTAAACTGTTCCCCCTTAATCTCTCCAACAGCTGGATGCGTGAAAACTGCAGATTTGCCCCCGCCTCTTCTCCACCCTCACCACAACTCTTTGCTCCAGAGTTCTCATGCATAACATGTCAGGACTCGCTAAGCGAGCTGACTCTACTCTGCAAGTGCCATTTCCATTGAACTTGGAGCCTTCTGCATCTGCAGTTGCATCTCATTTCAGTATTTGATTTCACCTCAGATGTTAATGCAGCTGATTGAAACTGATGGTGCACAACATGGCAGATGAAAACATCTTGGGGAGCAGGGTCAGAGCTATACTGTGAAATTTCCACTCTTCTATAATACGTGCCTCAGGAGTTTGGTGTGGAAAACATCTTAGCCAGACCAACACACTCTCAGAGAACTTTCCAGAACATGTTCCCAAATGAAAGGAAGGTTGTGTGTTTTCTTGCATGAAGAATTACCAAAATATTTTAATACTGCCTGCTATGCAGTATTAAACTTGGAGATGATGAATTAAAGTAACATGGAACACTGACTCAGAAGTTACAGTCAAGCGCTCCGTCCAGGTAATTAAATACAGGGGCATCCAGTACTTGCATTCTTTGGATTCTGTGTTTCTTGAGATTCTTTCTGCACACACATACATGCCTATACGCATGTGTGTGCATAAATTTAGCATTGCCCATCAAAAAAGCTTACTACCAATGAAGACATGAGTTCATAAAGTCCTTGTATGATCCAGCTGCTGCACAAGGTGATTACTGCAGACTCATTTTTTAAAAACTGCTGATTCTTTTATCAGGCTAGACTGAGCCCTGCCATTACAACCCAGGTGCTCCCCTGTTATCCATACACTATATATAACCAGACCCAGGTCACCATGTGCCCTGCCAGAAACGTGCTGACTGGCTAAGGGGGCGTTGCAATTCAGGTAATTAATCCTATTCTAATGTAGGTTAAGCAGGTGTGAAGCCGAACTTATCCAGGGAGAAAGTAGAGGCATCCTTAGAATTACAGGATTTAACTGGTCTCAGCTGACTTTAGGAAACTAGACCATCCTGTGTCTCTGACCCGGTCATACAGGTGGAGACCTGTCTGCTCTAAATCCAACCTAAGCAACTGGTTCTTTCCCCCCTCCCTCCTCCCATCCTGGATTTACAGTATCAACATGTATGACTGAGAAGGTGCTGTTTTCTTCCCCACCCAGAACAAAGTAAATATATTTTTGCTGGAGGCTTAGTTAGATGAGTAAGTCAAATATTTTGTTTAAAACGGCCTAAATAATTACCATAAGAGGGCTATGTTGCTCTAATTTTACATCTGCATTCCCAGTGTCTGCCATGATCCTTTCAGAGGCCAATTTAAATGACATATAACGTTGATCATCTTATCTCCAACAAAGTCTTCAGGAATTTTAAAACTGAAAAAACTACTCTTTGTTTGGATGTTCTTTGGATTGTGAATCTGGTTGAAAAAAAAGCTTTATTTTTCTAGAGGAAAGGAGTCCTGTAAATACAAAAGTGATACTTCATGAACATGAATGACAGGCTCAGTTCTGCTGCATTTGCCTTGTCTGCAAATTCCTCACTTAAGGAATAATGCCAAGATTTGTTCCAACTTTCTTCCTGTGTTTCTGAGCAAGGCATCTTCCTGCCTTGCAGCCATGCACTACTCGTAAGAAGCTGGCCATCCTTGAGGTATGAACTGTACAGTTCGGGGAAGTTTGGGAAAGGACACCCAATCAAAGACTATTTCAGAAGTTTCAATTCTTTCATACAGCGTGCTATTAACCAGTGGTCTTTTAGTAAAGTTGGCAGTTCAGCCAAATTATGGGAGGTGGCAATGGAATGATGGAATAGTCACATGCCTGAAAATCTAATGTGCCCAGCTATCTTGGGTATGGCACTCCAGATGCTGTCCCACTTGCAAAAGGCCATTATTATTGAAGCCTTACATCCAGCTTGCTTCCAAAAAAAAAAAAGAGACCGGAGATTACAGTAAAATTAAAAAGGTTAAGATACATTTAGACTTCTTACCCTCTGGTAATAAGATTAATTCCTTGTTGGCTTAGAAGAAGGAAAACTGCTACTGAGTCATCTGCAATTTACACAGACCTAATCTAGTAAACCCGTGTGTCACACAAGAAGTGGGTACAAAGGTGAGTACTGTTGTCCCCTGAGTGGAAATACTTGCTTAAACCTCGATTCTGCACAGTGCTGCAGAGTCCTGAGGTGGTGAGTACACACAGGGGACAAAGGAAACTCTCAGCTCCCACTGATACACTGACTACTGATAGGGATTTATCCCTTCAGGGCCAGATCCTTAAACAACAGAGGCTGGCACAGCACATTTGACTTGCACACCCATGACAACTGATCCTACCGAAGGCTCCTGGTCTGCCTCCATAGATTAACTGAGCGCACTACCATCTGTACTTCTTTTTAATTTTTGCTGTAGTATCTGACCATGGAACAAGCCCAAACCATTTCCTGCAGTTTTAGTTTGCATATTTGCACACCCCTCTCAAAAACACCTGAATCTGCTAATGGAACAGAATAATAATTTTTGTCATTCTTCCCCCTCTCCTTTATTTCATTTAGCAGTTCATTTGAACACTTGCAAATATGCAAGGGGGCATTTTCAGCCTCCTGGTACTTCACTGATACAACATCTGTGAGCAAGGAAGCAGGATCTCTAACTCAGTCTACAAGTACCCAGGGTAACACAACACCCTTGATTTTGCTGGAAGAACAATAGCAAATGGCTGCTACATCTTTTTGTACTTTTGCATTTAAGATGCAGAAACTAGCCATTTTTGTTTATAGAAAGAAAATGAAAAGCACCGGCGTTCATTACTGTTGATTCGCTCTCTTTTTATTAATCATTTCTTATTTTTAAAGGGCCACAGGAGTGAACAACATAATGCAATGGTAGGAAGATATTTACCAATTTAGCACCTCATTATAAAACTACTCAGAAACCTCTTTGTCTCTCGTTTAACATAATAATTATTAGTGGCAACAAAAGTGGATCCCACACTTGCACCATGATTAGCAAGTGATGAATTTGGGTTGAATATATTGCATTTTGCTAAGTAAACCTTATTATATCCCAAATCCTCAGTCTAAAACACATCTAATTTTAAGAAAATAATTTATACTCCTGTTTAAATGCATGTTTCCAAATTAACCAGTGATATTCTATAGAAAACGGCCTCTTTTATGCTTGAAGTCTCCAGCTGCCACACAATTTATATCTCTTTCCTCCCCTCTTTGTTTTTCAGCCATTTTCCCTGAATGTCAAAGTCAATTTAGTGCATTTCACTTTGCTGAATAAATCAGAGGCGAAATCCTTGCTAAAAGTGAAAATTTGATTTGCTAAAAGGAGCTTAGGGCAACTATTAATCAATATATCCAGAGTGTCAAAGCTAAGGCCATGATAGACATGCATTCATTTGGAGATTGGTTGAGGCAGATAAAGGCCGACACTGGGAAAAAAAAAAAAAAAAGTAGTACAACAGCCAGACAGTGTAGTGTGAATGTTGGGGGCATGGGTGGAGGGAGAGGACTGATTTAAAAAAAAAAAAAAAAAGACAACAAAACAAAAAAAGCAGACAGTTGCTCAGAAGGAAAAAGCAAGTACTTGTACATGAATAAAAGGTGAACTTAATAGAGACATAAAGTCACTGTTTAATTCTGATCTTGAGAGAAGAGGATTTTAAATGAGGGATATTTTTTTTTCCTAAAAAGCCCCACAATGTTAAAAGATAAGAATTGAGCCAAGTTCTTTTGTTACCTGCTAATTAAATTTTTTACTTTATGATGATTTTGGCGATGATTACTCTTAAACAAGCTTTTTCAATAAATAGGTAGAGATTTTGAAGTCATAACTAGCAAGAGTTTCAGCTGCTTTTTTGAGTTTTACTGCACATTTATTTTATATTCACATATAATTTGCAGGTGATGAGATGTTTATGTGTTTGGGATTTTTTTTTTCCCCCTTGGTTAATTTAATGCAAGTAAAAAATGGCAGAAGTGACTAATCTGGAAACTAAAGTGCTTTTTTTACCTCAGGACATCTATGTCTAGCATTATTAGAAACCTTCTCACCTCTCCAGTGCTGTCTCTCTCAGTTCTGAACTGGAACTAGCAGACACACTAAGAGCGTGTGCACCTTTAGTTGTACACAAAGCCACTACTCTTTTGTACTGAAATCAGCTGAAATTTTGCCACTGACTTCAGCAACAGATTCATCCAGAATAGCCCAACACTGTATCTCAGGTGAGCATGTTAAATAATTTTTAAAAGCCTGAACAGATCCTTTGGTTACTACCTTTTGCCGCACACAGACCCTTGTTTTGTTTTGAAAATGCCAGGAGACTTGTGGATGTGTTTATTCATGCATTATCCTACCTCTTCCTCCCTGCCCTGCAAAATCACTTAAGCCCTCTCTGTGATACTGCCTTCACAAAATAAAAAAAAATGAAAATTGCCACCATTCCTAGCACTTCAAGTGACAAGACAGATGAACTGCTGGCATTTTAGGCACACTGCTGTTCCATTTTGCTAAAGAGAAACCTGAATCAACACGGTGATCTAAACCCTGGCAGTGTTGGGTGGTCCATCCATGCTAATGCTCAAAAATAAAACTGGCAGCCAATTGCTGATTTCCCATATTGTACAATTCAGTGAGAGAGGTCAAGGAAGTAATTAGTTTTTGACAAACCTCTTGGCTGAAATCTCTACCCTCAAGGCCCAGGGAATGGTCTGCCTTAGATCACGTCACGCAAGTTGTGAGTTCAAGAATGTTTCCCTCGTACAAAGAGCAGGTCTGGTTTCTGTACTTAAAGCGTGTTTGTAGAAGGAGTTAAAAGAAGGGCAGATACCAGGCTTTTGATAAAGTGTCCCAGTTAGCACACTGAGAAAGGGCAGGATGTCCTGATTCCCCGGGAGGCTCAAGTTATTATTACTGCCAACCTCTTAGCACCTCACAACTCATACTCCAGTCCATGTCACATGAGCAGCGAACACCACATTTACATGTCCAGCTGCCTGTGGAGGGACAGGCATCGTGTGATGGGGTGCTCTCAGAAGCTGTAGGATTGCGTCTGACGTGGCCCTAAATCCAGCCAGCAGCACAAGAAACTAGAGAAGGCTGAGCACAAAGAACGAATTTTACATCAGCAGGCAGCGTGGTACAGACATAGAGGAAGACACCTGTACCCCTTGCAGAGCTAAGATTCTCTACAGGCTGCCCCAATAGCAATCCACAGAAGTGACTGTGGTCAACTTTTTTCTGTACTTTTACCTACATGGGGTGGTATTTCTGAAGCACATGGTGAGGAAAGGGCATTTCAGAAATGACAACTCCGCAGCAAATCATGTTCTTGTTCAGTATTAGAATGCCAAACTACACCCCTGAGCGCTGCTTTGGAAAGGAAAGCTTAAATATTGTCCTCCACAAAGAGTATGCTGGAACAACAGTGTCTCATGAAACATTAACAGTAAAATAGTCAAAACATCCTTGTATTTGTTACATCAAAATCATGCCCTTTTTTAAGCTTTTTTTTCAAATACTAGCACCAGTGGCAGTATCAATTTCTAACTATTCCCTTCCTTGAACACCGTTCTGCTAAAAAAACAGGGACACAGCTAAGACAAGCAGGCTTATTTTACTAAATAATGTAACTAGTTATTTTTGATGTATTAGTCTGATTTACACTTTCCAAACAAATTTTTCATCCTAAGTGCAAAAGGTTGATTTCTGTGGTCTGGTTGATGTTTTTTCATGCATGCAGATTTTATAGAGAACATACTGTCTTTAGCTTCCTGTTATGCATATTTTTAAGAGCTTAATGTTTGCTGCCTCCACTTAATATGAAAGAATGTTGCACATTTTGGTGAATGTCAATGAGAGAGCTACAAAAATCGCACCGAAATGACTCTGGTACTGTGAGTAGGTACCAGCAGAAAGCCACCCTGTGCAGGGAAAGTTGAATTAATATAATGCAACCAATGGAATGGAAACGTCCCAAAATACAATGTGATTGGGAGGAAACTCAACTACCAGAAAATACTGAATTAAGAAAGGTTTCGTTATTCAAAAAAGAAATAAAATAAAATAAAATAAAACAAAACAAAACAAAACAAAACAAAATAAAATAAAATAATCTTGCAGAGGCTTCCTAATATATTTACAGTTTATTTAGGTCAGCTAATAGGAGTTTTGTCTCATCAGGCAGGAGATGAAGCAGCATCAGCCTCCCTCCCTAAGCACCTTCAGTATTTTACTAACGAAGTTACAGTACATCAGAATATTTTAATCTGACACAAAGAACAACAATAGATCTGACTGCTGGCCTGATAATCTTCTTATCACACCCTGTGAAACCTAGCTCTAATATTTGACTGAGCCTCCATTACTCGGCAACACATTCTAAAAAGGCCAACAATGGAGAGAGAATGAAGTGGAGTGTGGAAGTACCTCCATATCTACATAAAAGAGATTAGAGGCGACAGCGTTCCATTTTACAGCTCAATCATATTGTGTTAGCATGCGCTTATCCGAGCGCGGATGAAATTGAAAGAGAAATAAAAAAGAGTCAGGCAGATAGGAACCATAAAAGCGAGGCATGAGCAATTTCCAAGGATATAAAAGGATGCTAATGGCGGGGCCCTGTCATTCTTAAAAAGGGCTATTAGGGCACCATCATCTGTTCTTGTGCCCTTACGCCTCTCTAACTAAAGTCAAGCATTTCCTAATGCCATTGTGATCTTTTTCTTCTTCAGATAAGACATGGTCATGTTTCATAACAACACACTTTCCATTTATTTGATTTATAAATGCAAGGAGACTAATTCTATTTACTGATAAAGGCTTTCCATATATATTTTTCTTTCAATATTTCCTTTTGTAGATGGTATAGACTTTTTGTTCAATAAAAGCAACTATTGAAATATTTCCAATACCACAAAAATACTAATGATTTTATGAAAGGACTTGAACTTTGTATAATTTGAAAACATTTTTTAGTCTGTGACTGAAATGGGAAACGGTTGGCCAGGGCAGAATGAATATTGCATTGTTACCTTTTTGTAGATAATCCCGTTAAAAGACTTTTTTTCAGAAGAGCAAAAACATTGCTTCAGTTTCCTCCACAAAGACAAATTTTATATTGCAATGCTTTAGAGTTGAGATCTTTATTAGTTATTAAGCACCTGATATATAAGGGCCTTTAATTACACTGAACCTTAAGAAATCACTATAGTAAAGAAAGATTTGCTGATTGCTGCTTTGCTGTGCTAGGCACAAATTCACTACTGGTATAATTAATCGACTCTACGAGATTTACACCACGGGTTTACTTAGTCCGCCAAGCTACAGTGAACTTTTATGCAATGTGCACCCCTTTCCTCATTCATCCTTTTCCCCATCCTGTTATGCTTCTGACTACAGTAACATTTGTTAGCTTAGCAAACAGGCAGCACCAATCCAGGCTCTTCCAGAAGTTGTTCTGTGCCAGACATTAGCTGAAAGTAGGAAATCCAAGTGCAGCCATACTCCAGCATTCAAAACCAAGCCACAAACGCTCAACGCATTTGCCCTTTAGCCTGTCTAGCCCTTTTGCATTTTGATTTTTGTGATCAAATGCCAGACAAAAAGCACAGATTTTATCACTGTCCTCTGTTACCTGAAGGCTTATAGAAAGATTGCCTTTATTTCCTGTTTTTTTTTTTTAATTCTCATTTGTAAATTAAATCAGGGAAGTACACTTACCTAGGGTGGCTTTACTGCTGTAGGTATGGTTTGAGCTTACTTTGTACTAAAATGCTGTCTCAGGGCAGGCAAGTTCCTCGAGTGGTTTAGATCGCAGACTTTAAATTTTCAAGGCCAGTTTACAGCATCTAATACCTTCTCCACAATAACCAAAGCCATCATTTTAAAGGCTGCTCAGTCTCATCCCTCTGCTCTTCCCATCCCTCCAGCCAAATCCAAGCTACACAGCATATTCACAAATCAGACTGACAAAAGTTCCCCTGCAACTGCTATGGAGCATGACTGACTAGTTTGAGAGCTACTCTATTTTGGTTAAGGTGATCTAGGTATCTTCCAAAGATGAAACTCAAACTCACCTACTTAACTCATTCTGACTTAATTTGGGGTGCTTTATTAGCAACCAGTGTAAGACAAAGTAGCTACTATAATATAGAGTGATGTTTAAATTAGTTTACAATTTGCTT
The DNA here is from genome assembly GCA_013397975.1 of Machaerirhynchus nigripectus. NCBI lineage: Eukaryota > Metazoa > Chordata > Aves > Passeriformes > Dicruridae > Machaerirhynchus > Machaerirhynchus nigripectus. The sequence continues at coordinate 327,470 of VZRQ01007442.1, read as the reverse complement.
GGGCTCATCTAGAACTGCTCTGAACAAAGCCATTCAGAAATGTCAGCTGTGTTCCTAACCACTGTAACAAATTGTTGCCTGAACGCTGCACACCTAATGACTTCAAATTAGCTGCACTGCGATATTGCCTGACAGTTCGTTACGACTGTTAGCAACATAGCCGCCGTATCATGACCAATAAATTGGTTTCAGTGTGGGCTGGGAAAGGGACTTCCATCAATTTGATTAAAGAAATTACTGTAGCATTCAAAGCATAAAGACAAACTAGTTTAAGGAGACAGAAATAAGTTAACTGTACCAGAAAAACATTGCTTGTGATACAAGAGCTTGTTTTTTACACTGTTTGTGGCACAGAGAATGACTAAATTTCAACTGACTGTTTTAGAATCTGTAGGCTGTTGTCTTTCCTCTGAAGTGACAAAAAACCACTTCATAAAGGTACAAATTATTATTCATCTTTGCTTTTTATACATACATTGTGTTTACATTTATCTAAAATGACCCAGAAGAACTGGTTAGCACAAGGGGGAAAAAAGAAACAAACAGCAAGAGTATTTCTTTGCAATTTCTTTTGAAAATAGAAATAAAATATATTTAACTCTGATTAAAAAAAAACAACTGACTGGATTGTTTATTCTACTATTAAGGTGTCCCAAAATCACATCTAAAATGAGAATGACGTATTACTCTGAGGAATTAAAGGTTATCCACTCTCGTGCTTAATAAGGCTCCACTATCAAAATTAGAAAACTAATGAGCTGATGAAAACACACCAACAGGCCCACTCATCTGCTGGACTAGAAAAATACCTTAAGAAACAAGAGAAAAACTGACCTTCTTTTGTGTGACTTTACCATTTGTGAAAGGTGACAGACTGAGAACCCTGGAGACTTCTATAAGTTTGACTGCTAGCTCACAGAGCAAGAACAAACACCTCAGCACTGGGGAGGGGGGAAAATACACCTGAAATGTTATCTGAAGGAATTGCTAATCTTCTGAGAAACTGCTTTTGATGACCCCCATTTTTCTTGCTAATAAAAGTGCCAGTCAGCTTTTATAATATCAATGCATTTATGTGACGCAGACTGCAGTCCATTCCGTGCAGACCAAGGAAATACTAAGTTGTAAGAGGAGACTTTTTGGGACAATTCAGTTCTTTCTACTGAACTGCTGGTACAAGTCAGTTATCTCTCACACTACATCAGTCAATGAAGAGAACAATTCCTCTGTGCCTTGCCAAAATAGAACTGAATCTTTTTACCTCCTGTGGTCAGTAGTGCTGCATTTATGTAACAGAGGAGCCAGATTTACATTCAAATACTGCTGAATCAGATGACTACAGAGGAGAGGACTTGTGTGACCCTTTATACCAGGCTAATGCTCTGGCTAGCAGGGGAAGTTTATCTTAATAAAAGCAAACATGGGAAGAAAATAATTCTCTAAGCAGCACGCAGAACTTATTAACATGGTAACACAGCAATAACACTACTACCTCCAAGGTAAGATACACAATCATCCAAACTATGTTCTGTGGGAATATTCTGGAGCCTTAGAAAAAGTTTATGCATTGTAGGGAGAGAAAAAATTAGTATTTTTTACCAGCACAGAATAACCCATGTGATGATTTCTGTATGTTATCTATTTGCAATAAATACTGTAGGTACCTGGAATATGCTTAGCCCATCCAATGATCACCACCAGTTCTCTGTCTGCCAGGTCACAAAGAGTGGTAAGTGCTTTGATGTCACTGTCTGGAACAGTGGGGTCAGGCATAGCATAGATCTTCTCTGGTTCAGCCACCAGCAAATGGGAGACAATCTTGTTATCTGTAAAAATGGTCCAGAACATTACAAGATCACCAGCAGCAACATTCTATATTTCAAACAGATGGCTCAGATTTCAAAGTGCACAAGAATTTGTCTTAAGACACTGAACCTAATCACACCATATTGTAACTTCATGGCCTTCTACAAGTGGTTACAGCACAAACAAATCTGATCCATTAATAGTGTTTATCAAGCCAGACATGTATGTTCTTAAGATAATAAATTTAACTGAACATAAAAATACATGATCCCCTTATATTACTGGAGTAGAAACTTTATAGGAAAAGAGTAATGCATTATAATGTATTTTGGACTGTGCAAATAGAAAAGTTTTGCCTTCATCTAATTACCTGCAACGTATCCCACCCCTTAAAGGCAGGGGCATTTTTGAGTGAGTAAATACCATATGCAATTAGTCAATCACTGAAATCTGTAACTTCTGTCAGCAACCCAACTACCATTCGTTACATACAAACCCAGACTAATGATCGCCTTCTCATTTCTAAACAAGAAAAAAACAAAATCAAAGAGAATAAAGACTGTAAAACTAAACAAAGTATGAAAGTATGCAAACTCCACCTCAGAAAACTGGTTTTGTGCAAAGAATGATACTTTATTGTAGTCACACACTGCTTATTTTTATCTATATAGCATTTTCATTCATGTGCTAAATATTTACTTTTTCATCCAGATGACTTGTGAAATCTATTCAGAATAATCAATTAAGTTATATGGAAAAGTGCAGAGAGGAAAAAAGAGAAGAGGCCACAAGATTTACAATATAGTGTTGCTACTCTGTAAGTAGGATAAACATAAAATGAGCACTACATCCATGTGAAGGCACAATAGAAATATTTTATCTCTATACAGGAGCCTGATTTATTACTCTGAGAAGGCAGAACTGAAAAATGGGAAAAGGACTAATTCATTAAGACTCCTAATACAGGGTACATTACTATACCTCCCAATATATTTACATTTCACTTTTCCTAGTAGGTACATCTTTTGACCTCAAATGCACCATCAGAATTTAAAGCCCAAATGGCACCCTTTAGTGATTTTACATGAATCTGTTCCCTTCAGTGAGATCAAAACTTACAGGGCTTGATGTAAATGGAATTCCACTGTGAGAAGACGCCAAGTATTTTCTGAGTGCAGAGAATGCTGCCAGAACTAGTATAATTTTCCCCATGTTCATGTAAGTCACAGGATGGACCACATTGTCCTCATGCAATGGAAGCTGACTGGGATGTGACTTGCCCAGCATTGTCAGAGAGGATCCCTACTAGTCCATGACGTATTTCCATAAAATACTCACTCAATTCAGATTTCTGATACTTTATTGCTCTTTAGTGACAGAGACTTCTTGATTCTGATCTACTGTCTCTACAATTTTTGCCTTATTCCAAACAGCTGTGTCAGAAGTCATGATATATGTCAGTCCTTCATATAATACGTGCAAGAGCCAACTGGAAACCATCACACCAAGCATGTTTTATTACAAGGGGACATATTCATGGTTTATATGAACTATAGGAACTACGCCAACTGATGCAATTCTTGATCTCAACAGTCTACTGATTATCAAACTGATTAATGAGGAATTCTATTCTTATTTAAAAATGATAGATGGTAGTTTTAACTTATATTGGCAAAGAGCCTTTGCACTTTTTTTTTTTTTATTTTTTAAACAGTCTCTTCATAACCTGTGCTATTTCGCACAGAAAACATGTAAGTGAGAAAAGATAACATTACTTCTTCCCAAATTCCAATATTTTTAATTGGTTAGGAAAATAGGATAAATGAATTAACAGTTTCTTAACATGCAAACATATGCAGCTGAGGACTTTTACTTTTTGGGTTTTTAACCCATGAGAAATGAATGAAGAAGCACTCTCATCCCCGAGTTCTGGGTTTTTTCCCCTGCAGCGGAAGAAATGGCCAAGGAACCATTTTCATTCTTGTATGAGATTCCTCACCAATGGCATTCTGGAGAGGATTTAGGAATATTGTATATTTTGACTAGGATTTGCAAAATCTCAAATCCTTTTTATTTTTGCCATCAAGAAGATCTACAGCCAGGCCATTAAATTTCACGGTGAAGCTGGAAAATACAACAGAGTTCAGAAGTAGGTGTAGGAAAGATCCTTCCAACCCCTGCTCTTTCCTTACAGGGGGAAAAAGCAACACATATTGGCACATGCATTAGCACAGAACATAGGAAAATTCTGAATGTACTCAGAAAACTCCATCACTCAGGAAATTGAATAGCCATGAGCACTGTTTCTAGGAAAATCTTATTTAATGTTTCCCTAATTAGAATCAATAGAACCCAATTTTCATTCCTGTGCCTTTGTTACGCACAAACTATCAGTCAGGGTCCAGAAAATCTCCCAGGCTACTTCCACACAAAACCCATTCAACTGTTTCAAGTCTGGACACTTATCTGTCAGGATTTGAAAATTAAGTTTTAAAAATGTTTGTTACAAAATTGTTTGTACTTGGACGAGCTAAGGAAAACGGAGGGAGGCACTCAGATAATGAGTAATGATTTATGAGGAGGTTAGTTTATCTCAGACAACTGGAGCTTACAGAAATCGGTGTAGTTATCGCCTTATAGGTAATGTAATGCACCACGCTGCAATAATCTTGGGTTTACACAGATTCTTGTATTTCAGAACAACTGCATTAACCTCTGTTCATATCTTAAGGGCTTGGGTCTTTTGGGTTAGAATTTTGTTTTTCTTTTTTTGGTCTGTTTGGTCTTGGCTTTTTTTGGTATGTTAGGCTTTCAACATTTCTACTCAATGACAATATCAAGTAAATGAAAAACTGACAATCTGTGCACCCAGGAAAACTAAACCTCTAATGAAATTAAGCATTAGAGTTTATTAAATTTTATTGTATTATCAGAAAGTTTTTATTATAATGTGCAAAATCTGCTTAGTGCAGCCCTAGATTGTATTTACAGAACAGTGGGACAGCTTATGGAGGCTGAGTAGAAGATGCCAGATTGGACAATTGAAGGAATATAATCAGCATAATGTTTTTTGGAAAGGCAAAAGGAAACTATGCCATATGTTCACTTAAGCCTTAATTTTATGTAAAACTGGCTGTTTTTTCTTTGACACAGCTAAAATGCCCTTTCACTTACAGTTCAAAGACTGTTTATTTGCTCTCCAGATCCCCATATGCTCAAAAGTATTGTACACAGCACTGTCCCCTACTGGGGAACACCATCGGAAACAGATTCCATTTTCCACACAGCCAGGTATTTTCAAGGGGCTAGGGGGGCCATGTGTGTTGTCAGAGACTTTGGGGCAGAGGCAAATGGGAGACAAGAAGGAATTTGCCCTCCTTATTTCACTGGCTTATTTATCCATGTTAGGAGCAAATTAATCTGCTCAGCAGGAGCAACTGGATGTGCGTGTTCCCATTCGAATTTGGAAGAGTTTACAACACTTGATACAGCCTGTGTGCCTTTGCAAGGTAATACAGTAGCCTCCTGCACAACAGCTATAATGCTATTAAATTTACTTCATGGAATTAGTACAGTCACTGCTTGAGTTTATATAAGCTGCAAAGCAAAACCCCTAACTATTTTTAGTTAATCGCAAAGAGGATGGAACTTGTATTTTAGCAGTGAGATGATCATCTCTTTCTCTCTTAATTTCAGCCTGGCGAGATACAATCAAGGACATTACTAAAACATAACAAAACAAAGCAAAAAAAAATCCATTAGGGTACTAGAGCCCAAACTACCAATTTCTGCTTTGTTATTAGTGTGGCATATTGCTGTTTTAATCTAATGCTAGGTAGTGTATTAATCTATAGGTATAAATTAATGAGGCTCTTAATGTATTTTCATTGGGAGGTTGAGCAGTCAAACTCATTTAGTTAGTGAAAACTACAAAAATCACTTTCTTGTGAAATCTGAAAGTAGAAGCTTCAATGAGCTAATGATCACAGTATGAACCATTTTATGTACCACTGAAAATAAAGATAACCTGTAAATGTAAAATTTGCACTGCATAAACCATGCTTTTATACACTTCCACCTGTAAAAACACTCTTTGTTCAACTCCACTTGAGAAAGATGAGCATATTTAAAACAAAACCTGTTAACAGCTAAATTGATATAGTCTTCATGGTAGTATTTTCTGACCAAACCCTTCTTCCACTCAGAAGGAGCATAGCAAACAGGGCTAGGAGTCAACAGCTTGCACTCAGAGAGTAATATTGTGTCTGTGGTGTACTCACATGGCTTTTTTGCTGGCTGAACTAGCTGAGGGTTCAGGTATGGGCTGTTCTCTGCATCTATTCTGCGCTTGTACTTCTGGCGACCTCCACGTACTCGGTCTAGGCGCACACCTACGTTTGGAAACACAAGCAAATGTGTAATTAAATATATTATGAGCATGCCTTTCAGGTAACAATCTCTTATTTCCTGCCTTCCAATATTTATATTAAAAGCATGTTTATTTCAAAAGATTAATTTCAGAAAGCACGGGAAATCGGCATTACAAGTATTTGCAAGCAGTTTAGAGTTTCACACATGCAAGACTAAGTATACGACATAATTTCCTGTTCATTTAAAACCATTCATTCATTTTTACATATTATTAAAAACAGCTAACAAGTTTAGTTTCCATTTGAAAGAGCCTAATCTTAAGTCATCTTTGCCAGAAGCAGAATTTCAAAGCTGTAATATACACCATGGATATAAAGCATAACATTATGAGCAGAGAAGTACAGAGAATTAGATCTTTAGAAACAATGAGTTCTGTGTACAGTTTAGATAGTCAAAACCAAATTAAGATGGATTAACATGGCCAGAGAATACAAAGTAAGTATCCCTAGTAAAATAAGAATATATATGTGTCTTAAAGACTGAAATTGTTCATGAGGATTTGAAAGAAATTGTATGGCTGTGCACTTAGATGTCATCAGTGGTGAATTAACATTTGTGTTCTACCTGCATCCTGTTCATTCCTTCAGTACAGCATTCTGTTGCCTGGTTTGTATGGATATATAGGAGTTTACCTTCCTGAAACAAGCTATAGCTGCTCTCATTGACAAAATGAAACAAGGAGAAAGGGTAGAAAGATGGTAGGTCTTACAAAACAAGGAAATACTTTTTATTTCTTTCTGAGTCACCCAGGCAGATTTCCAGATAACCAGGATGCATGTAACTAAAACCAAGAGGTAACCTAACAGGGAAGTTGAAGAACTTGGCACATGTGCAGGGCAACAGGGCAAGTAAAACCAAGGGCAAAATTTGTCCCTGATGACATGGATTTAACAACACAAGAATGCAAGGAGCCATTAGTGTATCAATGGCTCCTGTGAGCGATGTAATAAAGTGCAACTCACTTTCTCACTTTTCCTTTCATGGTCTATTTTAGCTCTCCTCCCTCTATGTGTATTTTCTATTGCTGTTACTGTGCCCCAGTCTTCTTCTTCCCATCCCTCTGATCTCTCCCTTGAACAAAATACCTCCAGAACTGGCTTTTGGACAGCAGGAGAAGCCACCATGAAAGAAGTCGCAGTTCATGTGCTCAGCAAGAACACGGCACAGAGTTTAATGTACTGCCTCTGAATCTGCACTGGTAGCACAGTCTAGTTACCAGGAAACATCTGTCAGTCCTCTTTCCTTCTCAAAAATCAACAAGGATTGACTGGGTTTTAGTAAGGGAAAAGTGTTTTGCCAACTAGCCAGAAATCCATGCCAACTATTGTTGGGGTGATTTTGTTTCTTCTTTGCTTATATTTCCTGGGTTACGGACAGAGGAAGGAGATGCTTGCTTTAATGACACAACCAAGGTCTGCAGCTGTAATTCAGTGAGTTGTACACAACAGTGCTCAACAGCTTTTCCTCACCAGGAAAGCAGGCAATGATCACCTATACTTAACAGTGAAATTTCACTTGGTTTACTGCAGAAGACTGTGTATGTCAGTCCATCAAACCCAAGAAGTACATGTCTCACTGTATGTCACCAGTTGTATTTGTGTGGATCACATGATTTAAACAGTAACACAAATGAGCCACACACCCCAAGAGGTCAGTGCATAATTATGAATGAAATCTTTTTTATGTAAACTTGTGACTTGTGACTCTTACTTATGTGACTTGTGACTATCTATGTAACTTGTGACTGATCTGTGGTCTAAGCTGTTTGATAACATTTATGCTGATTCAATCAACAGAGCATGGTTATTTTTGTTTGTTTTTAAAGTTATACTGAGAAATGCATGAACTACCAGTTTAAGAATGCATGAAGAAACAGTTTAAAAACTGCACCTTAAATCTTTCCAAAACTTAAGATAACTCACTGTTCTTGTGAATACTTGAATCGGGAGTTTGAGCTACACCTGAAGCAAATGACATCCAGGACACTACCTTGCCATAAAAACAAATAGCAAAAGCCCAAGGTTTGATAGTTGAATATTCAGAAATAGGCAGAGGATTAGAACAAGCCACATGCAATATTGGTGGGATTATGAAAAAGACTGCCCAGCATTTGAAGAAAAATAGATAGAAAATGATTTCTGCATAATTCAGATGCCATCCTTCTTTCTGCTTGGGAACAGATTTCATAGTGATAAAAGATGGATAGCATCAGATAGAAGTATGTTTAATCAAAAAGTAATGGAACTGAAGCTTAAATTAAAATAATATAAATCTACCAAGATGAACTTTTTTTTTTACCTCCTTTGCATTAGATGAGATACACATTCAAGCCATTCACATACTCAGTGGAAGGAAATACAGAAAAATGTCACAACAGCAAAATTTTACTTAGATCCATTCCTTCACCTAATATATATCACCCTACCTGTAAATAAAGCTTTCTTTTTTAAAAAAATCAACTTCTAGATAACTGGGGAGCAATTGTATTGCACATTTTAAAATTACCTAAGTCTATAACAGAACTAATTCCAATTTTATTGTGAAAACAGTTGTGATAATTTAACACTACAGACTATAAATTAGAGATTTATAACCCTTCCATCAAAACGGATAGAGTTTGCCATCATTTTGGCTCCTAAGATTTCCTTGCTCCTAGTACTATAAGAAAGTAGGTATTTTGGAATCAATTTGTGATAATCTAACACACCCTAAGTGGTATTTTACTTCCCAAGGATCTTTATAGAAGTAAACACAATGCAAGACACTGCTTAAGAAACTATACCCATCTGACATTCCATAAAAACTTGGGAGTTTGGCAGGTAGCAAACTGAAATTTAGAGGTTCCGGAGTATATGCATGCATATTCCCCAGTAATTCCTATAGCTTGTATGAGAGAATTCATTACATAAAGGTATATTTATCTGCTCTCAAGACAGTAGCAACTGATGCCTCCTTTGTTATAATAACAAAGGGAAGAAATAAAAATAATTTTGTCCACAAAATAATTTTGTCCACAAAAATCCTTATTTGGGGCAGGAGAAGCTTTACAGTCACAGATGTACCTGGATTCCATGCAGTCTGTATTCAGACTACTAAGGAGAATATTGTGACATCTGGAGAAATTAAGTAGACCTCTGCTTCAGCTCTACTGTGCATTGGGGCTTCACAAAATCTTCAGCATCTCAGTTCACTCACCCTATCAGTCCTCAAACCATGAAGTGAAAAGAAAGATACCCACTCCACCCATGAAAAATCATGTAACATCTCCCAATGAACCGCACTGTACATATTATGATTACAGTTCTTCAGGGTCAAAACATCCTTTCATGTCACTGAACACGGCTCCACTGCAGACAAGGAAGTTGACTCTTCACATGCTCATTTTAAAGGCCTTCAACAGAGAAACAAAACCAACAACCCTAATGGGAAAAACAGGGAGGACCACAGGGTAGAAATAGGAAGAACGGGCTTGCTACCAGTTAAGAGACCAGTTACTTTCAATGTTGAAGTGCAACACATTCACTTTACATCCCAGGACAAGCACAAGTCATTAACTCATTTGTTCAGGAGTGATGGGGAGTCAGAGATTTAGACATGACTTACAAATTTCAGAAGATGAGGGTTGGACTGCAGAACTGTAATATATGGAGAGATGGAGACTATGTAAATCAATGCAATAGCTACCTTTTAAAAGAAAGCAATTACACATACTGATACAACCAAGGTAACTCTCCGGCTGCTCTTGAGGGAGAAAATGCTTTTATAGTGACTACACAACCTTCTACAAAAAAAGTTAACTTCCTGGTTCCTCATATAATCTTTGCATGATTTCTATCAAATGCTACACAACACACAACAAAATCACACTGGGCACTTACTCTACACTAAATGTGTCCGCATAGTCTTGCACAGAAACAACTGAAGGCCAGGGCTGATGTACCACATGAGCTCCCCACCAGGTATTTCAATCTAAACAAACTTAACACGGGCAAACCTGAACTCATTTTCTCTGTATTTCCTCATCTGCTCCTCTCTTGCCAAAAAAAAAAAAAAAAAAAAAAANNAAAAAAAAAAGTAAACTATTATTCCTATTCTGGGGTCCTTTTCTCACATTGCCTTGAAGACCTCAAGTAGGACAGGTACTCACTGTGATGATGCTACATAACAAAAAAAAAATTGTCCATACCCCACTATATCATTGATTTTGCAATTCAGGTCCTCAGTATGAGAGTACTATTTAGCCATGTCATCTCATTTTCCACACAGATACAACACACGTTAAAAGTACGCTATTTACTCCTTTTATCATCCACCACTATTTACTCCTTTATCATCTATCTCTATTCTTCTTCTCCATCCCCTCCTTCTTACCTTGGCTACAAGCTTCCAGCCTTCATTTGTTCATTTGACCCATAAGCATTCTTGCCCTTTCCACAGAGCTCTATACCCAAGAGAAATTCCCAAGCTACATTGGTAGGCATTAGCTCAATCCTTCAAACCGAGGCCTTCCAACAGCAGGACCCCCTGTAAGAAATTGCTCACTACCTTTAACTGGGGAGCCTTTTATTTTGGAAAAAAGAAATCTTATTCACTTAAATATGAATTAATATCTGAATAAGTCAAAATCCCTCTCTCTCTTCCAGTAAATCAGTAAAACCAGGTATGGAATCAGACTCGAATGTACAATTTTGATTTCCTTCAGGAATTTCATAAGCTGTTCCCTTCTTGTTCCCCCTACATAACGGACTCATGGTGAGGTGATATGTTCTACATTAATGCCACTCTGGCAAGCTCAACCTCTAACACAGCACTTGATACGTATGAAAAACATTCCTATCTCATTTTTTGAGATACGTAACTGGCTGACAATCCATTTTCTACAGACGCCTGCACGATTCCCAGCATTGTCTTCAATAGTGAGACAGGTAAGAGTGAATACCCACATAACTGCATCTTTCCAAGCTCTAGAGGAACATTAGTAGAGAGTCAAAAAACCCCCAGATTAACCGCAAAACTGGAAAGCACAAAAATAATTTTAATAGCAGGGTCCAATGTGCTTCTCTTCTGGGACAATGTCTTGATAGAGTGTTCCAGTTCACTTGCACATACTGTGATTATTTCTAAGACTGCTGAATAAGCTTGAGTGAATATTACAAACTCTGTGTTTTGCTTTTATTTACATAAACATGAAAAACTAGGTGATTTTTCCACCATGAACACAGACAGAATGTATTGAGATTTAAGAATGCACAGCCATCTAGATACTCCTTGGACACTTAAGCAACCTCTATAGTTTGGGATTAGAGTCCAGTGCATTAACCCTACAGTATGAAAGATCTGCAGTGGAGAAAGTACTTTAAACCATGAAAGACATCTCTCAATACAGTAAAAACATGCAGAAAAGTAACACAGCTGAAGAAACAGGACCATATGACCTATCTTTTTTTCTGGATCTGCATTCTTGTTTTATCTGCTCAGTTACAAAGATGCCAAAGAGCTTCTGCAATCAGTTTACAAAGAATTTAGATAATACCCTATGCAGGTAAAAATTCAGCTAGAGATGTAAAATATGTGTCTACTAGGCAGGTAATATTTTGAAAACAGAGCCCCAATTCATCAAAGAAGATATAACCTATGACTCACAGCAAAGTTTTCCTGATCTATGGCTGAATTAACAATTAGCAAGGGAAGAATTTAGTGTTTTGTCTTCCTATAGCCATCTGCACAATTAAACACATTATTTAGAGTAGCATAGGAAGTCTAAAAATCATCCTCCTACTTTACATTCAGTTAGGACCAAAAAGTATTTTTTTAATATGGGATGAAATTGGCTCTTCTCAAGAGGTGCCTATAAAACAATTAATTCATGAACTGACCCATATAATTGACTGAAAAAAACCCTCGGTGTTTATTACTTTAATATCTAACTTGATCTGTGACCGTAAGTTGTTTAATTTATATGTTCCTCTGCAATGATTTGCAAAAGCCAGTTTATTATTAAAAAAATACCCAAATAATTGGGCTAATTAAAATACTTAGTGAATTGTGCCAGGCTGAAAAATCAAAAGAGAAAAGTACTGCTTTTGCAAAACAAGTGCTTCAAACCAATACTTCAGATTTTGCTTATGTTTAATATTAAACAAAGTTTCTCGGCAACCAAATGTAAGCAGTATTTTGCAAATTTCATTTTTGTCCTGGGAGGAGGGGATGAGAAGGGTGGAGTTTTGCAAAGGAGCTGATAAAAACATCTCTTAAGTTAAAGCCCAGTGGTTTGTTTTTTTCAGTTTGACAAAAGAACTGATAAATGCATTACTTACACAGTTCAGTACTCAACCTCTCTTGAAAGGAACATTAACTTTGCATGAACTAATCATCTACATGCTGAAATTTTGTGCACTGTCATTTACGCATTAAACCACAAAAGAACGTGAATAAAATCCCCTTAGTTTTCCCATGTAAATGAGACTTTGTGTAAATAAATTCTATTATTTCTTAGCCCAAGTGATTTCCATTGAAGAATGGTCCATAAACAAAGATGTTCACATGAAAAAAATGTGGCATAAAATGTTTAAGAATCCTATTGTTGCTTTACATTTTTAAATGGCTCCATATGTATCCTAATCTGTGACACTCACAAATACAAATTAGGTCACACGCAACAGGTGACAAGTTTTAATTGAATGTCTTCTGTCTGCAATTCTGACAAAAGGTGAATGGAAATAAATGAGTCTGGCAAGACAGCCCTGAGCCTTACAATACCCGATACCTCATTATTTTTAAACAGCTATCTATAAACTGATGCTGACAAGCCTTGAACCTTTTATTTCTGTTCAAGAAAAGGTGAATGTGCAGAAAGAAAGAAGAAAATAAAAAAAAGAAAAACATGACAGCTACACTGTTGCATTAAACATGCAATACCCATTATCCCATGATTAGCTCACAATTATTACAAAAGAATATTTTTACACTTCACATAAGAACTTAGGAAAAAAGTCTCTCTTTTTTGGAAGAGATACACTCTATGCACTCAGTTACTAGTGCCTAAATTTGATCTTTTCCGAGTGTTATACTACCAGATTTTCAGTGGAATTTTGCTAGACTCAAGCTGATTTTAAAAGAGACTGAAATTAGGCCAGTAAATACAGGTTATACAGCTTCCACTTCTTTTCCTTCCCTTCTCCAAAGTGAGGAAAAGCCTGTGTTGTAGCAAAATGTGCATATTTGTAAACTGCAAAGGCAAAGGAATGCAGAACTAACGCTGAATATACATAAAGCCCTGGTGTTTCTGAAATGAAGCAGTTACCATTACATAATATTTCTCTCCCCATCACCTGGATTACTAATATACTAATTACTAGGAAGCACTGTAAAATACTGCAACAGCTTTTATGAATAACACAGAAAATGCTGTCGCTAATTGTACCATTAAATTTCATGTCAATGTGCTTATATATCATAACCATACTATATGAGAGTATATGCTTTATTTTTTTAATTATGCATACGATGTCCTGGGACAAGGCATAAGAATAAATAAAGGCAATCTATCACTAACTAAATACCACAGTTCTAACCTTAATTTATTTAAATATAATTACAGAAGATGCTATCTTGTTTCAGAGTTCAAATTACAAGCAATTTAACGAAGTGGAGCTTGCTGGGCTGTAAAGTCATTACTGCATCAATACACTTGTAACCATTACTTTAAAGGTGACAAGCCCAGACCAGGAAAGGCAGTGTGGCTGATGATCCAAGGAGAGAGCACAGAACGTCAGGAGACAGAAAGGTCAAAAAGTAAGTTTGAGCAAGGCCATGCCAATGCCTGAAGGTCAAAAGCAGGCCTGTATTCTAGATCACATCACTAGAGCTTATAAAGAATTCAGGAGTTATGCTGGTGACAACTCTAACATAAAAGAAGTCTAACTGAAGTTCTGGACCATTTGCTGGCAACTCTCAAGAGACAAGGGAAGATTGAAATGAAATGCGTTACAATAATCGGACTGTGAAGTACCAGCAGCATGAACAAGATCTCAATACCCTTTTCAGATACAATAATGTGTGGTTTCACAATATTTCAGTTAGTGACTTGGAGGATGTGCGATTCTGGAATTAATCTGTGATCCAGAAGTCACGGGAAAGTTCTTAATAGTGTGAGTTGAAACAGTTATACAAAATAGTATCAGTTCTACTAGGACCAAGAAATACCCCATTTAGAAGTTGGGTTTCTACCTACAAGAAGTAATTTCATTCTGCTGGAACAGAACCAAAGAGAAAACTAAAGGATGGCTCATCCTACTAGAGCTTTAAAACAGACGTAAAACTTACTGAAATACCAAGTTTTTTACCCTAACAAATATGATCCGCTGACTTTAGGGGGTTTCTTTGCTGGGCTTTTTTTTTTCCCCTTTGGGACAAAATCTTTCTAATCTTCCTCAGGGAGCAGCCATTCTGTGATGAACTATACATGAGTAAGACAAGCAAAATTTACTTTCCAAATTGCACTCATCTGGCAAATTAAGTGAGACTTACCTTTACAGCTAAGGTGGCTTTATAATGCCACTTGAGTCTAAATTGGCCTCAGTGCGAATATATGTGTTCTCACAGAATTCTGGGCTTCTCCAAGGCTTATAATGAAAACATGATTTTGACATTGTCTTTTCTCTTAGTACAACCCATAACAGCCCTGTCTCTGCAATCTTTCTCATATTTATGTATCAAGTAATTATGAGCTAAACTTCTTTTGGTGAAACACTATGCAATTCTTCCCTGCTTTTTCTTTATTCTTTTAAAGAGTAGCATAATGATTTGTGGAACCACATCCATTTCAGACTTGATCCTTCGAGCTTCCTCAGAAGGTTCGGCAGAATTCTGAACTTCTTCCCTCTGTCTTCTGCATGATATTTTATGGCTCTACAGAGTCTAGAGCAGGGGGCACAATCGGAGAACAGCCCAAGAAGCTTACACCATGTCTAAGCTTCTACTTGCAGCTAACACATTTTTTGGAGCATTAATTATATCTTATCATGATTTATAAGTTTTTAAGTATACTTTATCAGTTTGACTTACACAGAAGACTCCAATGGAAACACTAGGAAAGTTTCCTAAATGGAAATGTAAAATACCTGAAGTAATTTAATGAGTACATACACCAGACTGATGCTAAAAAAACCCCAGTACTTTTAAACCTATGCACTGACTTTATAGGAAAATATGATCTTGACTTGGAAAATGTGGCAGATATTCTCACTTTTTGGCTTTCTGGCAGCCAAAATATGAGCATTTTGCGTTCTGTATTGTTATTCCATTTGCAAATGTTTTTCAAGACTAGATAGGAATTACACAGCAGGGTTTCATTTGGAGTCCCAGAGTAATCTTGCAATACAACTACAAGATAATTCTAACCTCAAGATAAAAGAAGATTTTGTATTACTAGTTTCAGATGTCTTTGGCAAATGACAGGGCTTTTCTGTACTTTGCACTTCCTGTCCATGTACTGCAACTTTCTGTTTCTTACAATTCTGTCTGCTTCAAGAGTGAAGTTCAACAGTGGCTTATATGGGTACATAGTACAGACGGGCACATTTTATGACTGTCAGGAACCTGAAATTCCTGGTTTCTACTCCCTTTCTGGTTTGTCTGAGCAGTTGTTTATTTTAAAAAGTACTGTCTTTGTCTGCTATTTAGGTAGGGAAAAGACAGTGATCTGGGTTGGTATGTTCAGACTGGAAGGTACTGACACAGCACATCACAGCATCTTTCTGTTCGGTGTTGCTTCTGCCTGAAAATCTCAGAGTTAATGGGGAAGAAAAAACTTACTTTTTTTGTTTCATTATGTGCAGTGCATTAAAGTGATGACTGTTCAGCAACAAAACAAATTTCCAAATGTAGTGGCTAGAGGGGCATCAAATCAAGACACAGCAGAGTAAAATAAAGAAAACTATGTAAAATGTCAATGTGGTGGAATTGTTCCCTGTTACGACTGTAGCATTACAATTGTACGACTACTTTGAAAGATGGAAACAAACAAGGAGATCTGTTCTCTACATATATTATGATTTCTGGAGGTGGGTGTTAAAAACACTCCCTTACCAGGAAGGGATTTTACAAATGGCCTTTAATGGAGGACCATGATTCCATCCACAGTACAAACATTTGCCCCAACAATTTCCAGAGTACTGAAAATATTGCAGGTGTCAGTGGAAGATTAGGTTGAAGGAATGCTGTCAAACCTCAAAGCCTTTACATTTTAAATAGGTATTTCTGTATTTACATAAATTTATTCAAACAAATATTTTTAGAATGTCTTTTCCTTTGTTTGTATATAACATTTCCCCTGTTCTTCCATGAATACTATTATCAAAGAATTGTGCATACTTGAGAATCAGAAAGTGAAACTGAGCAGAAAACCACCAAAATTAATTGATCAAGTTCTGATGCTAAGGTTAAGTGAGGAGCAAAATAGGGTATAAATCTTAAAATTTATTTAATTTTACAAGAGAACGCTGCAGCCCTTCAACTGAGTTATATGGGTAGATGTATATAAAACTATCAGATGTGGTGGAACATTGCAGGATTAAAATACGCACACTATTTTGCTAATCTTTTAACGTTCACGTCTTTTCGCTTAACACAAAAAGGACTGAGATATTACTGTATATATATAAATATTAAGATATTACCTGGTGATATCAGCTAAAGTGTGAAAAGAACACAAGAATAAATTTTTACAATGCCTATAACAAGTCAATGTATTTATGTTTCTTCTTCTTAAAGCAATGGAAATTAAAATGATACACAAGGAATTAACAGGTACAGACAAAGTCCTGTGGTCATAAATGAAAAAAAAAAATCTAACTCTTCATTCTGAATTTAAAGTATTCTCCCAAACACGCTTAACACTCCATTCATGCCCTGAGTGTGAGTGATTTGTACCTAAGCTCACATACCCCGCCAGCCTCGCAACCTGACATTCTGCCTGACACATTGGAGTGACAGGTTACCCTGCCTGTGGCCTCTGAGTCTCAACTCGACGTACTCCTTGAGCAATTAATGGAAGGTTTATTAGTGATACCACTTCATTGATACTACTGCTAGAAGCTTTCCATACAGAAGCATACTGGTTAACCAGCATATTGACAATTCTTTTGTGGTTAGCAACAGGAACAGATCAGAGCCTATCCAGAAAATCCCAGCTGAAAAACGTAACTGAAAATATGCTCAGCATTTCCCAGACTTTTTGACTGCCTATAATGTTACAAACAATTAATGTTACGAGGTAAATTGATTTCACTTCAATAAAACACATAATAATTTTATAAACAATTAGACATATAGTCTGATTATAAAGTGCCCCTGCTCTAGAACAGAAACAGTGACAATATTCTTCTAATCTCACAGGTAACACTGGGCCTTTGGGAAATGGGTTAATAGATTCTAGTTTTCTAAACCAGGCAGACTGATTTACTGTAAACTTCCCCCATTACACTTATAGTAGATGTCTATCAAATTGCTTATGAGAACAAATTTATGGAAAATATCCAAGAGTAATGCTTTGTTCTTATTAAAATACATGAATATGTATGTAATTTTAGCCAGCCTAAATGAACAAAACAAAGAGAAAAAAGGTCAACAATTTTTGTCACAAGAATTATTCTTTTACACAAGAAACAACTGCTCCCTATTAAAAATGCCTTTATATAAAAGATGCTTGTCTGAGGAGAATATTTTTCTTTAAATTGTAGTGGCAACTGCTATGAAGAAAACCCGTACAGCGTACAAGGGTATGTTAATACAAGTAATTGGGCAACATAATTACATGAGAATTATTTAAAAGAGGAAATAAAGCATAAAATTTCCTCATAAATTATTTTTATATAGAATTTTAACAGATGCAGAATTAAAAAAAAAATAGTTTTAAGCCAATAATTCCTGACAAGCACAGTCTATTTAAACTGATACTTCTACCCTCCTTTTGAATGCGGATCTCGATGGGAATATTCACCATGTGCAATGCTGAACACATGCATATTTTGTTTTCCTTGGGGCCATGAAAAGAATATTTACCAAACAGGAGACCAAGGTCTTCTCACTCAATGCATTGCAAATCTATTATAGCTCTACTGAAGCCTGCACATTTCTCCAAAGCTACTTCTAAGGGAGGGAAGAGCCAAGAGTTTACTCTCATTGACTTTGTGTTTTTTTCCAAATACTGGGTTGCTTTCAAAGTTTTCTGCTTTATGTCCTAAACTTCTCTTCCCTCCATTAAAACACATACATTGGATTCATTCTTTCTTTCTTTCTTTTTTCTTTTAAACATATCCCTATACATTCCTACAGAAAGTGACACCAATTTAGAAGACATTAAGACTCAAGAGTAGAATTTACTGAGTAAAAAGATGACAGGTTATGTATAAAATAACTCCGTGAAACCAACTCACCCATAGAAAGCTAGAAGAGTACTTCAA
Source organism: Machaerirhynchus nigripectus (assembly GCA_013397975.1). NCBI lineage: Eukaryota > Metazoa > Chordata > Aves > Passeriformes > Dicruridae > Machaerirhynchus > Machaerirhynchus nigripectus. The sequence goes on along the minus strand of VZRQ01007442.1, from coordinate 308,769 downwards.
GATATTTATAACTAGCACCCTCAAACTGAACAAACGTGCATAATCCTCTTCCAAGGATTTGAGCAACTTGACCAGGAAGTGTGTGCAGAATTTGGTCCAAAATTGTGTTTGTGGTTTCCACTGCAACATCCAACCAAGTCTTTTCTCATCATTATAAAGGTTTTTCACCTAGGGTGTGGTTGGGCTCTGTAACAGGCTCCCCAGGGCAGTGGTCACAGCACCAAGCCTGACAGAGTTCAAGAAGCATTTGGACAATGCTCTCAGGCACACAGTGTGACCCTTGGGGTGTTCTGTGCAGGGTCAGGAGTTGGACTTAATGACCCCTTCCAACTCAGCATATTCTATGATTCTAAGATCACCACTAGATCACCATAAAATTCAGTAACAGTCAAAGTGTATTGCGTCTTTATTAGAGATCCAAAGTTTCTTGTAAAAGGAGCCTTGGACATATTATGAAACACCTTTTCCAATGTCTCTTTCCATGACATACGTAGTGCCCTTCACCTGTTACTGTAGTTCCTCCTGACATACTTGAGTGGGGCATACTTTTAGCACTATTTTTCTTCCTTTTTTTTTTTTTTTTAATTGAAATTTTAAAATTTGGAATTACTAGCGAAACTGTTCTTTTGCCTTCTGGAACAATTATTTCAATGCAAGTTCTCCTAACATTCTGCACTTTCAAGTTCATTTTTCCTGCCTATATAGTCAAAGTATATAGGCTAGTTCACGGAAGATTTTACTTGAAACGTTCTTATATCTTCGTAATCATATGAAGACAATGAAATTATTAGGTCAAGGGAGGACAATCACAACTTCAAATATTAATGCAAAGTAGAAACAGATCACATGAAAAATATTTACTCGATACTATTGCCAAGAGTACCAGAAATGCATTTAGCATAACCATCATTTAGTTTAAGGCTTCTTTCATTCCTTTGAAAGCCAGATTATGAAACTATGGATGATATCTAAAGGAAAGATACATAGGATTTATTCTTTATTACTATATTACTAATCTATTCTACTTGTTCTGACCAAAGCAAGCACAAAGAAACAGCTGCACATATATGTAAGTTTTAGCTTCTTAACTGGGTACAAAGGGCAGTCAAATTGTGCCTGAGTGTAGATGAGTTCCCTGAGTTCTGTGAGTTCCTCATGAAAAAAATGTCATTGTTGTCACTCTGTGACCAGGAAAACAGACAAAGGTTTAAAGGAAAAGGAGATTCAAGACCCAAAATGGCCTGCAGTGAGTACACTTCTCTTTCTCCAGCAGGAACTCTTGAGAGAATGATCACTAAAGGCTGTGTGTGCTTTGCACAACACAGTGTAACTCACACCAGTGACACTGCATTGCTCAATGACTAATAAAAGCTACGAGTCAAAATTCCTTACTCACTCTTTTATCCTGCCTTACAAAGGCAATTATTAATATAAATACAGGAAACTAAACCCAAGAAGTTACGGTCTGGAGAGCTATTGGCAAATAAAGTCTCTGTGTGGTTCAGTTTTCCACATTTAGATTCTGCCCATTGCTGCATTTCCACATTACTCTCACAAGATCCAAAACTGTACTTAGAACTGCTATTTAGGCAAAACAAATCTGCTCTTTCCTCCTTTTCCTTCTGCTTGACCTTAGAACCTCTTTTTTGGATCAGAACCTCTAATGTGTTCATTCGTTCCAGAAAAGTATTTAATTTGGATCCATTTTTAGATGTTCAAGTTTCTTTTCTACTAATTTTAATCTCTACATGATATATTCAGAAGAATGGTACAAAAAGATGCAGAGAAGTCTGAACAAGAAAGCACATTTTATTGCATTACTATAAAGTGACATAACAGGAATAAGATCTTGCCTGTATTTTGAAAGGAAACTGATTAAAATATTCTTCCTTGAAGACTTAATAATTTAGTTAAACCTGGAGAAAAGGAAGGAACTGACCACTGAAGACAATACATCTAATTATGCTTATATACAGAAAAATTGGGTATCAGTTACAGGAAAAATCACTATGTTTTCTGGGATTATCGCTTACTGGAGAAAATCAAAACACATGGCACTGAGGATGGGTCCTATGAGGAAGGCCTTTGGGATTGGAGATGGGACCTTCCTAAATCAGTGATCTCAATGGTCTTAACAAATCTGATATTTTCTGACACTGTTTCTCAGGGTTTCATATTTGCTGACATGTGAGATTTATGTGAAAATCGTACACCTTGGCACTGCTCAGGAGCATTTGTTTCTTGAATTGAGGCAGGTTTTAGAAACTGTAACACAATTCATTTTTTACTGCCTTTTCCCTATTTTACAGAGTTAAGTTATTTTCCACTTGTCATGCTATTGTGTCAGAGATGGTGTGGTGTGGTGGATTGATACCTCTTTATTATTCTCTCCAGCCTGTGCCTTTCCTTTTAGATTGCTCCGTGATCTTCTTTTCAAACTATCCACAGAGACTGGAAGTCTAATAAACATCTCTACTTTGTGCCAAAATTTTTGGGGTCTGCTCTTCTCTCAGTGATGGTATTTGCATATTTCTTGAAACTAAGTTAACTTGCAGTTAAGCACTAGATCAATAGGAAACTGGGCCATATATCCTAAATCCATTAACCCAGCAGAATTTTAGTTTTAACTGGACCTTTAAATTAGGCTTATGAGCCCACAAAAGAAAAAAAAAATGAGAATTCACCGCAAAATTTATATTGACAGTCTTTTCTTTTTACATTCAAAGTAAGTTTTTTTGTATAACTTTCACAGACCGAAGATTACTAATTCCACATCAAAAAAATCCTAAAACTCAAATAAATTCAGAGCCAGAATTCTGTGATTTTGATTGGCACCTTTCCTACATCTGGAACAATGTGGCGCATTTTTTATTCAAAATAATATCCACAAAACAGCACCAAAACAAGTTTTAAAACCTCTGCATGGGCTTTTTAATTTTTAAACCTATCTAATTAAAGGATGAGGATATTCTCCTTGTAGTTACATAAATATGTAAAACAGAGTAAAAAGGCTTTTCATATGCTTGTTTTTTATTTGTCCCATTCTATTGATTCTACTCTGAGGAATGAGTTTTCATCTTAGTGCTAAGCATCAAAAAATGCTCTCTATATTTTACATTTCTTAAACCATGCTGTACATTGTACCACTAAGGTATACAATCCTCATCAAAACTCCACACAGTTGGCAATTGCCACAGTGAACTAAACAGACTGATATTTCAAGTGCTGGATACTTAACAGCCGGAGAAGCTCTTTAATCTTGTTTAAGAAAGAGAGGGCATAATTTATCTGGAGACAATCCTCTGCTGGCAGCATGTGCCTAAGAAAGGGAGGCTCAGTGTGCTGAGCTTTAAAAGGGAATTGAAAATAAAAGTACCATGAACTTACTTCACAGCAGTAACAAACAAACAAACAAGCAGGTTAAGTGTTACGCACATGAGGTCTGAAGCATCAGTGAAGAAATTTTGCCTGTGCTGGCAGTTGCATGAGCCAATGCAACACGCAGTGAAAGAGATTTACCTGCCCATCTCAGACTATTGCTGCTGAACTGGGCCATAATCAAACACTTTCTAGGTACTTTTCACATGCCATGAATCCTGAAATGAATGGCGAGTCACTGAAGTACAATGCCAAACTGGTTAATGTATATTATTTGATTTTAAGAAGCATAAAACTACGTCAGTTTGGAAATGAGGACAGAAAACATATCTTATTACATGCAATTGCAACACAGTCAATCCTGCCAATGGCAAAGATCAATGGCTAGACTAGTAATTCCTCCACTGAGAATAGCTAGGGTGAGACAAAGAATTCCTTCATGTCCTTTTCATTCATCAATAGATACCATGAAAAAGAAAAAAAAAGTGGGTTATTTAGTGCTAGTTTCAACTTACATTATTAATGTGAGGAAGCAGACTAAATACTGATTAGCAACAAAGCAAGCACAGTGAAGGAACAAAACTATTGTAAAGGTGGAAGAACCTCATCTAAAAATTCTGTTGGATTGTGGACATGTTCTCCCTCCCATTCAGTTTTGATGTACAACTGTTGAAAACCCTTTAAAAATTTAAAATGGATGTAGGACCAACAAATATTGGTGCTTTTTCCCCACTCAAATACAGGAACTTGACACAGCCCAGGAAAAATTGGGAAGTCTGTCTTTCAAGAGAAGGTTTTCCACCACATTTTATTCTTTATTATGGAACAGTTTACCTGAGGACACACTTAGAGATCAGTGCCATGATCCACTACACAAAGATCTGTTATTAGGATCCAGCAATTTTACACAGTTTTCCTGATGAACAACTGCCTGCAGTCCTTACTCAGAGAAAACTGCAACTGAAACTCCCCTGCCACTAAAAGCCCAGTTCCAGACTTCTTCCAGCATAATATCCAATATACCCTCCTAATTAATGTAAGCAGTAGTAGTGCCATTTATCTTTCTTTTTCATTGTTTTTTACTCAGTTACTTCTCCAGCAAAATGCACTGTGTTTTATTGTTAATTGTGATTAAAAAAAAAAGAATGAGCCAAATCAATTACAGCCCTCTGTCAATCTGTATGGTTGAGCCACAACTTTTACTGTTTTAATTAAATGAAGAAATGGGTCTATTGTTTAAAGGCATTAAAGAAGGCAATTCAAAACTTCAAGTAAAGCCTTTTTTGCTTTTACTGGGGGGCAGAGATACCCATAAAAGCAATACAGGTCTCTATTTGGAATTTCATAGCAGCTGTGAAATTTGTAAGAATCACAGAAACAACTAGTTATCCATTCTTTTTCTTTTAGCTAACGTACCACTAATTCTAATGGGTTTAGGTTGTGAAGACATTGTTGCCTACAAAATGCTGCCATGGCTTTAATCCTGGGTTAGCAAGAGGACACAATCTTTAATGAAGAAGGAAATCTAACAAATGAACAGGAAAAAATCTGAAGTAAAAACAACGAGCCATATAGGTTGTCAATGACAGGGGGAAGATTAGTGGAATTAAAACTTTATTATCAATATAAAGCTGATCTTGTATATCATCTGTATTATATTTAAAAAATCCTGAATTATGATAATTTCAACAACAGAAATATTTGTTGCAAATGGGATTTGACATATGTATGAAACTGGATAAAGGGATTTTCAATCAAAGTCTGTCTTCTAGCAAACTCTATAGCAGAGGGTTGCCACAACAGGGAATGCTGAGTAATTACGAAGCTACATAATGACTCATCTTTACTTTTCCTTTTTCTGACTCACTCTTTTTTGTGACCAGCAGAGGCTGTAGACTGTACAGACAGTATTGTGCTTACATAGTCCCTTTTTTCACTCCCAACATCCCTAGGCCAGAGGCATCACCAAAGAAGCCAGTCTAAGAACAACATAAAACATTATTACTCTTCTGGTTTTCCCTAAATGCTCTAGGTAGCCATCACTTTATCCCGTGTACACTACGTTCCATTACTGCCCAACCTAATAAAGACTTCTGTCACAGCGATAGCTTTTCATCTTCAGAGCTCTTTTCTCCCCTCCTGATAAGGCTGCCAACTCTACTCTCTGTAAATGAGCTCATGCGAACACTTTATTTTCGGCTTGTGGAAACAAAAAGGGCCAGTGCTCAGCTTCAGAGCTTGAGGGGGCGGTTTGCTATCTTCAAAGCATGACCAAGGCGTTTGAAAGGGATTAAAATTAAATTGGTAAGCTTAGCTTGAAATAAGGAACTTGAAGCAGGACTATTGCACTCACAAACACTGCTTTTTCTTTAAAAGCTTCAGAAGCCCCTTAAAAATGGTCACTTTAACTCATTTTTATTTGTGTACTCTTAAACCTTTGGCAACTGCTTCAATAAGGCTGCTAGCCAGTACCTCGTGTTACCACCAGTAGGCACGTATAGCTGAGCATCTCCCTTTCCGGACAGATGGTTATCCCATCCCAGTGCACTCAGTTCAGAAACATGTGAATCACAGCTTCAGCTTCCTTATCCAAACAGCAAATAAATTAAAATTTTTTGCTATCAGTGGCATATGTTTGCATCTGTGTACAGAATGGCTCGGGCCAAACCTGAATTGACATGTTTCATTCACTGACATCCTAACTATTTTGTGAATGTCCAGTTCCTGGCCCTGTTTGATGCACAACAAGGAGACATGAAAGAAAAACAAACTTCTAAAAATGTTTCCCCTGCTGTTGGATTTTATAGATGAATTGATTTAAACTGATAGTTACTACTTTGTAGTGGATACAAAAATCTGTTATATTTTTAAAATCTTATGCAAAATATATCCTTAGGAACAAAGCAATTAACTGTCCATCTCTTAAAATGCTGTGCTTCTGCATCAGCTGTAGCTGGCCAGGTGGAGAACCAAGTGAGCAATGGCTCAGGGCACAGGTATTCCTAGCATCTAACATCTGGCTCAAAATCCACTCAAACAAAAATTATTTGCTGGTTTTATATTCCTAGTCCTGGTTCCAGATTAGGAATGTACTGAATAAGCAGAACATCTCATTCAGCTCAAGATGAAGGCCCAATTAATACAGGTGTCTGCAGTTAAAACTTACCAGAAAGGTGAGATATGTGGGAGCAAGGAGTGATCATTCTGCAAAAACTCTTGAAGAATTTTAGCTATGGAGGTTTCCCTCAGGGTGCTCTCAGAATGGTGTAGCTCTTCCAGATGATTTCCAATGTTCACCCTTACCACCTTATTACCGCTGCTATTACTATTTCTAGATTCACGGTCAGAGGACCAACACTACCATTCACTGCTGTCCCTCCTAAGTTTGGGGCAGTTTTAGGTAGCAAGTTCCTCATTGTTAAAGAGGTGTAATGGCACAGTTTGAAAACAGTCAATAACAAAGTGGAGGGAAGCAAAGCAGCCTTTCCTGACTGGAAAGACTTCTAATGTAAGTATGTAATGGAGCCTTAACTTTTTTAACACCATCCTAAGACAAACATTGAAGGTTATTCAGAAACTGCAAATGATAGCTGGAGGGCAGAATATCCAAAATTAAAGCAAATTTCTGTTACATTTTTACGTAATAAAAGCAACACAATTTTCCCTTTAAGAAACTTCTTGATGAAAGAAAGGATTAGAAATAGCTGTGTCTGAAGATACCACAAAACACTGCAAGAAAATATGAAGCCGTCCAGGACTGAACACCAAAGAAAACAGAAACAGAAAGCTGAACTACACCATAGAAAAAGAACAGGCGTGTTGGGAGATGGTCTGATTTGGCTTCAGAGACTCAGCTTCTGAAATCACAGCAGCAAAGCCACCTGTCAGAAACTGACTCCAAGCAAGTTGCAAAGTGCTATTTAGTAACCATGGCATCCATACATGCTCAGCCTGACCAGTGGGTCCTTCTCTACACACCATGACTGTGACACTGCTGGCCATCTTTCTGCCCTGATCCCATCTTCATGCTCCCTCATGCCCTCCCTGCCACAAGCTATTTTATATTCATGAGTACCAAACGCAGTAAAGTCCTGGAAAAGTCCCAGCCTTGGTTAGGAAACATCTTTATGCCAACCTTACTCACTTACGAGTTTGAGAGTCTGACATGGCTCATGATAGGCTCTGGACATTATCTTGAATTGTGAGATAAGCAGCCAGTATTATAACCAAATCAAGAAGCAAAACTACAAGTCATGATAAAACAACAAATGCATTCTCACCACGAACATCTCAAAACCTGATTTAAAACTGGAATGGTTTTATGAAGTTCTGTCAATATATCCTGTGAGAAATAGCTTCTGCATCCCAAAATACACTACATATTGAAAACGACCTGAAGGTGTGTATGCATGATAGATTTGAAAATAAGTTCATGGCACAGCATAGGCATGATCTTGCTTCTGCTACTTACAGCAGTTTATCCACTTCAAAGGTACAGAACCAAGTTACTGAGATTTAGCAGGCCCCCTTCATCCTCTCATAGCATCTACATAATACTACCATAAACCTACTACTCTTAATAATAAATTATATTATTAAGAACTGGGGCCTCTGGCCTCCCTGGCTGAGCCACTAATCTGTTCCTATTAGCAGGTAGGGTCTACAATGAAGGCTGGATACAAAACCCATTAGTAGTAACTAATTGCAATTGACTAATTGATGCTAAGTGACTGATCTTAATCATGTGTAGGGACTTCAGGACCTTCTCTTATTCCAGAAGAGAGGTACTTCCTTCCTGTAGCTCCAAATCAGTTAGCACTGCCCAAGAATATTTATAGAAGACAAATGCTGTTTTGGTTTAACATGCTCACTTGAGGTTGTTACATCACTGTGATTTATTACATCATGATGATGTAACTGGAAATGAAATTGTAATCAACATTTGTTCTGCTCAGTCTGAAAAAAAAAAGTTTCAATTCTATTTCAATCTTTCAATTCAATACTATTTTTGACATTTAGAAGCCTGTAGCTATTCTCTCTGTAATCAACTTTGTTAGCAGAGGGAATATACAAACTCAGCTTCCGTATATGCCAGGATTCAGATTTGTTTGCTGCTGTTTGTCCCTTTTTAAAGGGAAAGGAAATGTGAACTCATACTGAGATTTACATTTTTAAAAGAAGAGTACTTCAAGCTTAAACCAAGTTAGATCATTATTACTGTCTCTCTTCTTTTATCAGGAAAAGGCACATCACAAGAGTAAAATAACTACATTCCAGAATGATTGTCACTTCCATGTGACTTTCTGCTCCACTGCAGAAACTTTTCCACCCTTCTCCATTTGAGAAGTCTCTTTTTGGCGTGGCATGTACTCCTGTTTCCCTCTGCAGCATTTAATATCTGGTTGGACATGGCAGTTAAAAAACACCTACAAGGAAACACCTTGTTGGCTAAGGCACCTACAGATTTTATCATTCATTCCCAGTAACAGACTTCAAAATTGTCCTTAATGAGCACACAGGCATTAAAGAAAACCTAAACAGACTTGTAATGCTCCATTAAAAATTTTGACCTAAGGCCACTAAGTGCTTAGTGTTATGATAGCTCTTGAGCAAAGACTGGAGCACTTGAAGGGAAGAAATTCTTTCCTATCAGAGCAGAGGAGGCAGCCCTATCTTCCAGGGGAGAAAAAAACCCAAAACCAACAAACCATGGTTTTAAATAGAAGATTAGCAGAAAGTAGATGGCATTAGGAAACAATGCAAAACAAATGTTGTAGCTAACTGAAATAAACTTGAATGGTAAATCTAGGATGTTGCCTGTCTAGTCCAATCCCTTGTTCTTTGGTTTGTGTTTATAAGAGATTTTGCTGGCTATCTTAATCACTTTGTATCATGCAGTAAACTCCAGAGAATAAGCAAACAGAACCCTCTCAAGGCCAGGAGCTGAATTTGGGTCAGACTGAAAAAAAAAAAGGTTTAGTGGCTTGTAGTCCCTGTCTACCAAAGCTTGCTTTTTACCTAGATGGCTGTACCTCTGCTGAACTACTGAGAATAATGTTTCTCTGTCTCAAAAAATCAAGTGGGCACTGCTTGGAATAGCAAATACTAAGATTTAGGGCTCAGTCTGGTTCTGTAAAAATGTTCTGTAAAAATAGAACATTTTTAAAAATCACCATCTATACGCTGGCTTTGTAGGATTTTAACTCCTATATATATTTAGGTTATTTACTCTGTAACGCTTACTTTAATAATGATAGTTCTGAAATATTCCTCTTATGCCTAGTTTCCTTTAAAAAATTACTGCACTTAGCTAGAAAAAAAAACCTTTCTGTTTTTCATCCCTCAACTGCTATAGTTCTCAAAGTCTTCCATATTTTCAGCTATTATCCCTTTCGTGCAAAGAGCCCACTTAATAACGTTCACTCTAACAACCTCATTTATTTTCCAGAAAATTAACTCAGTTTCAACCCTGATTAATGATTTCATCTAAATGAATCAAATTAAAAATTGAAAATTATATTTCAAAAGCCAAAGAAAAAAAAATTGACCATTTCCAGTTAACAAATGATCCTTTCAAATATTAAAAGATGACCATGAAGAGTGCGTGATAGTAATGAAATCTAACTGGGGCCTACTGCTTATCTGGAGTTCAGGAAGGGGAAGAAATGGAAAAAAAAATCTTCCTGCATTGTTAACACTGAAGTCTCTTGGGATACCAAACTGACTTCCACTTAGTCTTTGCCTGTAATCAGTACACCAAAATAATATGAGAATTTCAATGTTAATTAAACTGGTAGGGTTGGAGATGCACCAATACTGAAGAGGGATTAGGAAAGCATGCAGTACCAATAACCACATACATTAACAAATCCTGATCTATGAAAGTGCAATTTAACCTTCCTCAAACTGCTAATACCTAGTTGGAGGCTGTCTACTGGGGAAGAGAAAGATCTTGGGAGTTTCTAAAAAGAAAAAAAAAAAATCAGCTGAATTACCTGAAGAAAAATCAGTTATTCATATCCTATCTTTTATATTCATATACTATCATATATCATACATATCTTTTAACAGAAGAGAGATCCAATCTATTTGGCCCTTCATTTGCTTACAAAAGGAAACTCAAAAAGCTTTAGTTCTCCTTCCCTCTTGTACTCCCTACAATTTACTTTGTTCTCACAAAAACCTGTTTTAAAAATTGTGATTATTCTGTGTTTTCCAGGTTATGGTGCTTATCAACTAGCAAAAACTACTCACCACTTATACTGATAAATGAGTCACATTAACTTTTAATTACGAATTTACTGATGTCATATGAAATGTTCAATGAAAAATTACAACACTTAACATTCATCTTGGAGCTGGGCCAAAGCACAGAGACTGACACTATTCCACTTCACCACGACACAGAAGACACTAGAGAAGTTTCTGCTAACCAGGCTGACTTTCATGGAGGTCCAACACTTGCACTGAGGTTGTTTCACAGTCACCTTTGTAACTGTATGGAGTAGCATAAGTGAGTGGGAGAGCAGTATGGGGTTTTTTTATGGATCAAGCCTCAGTATCTGCGTGACACAGATGTCTCTTCATTTTCTGACTCTCAGGAAACCGACTGTCCCATTCTATTGCTCTGAGCCAAGGACAATTCCAGCAGCAAGGCCAAATACACACATGTTTGTGAAAATTTAGAAGTTACCTGATGGGAGAAACTGGAGGCCAGTCCAGACAGACATTTCACAAGCTTTCCAAACAACCCTGACATACGTTTGTAACCAACCTGTAACACGGTGGGTAATGAAATCCTGGCACAGATGATGCCAGTGTTTCAAGATAGGCCAATCTGGATGTTGGTTTGGCAATGCTGACAGACTCCAAATGGGCTGGGCAACAACTGCAATAGGTAGTTTCCATTAGGTAAACCTCTGCCGAACCTAGTTTTCCACTTAACACAACACCAAATTAACCTGGAATGTAAAGAGTCTCTTCCAACACAATGATTGAGATTAAACGAGTAACAACAGTTAAACTGAAAACACACCAAAACAAGCACTGGCATTACAAAACCAAGTAATTACACTGATGAAACTTCACTTAAGTATTTCTTCTACGATCTCTAGACTTGTTCTGGTAACTCTCTTTTCTGAATTTCAAGAAACCTGTGAGACAAGATGTATTTCAATACTTCTAATCCTCAGTGAGAAGTTGGAAATGATTGGGCTTTTGTATAAAACAGTGTTTTAATCAACTTCGGCTTTGGTAGATCAGAATATTTCGTATCTGATCACTATCAATTCATGAATCCTCTTATCCCTTCAAATTCTAGCCATTCTGAATTTTGGCTTTGGTGAATTCTCACTAAATTAATACCCTCCATAGCTTTCCCTCGTAATTTCAACCTTTGACTAGAGTAAATGCAGTCTCTCCTTGGTACCCACAGATCTCACTAGAGAGATCCCTACCTATCACTGCTGGTGTGCACTAGGGGCTGTACCAGCGGATAGAAGTGATTGACATTTTATTCTACAAAATTAAGAGGTTTTTCTAAAGGCATGGCAACACCTCGAATTTTTTGTCTCCTGGGAGCAATTTTATATCCTAGCACGAATGCACTTACTGTTTTTTGCAGCCTAATCGTCACCCTTGACTTTGCTCTTAATCGTCAACTGGTAGCACTTTCCACTTTGCAATTTTCCTACCTGCCACCTCCTTTAGCTGCTTGCTTCTTCTTGTGTCTATGTTTGGATGCACAAAGCTTCACTCTTACATTTAACGCTGTGAGCAATGTGCTGGCCTGCCACGTTAGCCATACCTTTGATGCTCACTGTATCAGAAACAATAAAGCCCAGCCCTGTGAGCTTACAAACATGAATGAACACCAGCTTTGCAAATAATCCATGGTACAAACCAAAACATCTTGTAATAACTGCGTTTTATTTAAAAGCAAGGGAGGGAAAATGCTGCAATACTACATACCTTTAATTTCAAAATATCCAGGAAAAGGCTTTTCATAATTTTTGTTTCCTATTACAAATAAGTCCTGCACATCTCTTCTGTCCTCCAGAATATGTATTACTGTGACTGCCTCTCTACAGGGGCTGACCACATGGAATTCCCTTAGAAGCCCATCAGCTGACATTCCTGAACATACAGACCAACTCAAGAGTGCCTTTTAATTGTGTTTGGTGGAACACAGAAAGGATTTAAGCTTATGTAGAAAATTAAAACCAGCTGTAAATTGTCTGAATTTTTGCTGAATCTTAGTTACAGAGAGAGCCACAATGTATTTGCTACCAGGAAATCTGCTAGGAGCAGTCAAAGAGACAAGATGCTGAATGCTTAATCAGACCTGGTTTTTACCCAGCAGTACAAGAGCATTAACTTGCTTCAGAACCTGCATCTATGTAACACTCTGCAGTGTCTTGGCTCAAAGGATGGAAGCAAATCTTAGTATTTTCCTTGTTTGTTGTGGTTTTGTGCTTACTAGGGATCTTGCTGGAGGGGTTGATGAGGTTATTTTATCTTTGGGGTATATCCTTTAGAAATTTTAATTTCGTAGCATCAACTAGTAAACTGACCTTTATGCAGTTATTTCTTAGATGGCAGCAGAAATAAAATTTATTCTAATAAAACAGGTAGAACTGAGGGCTAAACAAACTCATGCAAACTACATCAAGAAATACAGCTGTAATTCAACATATGTCTACAACAAAAGAAGCCTTAGGAAATGAATAATTAATATCTGAGAAGCTACAAACTTTCTATTGCGAAGTCACTGAAAAACTATGTATGGCTCCACATAAATGTATCAAACCATAAAGAAAACCTATAAAATCACCAATTACTTAAGAATACTAAATATATTAACTATAGTATAAAAATAGGCATCTTTCTAAAAGGGAGAAACAATAGGAATCTATCTGAGTGACATTTCAGGATAAGAATTCCTGATTTTTAAATGTAATGTAGCTTATAGGTAAATAAATAGCATATAAATGTTCCATTATCTATGATATGATACATATCAATACTCTTGGTTATATATAGACCTGCTGTGTGCACATATATCCTTGGTGTATTACTAGTGATATATTAATAGTAATAATATATAATTTTTAATACATATATGCTATGGAAAGTAAGGCATATAAATGTATATCTGGGCAGAATAAATTTTCATCCTAAACACCTGAAGTCTGCCAAAAAAATTATGACTAAAAAGACATTGTTAAACAGAGAAACATGACCCTGAAACACAGTCACCATCAATCCCATATTTATCCACAGTTTCCTTCTGTATTTAACACAGTCTGCACATGTCACCAGAGTACTTCTATCTGCATCGACATCTCCTGATAGGACTTGCTTATTATTTTATTTCCAACTCCAGGGCTCTAAGGAAAGAACTATTAAAACACTTGAAAAGTCTAAATCCTCAAGTATTACAGCCAGATTCACACTTCCTCTTCAGCAGCTTCATTTCTAAAGCAACATCACTGAAATTCCTTTAATCAAAAGGAATGAAATGGTGCAAGAATAAACAAAAAGCCTCTGTTTCATCCTTTAGGCATGAAAGCAGCAAGACATTCTTAAAGCACTAGGAAGTGCTCAAGTTGTTGCTATCTATGCAATATCATGAAAGTTGATTTTGGTTTGCTTGTTTTTCCTTACTGTTCCCAGATAGAGGTCTTAAGTTAGGAATAAGAGGAGACAGAAAGCACTTGAAACCAAATTCACATCAGTAGTATAAAACAAATCAGGGAGCAGTAATAAATGTTAGAGTTGCAGCAGCAAAGGCGAGTCACTGCTTTTTCTCATACTTAAAGTGAAATACCTAGCTGTTATCTTTGTGCCTGCAGAGCCTCCCTATTGTAGATTCAATAATACAAGAGGCTTCTTATCAGCAGCCCGGGTGACTGATTGGAGCTGTGATATGTTTAGACAATGCACTGTATTTAACTGAATTTACAGATGCCCCAACTCAGACTGGAGTAGTAAACGCCAGAGACTAATAGGAAATTAAACATGTACAATGGACTAACTCCATTTGCTCTCACACACAGTAATGTGTTTAGTTAACTTACTCATAGTCACACTTTATCTTTTTCTCCATGGATTCTCCAGGATATGTTTCAAACTGGTCAAAGATTAAATCTTCCTTTCATTTTTTTTCCACTATTTCATTGCTGCTTTCCCTTATTATTTGCCACTCTTTCTCTTGTGCAGATAAGCTAAACAAGATGACCCCAGGTATACTCTGCCAACCCAATTATCAGTTAGGCAGGAAGTAAAGCAAGGGTACAGAAGACTACATAATACTAACATTAATATAACATGAGAGGAACAAAATCAGCTGTTTATCTCAATGAAACTGTTTATTTAGCTCATTTGAAATTTAAATATGAATTTATGGTGAACACATGCAGGAACCTAGTTTGTGGAGGTCACTAAAGACATGGTTTAAACTAACAGTTACTCAGTATTTTCATTAATGAAAACAGTATAAAGTAAGTATACTGAATAAACCATTTGGAGAAGAAGAGACTTAATGTAACTTCTGAACTTTATTCCCTGGAACAGAGAGGAGTAATTGCTTTTTATATAAATTCCAGGACTGATCTGTTTATCTATTTGGGTCTCTTGAAAAAATTTCCAAACTAAGTTCTTCATTAATATAGCAACCAGATCGTGGCTGTATTGAACTTACTAAAGCTAAAGAAGTTTTACTAATAAGGAAAAAAGAAAAAAAAATTGAAAACAAAATACATTCTCTGCAGTCATTGTATTTATTATTTTAGTTCTGATATAAAAAATTCAATTAAAGCTTATATTTAAAAAAAAAAATCTTAGGTTTGAGACAGAAAAAGAAGACCTACAAGAGCTTCCCAGATCCATAACACACGAAGACAGAAAAGCACTGGCAGCCTTTTTTCCAAGCTACTATCTGACCTCAATACTTTCTGGGCCAAATCCTGCAGTCAAGTGGGCTGATAGATTTAGCACTTGCAGAAGAAAGGACCAGGATTAAGACTAGTTAGGTAAAACAGCAGAATATACCTTATCAACTTGCAGGGAATTAAAGGATATTTGGAAAAAATATCAGATATTAACTGCATAAGGATGTTAATTATTTTTATGCTTTGTCTTGAAAGAATCAGTTATTCAATCTCTGATGGAAACAACACAGCAGAATGCCTGATCAAATAAGGGAAATCCCAAGTTTCTAATTTAGAAAGTGTCACTACAAAAATGTATTTCTAGGTGGGGT
>VZRQ01007442.1:259638-293101 GCA_013397975.1 Machaerirhynchus nigripectus | reverse complement strand
TTGTTGTTGTTGTTGTTGTTGTTGTTGTTGATCGGATGTTATAAAAAAGGGCGTAAGATATTACCATTAGGCTTTACTTAATTTTTGCCTGTGTTATTGAGATCTTTATCTGTCGCCATTCCTCAGTGTATATCCATTATCCACACAGAAATCAGTTACGAAAATGGTAGTTTTCTAACAGTTTTCCCCTGACACAGTATTTGCCACAGTACAGACCTGAGTTTTTAAAAAATTAATTCTTATTAATTCTTACTCATTTTTTTCCTACCAGAAACTAGTTTCTTGAATTCTTTGCTAACGCCTTACTAAACAAAGGTTAATAAAACAAACATTATCTGGTAAAGTGGGGCTTCATGGAACTCTTTTTTACCCAGCTAGTAGACAGTACTACAAATGTTACTTTTCCTAATCAGGTCTGATAGATACTGGAAGTAAAAGACATGGATAAATCTTTGGCCAATCTTTAATTAGTATCACCAATGAAATATTTATTCTTTTACTATAAATCTAGAAACCCAGGGAAGCTGTGTTTGCATCTTTTATCAATTTAAATAATAGCTTGCTTTATTGCTTTTGTCTTAAGAACAGACAGGCTGAAAAATTATTTGTACCCACAACCAATTTCTGGCTGCCATGGTCTGTACAGTTAAGGTGAATATTTAATAATGCCATTTAGATCATGAAGACCTCTTGAATGTGTAATTCACAATAATCCATGACAGATGTGTGCAAATGTGTGTGCGTGTCAACTTTACAAACCAGTACGAAAAGGAGTAGTAAAGAACTTAAGAGTTTCTCCAATTTTCCAGCTGTAAAACAACTGGCCTTTTATATGGAGAACTGAACTACTTGAGGCACTGAATCCTGTTCCCCTTAATGGGAACAAACCATGAACACCTGGCTGAAGGGACCAAACAGGTTTCCCAATACTGCATAAAATAAGACACAGAGCTACATCTCTAAGTGTGCCATGAGGAGAGAGCAGGTTGTTTGACCTGTGTGTGCACATGTACAGACAGAACTCGGCACACAATGGTGCCACCACCACTCACGATGTACACTCAGCCACACACACTGTGAAGGAGTGAAGGAGACTATGTAAATGGATATAAGCAATACACCTCAAGTTGTAAACAGAACATCAAAAGACATGAAGAAAAACAAAGGCAGAAGTGCTAATTATACATTAGCACCATATTGCTACAGGGTATCGCGGCCATATCCTCCTATTATTGCTTCTGCTTTTTGCAACAAGAGGGAATTCCTGGTGACTGCTGTCAAAAGTGACATCAACATAGAAGAATGGACAGCATGAATGAATGCAAGGACACACTCTGACAAAACCAATACAAGTATCACAAATGCAAAGCAGATGAATGGACTCTTGAGAGCTCATAAATAACTGCAATACTCTTGAATGGTTTTCTCTAAGCTCATCAGTTGTTACTGTACTCTCCACAAACCTATCATATGTTGTGAAACGTTTGTGTCTTTGCCTTCACTTTCATTACACTACTTAGTCTAAGTAGATACAAGGACTTTATCAGGAGGGAGTTATCTGTGTTTGTTGTGTGCGCTGGAGTTTTAAGAGAGGACTGTATTGATAGCAGCATGGTGTGGTTTGTATTTGTACTTATCTGACTACAGTGTAATGGAGTTCAGAATTCCAATAGAAAAGCTAATAAAAAACACCCAAAATAGTAAGAGGGGAAAGGACTGGATGTGTGAAGGGGGTACAAAACTAGACTGACATCATCTTTCACAAAGCTGGAATAAAAAGATAGTCTTGTAGGAAATATCTCTCAGGACATTATGGTTTAGTACTACGAAGCCCATCCCATACCCAGTAGCTCAGTGACAGTGTTGCCAGTTACTGCACTGGGATTAGAAAACAGGCCTTTTGTTAATCAGTATTAACAAAATGAAGAGCTAATTTATCATCTCAAATAAAAATTCAGTGGAGCAATGCCCCATGCACAGGAAGAATCATTGTGAAGACTAAATTTTGGTAAAAGTCTTTTCTCTTTAGGGAAAACAAGCTATTCAGACTTGCAAAGTAATTTTATCTCAGATAAAAATTTAGCATGAAAATTAATTTGTCCTCTTTTTCTGGTTTAGATTGCTTTTATTTAAATACATTTAAATAAACCTTCCTAGGACTGATTAGATGATGGTTCAGTATAAGGCTATATGACATTTATTGCTATTTGTGTTATCATTACCTACACATGACTTAAGATAACCGTCACCGTAATTTACACTATGCAGGGAGCACACATCCACGTACTTCATTATTCCATCTAAACCCCCTTGCAGTTACAAACACTGCACAGGCATCCCCAGGTTGGGTCCACAAAGGCAAGAAGTCAGAAGCTAGAAAACATCAGGATCTACGCCAGTTAAGCCCACCTTAATTTCTGCTTTCTTTTGCATCAGACTTTATACAGAAAATTAGGCAACTAATGCTGAACTCTGCAAATTAACATCCTTTTGCTACATGTTGTTACTACTAGCCCGAACACATAGGACATTCCAGATATACTTCTGAAACTGAGGAAGATACAGCAATTTGCAGTATCTGCAAGCACAAAAGTCCTTCTGCTTCGTGTGCTTTGTCAGCAACCTCTTTAACATTTAAATTTCAGAACTGAACCACTGAGTTTTCCTGCAGGATTCCTACCCACCTCAACTTGTAATGGAAAACTCAGGATGAGAAAGGGTCACTTGGCAGGGCTAGGAATGGCCTGACACATTTGTCTTCCCCCGGTCCCGTGCTGATTGAGCTTACGACCCAGGGATCTGGGTCACTCTTAAAGGTCAACCTTGGGGACAAGAGTAAGGTTTTTCAGTGTTCTTTTTCTTCTTCTTTCCCCAAGAAAATGTGTTTATTTGTTTTAGACTAAACCAGTGCTCTCAGTGTGCTCAGGGCCTGGTTGCTCCATAACCTGAATCTGTATTGGGAGAAAGCAGCATGGTTCCCTCTCCCTCCCCATTCCAGGGCCACAGCAACTCCATAATTATTTATTATATTGTCAGCCTGACAAAATTTTCATGAGGAATGAAAGCAAAAGAAGAACAAAGGCGATTTTTCACTATTTGTATTCCAGCATATGCTGAATGGAATTTTACAAGAGAGCATAAACATTTCTTTATCCCAAGACAGAGTCTTTTGCCAAATAATAAAATCCTGCTACAAATAATGGAGATAGAAAACCTTCTCAAGTAAAATGTTGCCAAGATTGGTAAATAAAATATGTTTAGTCACTCAAAGAGGAGGGATTCTAACAAACTGTGGTTTGTGTTCTCTGCTCTCTGAGAGGTCAAGAAAACACACTGTGGTTTTTATTAAAAAAGGAACTTCACAGTTTTGACATGTGACCACAAAAAACCCTTCTCCCGAAAGGGAAATCATAGTATAGTTTCAGCACTAATGGAAAGATATTCATAGACCTTACTGGGCAGTTCACACCTTCGATCCCAATCATCAGAATGTTATTGCAGGGAATATATGCAACTCTTCAGGCTCGTATGAATTTTGGGGAGGGTTTGTGAGATTTAGACTTTTATTTTGCCAAATGGGAATTTGACCTGGGAGTACAGTACCTAAAGCTTTCATAAGAAAGGGAGAAAAGACGGTGCATTTCAAAGCTTATGGCGTCAGTCAAAATTCTCACAGCTGAGCAGTGAGCCTTCCACTGCTGTCCTGCTTCAGGTTTAAAGACCGAAGCACAGGAAGGACCAGCCTGGATTGACAAGGAGCTCGAGGAGCTGCTGTACAAAGGTACAGCATCAAAATCATGAATGATGTACCTCATGAGAGGCCAAATGCAAAAACTAAGAAAGGCACAAGCCTGAAAAAGGAAGCTGTAAAACACTGGGAGAAGGGGCTGAGAGGAAGAAGAGAACTGCACCAATCCTTTTTTCCCCTCACTAACTACGATGCAAAAAACAGTAACAAGAAAGATTTTGTCCAAATGTTACCATTTTACTTTCAGTTGTGTTCATGCTGGTTCTTTCCATGAAAGGGTGTACGTGCCAGAGCAAGGTTTGGTCTACCAACCATATTTGATGTGCACATAACGTTCTGGCCTTCAACAAAACTTCCAACAATACCAGAAAAGGGCAAGATTTTGAAATGGAGAAGGCAGATTTTTTTGTTTGTTTGTTATGTAAAGACCTTCCCTTGTCCATTTACATGCAATAGTGTAACAAAATAACAGGCCCAGTATATAGCTGACAATTTACAGAAGTACTGTGTTATGATCAAATAATTTTTCCTATTCCCTGGTCTCGTAAACAAGGTGACTTAAGGGTCTTCAGAGTTTTAAAGACGTTTAATTTATTTAAGAGTAGAAGCTGGCTTTTCAAACTTGAATAATTAACACATTATTAAATCAATAACCTCGTCAATGATCCTCTTTTCTAAAAAAAGCGGTTACGCTGTTTTGTATACATTTACAAAAAGAACAACTTCTGGCTTTACTACTACAGTGAAATATCACTTACAAGCTTTTCAAGCCCATGTTGTCTATGTTGCACGAAATGTGAAAACTGTCTCCCTGATTCTGCACCACGCTTTACAAAAAAACCACACCGTTTGCAGATCAAAGGGAGACGATTTATGCTTTCATCCCAGCTGACGGACGATTAAATTAAAACAGATCAGCAGTACAGTGCATGGGCAGGTGGCTTTAGCTGCCACTGTCGGCCTCAGAGCGATTAAATTGCGGTGGAGATGGAGGGCCTTCCGCTCTCATTCCCGCACTTACAGATCAAACGGTGACAAATGAGATGTTACTGCTCTTGTAAAGCAAGGCTACAATCTGTCAAAATCCAACATAATTTGTGACCCTACGTGACATCCTCTTTCTCTTTTTTTTGACATTTGAATACAGTGATTGTACTAGAGTCAAGTCCATTTAAGTGAATATAGTCAATTCTATCTAAAGGAATACAGCCTGTTAGCTCCAACATGGTAGCTGAATATATATCTGGTTAGTACTCCAGCGACCCTTTGTGTTAAGTGCATACCATTAACAATGAATTCTGATTTTTCCAAGTTATATAATTTGATATCTTGACAGCTCAGACACTTGAAGCACCACTATTTGTTTTAAATGGCTTTATTTTATTGTTTAAATGTCAGTATCAAAATAAAGTAATGCATACAGTCTTGTCAGATCTAGTGCAGTGCGAAGTGTTGCTGTGAGGAGAAAAAAAGGCCTTGAGAGAGTTTTTTCTAAAAATGGTCCAAAAAGTCAATTATGTCTTTTGCTGCATCCTTGAATGACTTGCAAAATTTCATTTACACTGGGTCTTTTGTTTTATGGGGTAGCTTATCCAGGTACTGAGGAAGGAAGCACATAGGGACTGCAGCAACTTACTTTAAAGAAACTGTCATACTAATAAATAAAACCTTCAAGTAAACAAAAAGAAAAAAAAAAAGTAACTGCATGTGTATTAATTTTTAAGCATTTGTACAAATTGTAATAAATTGCCGTAGTATTGTCTGGAAGATCAAAAGCATGAACTCTACCCCAAACTGCAAATTAACACAGTCAGTGAAAATCTGATTTGGTGAACACTTGTAAGAATTGACTAAATCGTTCTCTTCTTGCTTTTCTTGCAAGGAATAAATACAGTTTACAACACAGCAATGTTGTTAGAATTCGACCGTATCTATTTCCAGGAACTCTGGGGTTAACAAGTTCTTCTTCACCACAGCCAAGAATTTACAGCATTTATCGTTCTCTTAACGTTTTAAGGTGGGCAGTTTAGCTATCTACCACAAAGCAGTCAAAGATCTGATCTAGGGGCTCTTTATATTTTCTGTTGACCATTGATCTTTGGGCAGGATAACTATATCCTCCAGGGAATTAAGTTAGAAAACAGCTTTATTTACAAAGAATGAAGATGCATACAAAAATCTCTCAAGTGAAAATCTTAGGGGAAAAACAGATACGGTACACTGAAAAGTATTTATACTTAAAGACTGTACAGCACACACTATTTTCTCGTCCACAGTCAAAATTTAAACCACAACTTCTTTCATCTCATTTGCATGCATTCCCTCTTTAGCATATAGTTCTTAAACTGGAAGAGGCAATACACTTTCTAATAAACACAGCCAGCAGCTAAGGTGAATGCCACAAAGCTCCTGTAGATAATCTGCCATGTGCAGAAAAACCCAGCTGGTGGTTGGCCCCATATTTGGCAAATTATATACACTAATCCTTCCTTATCGTGATGACCCCCGTAGCCTGTCTAGGCTTCAAGTCCTGTCAACACCCCATTGTTACCGATTTATAAAAAGGAAGACTGGGCCCATGTGCCACACTCTATCCTTCTAACCTTGCCTATTAAAGGCAGGGTCTCTGCAGAGTCTGACACGGGGAGGGGGGAGCAGGCACGTATATATTTACGTGGGCAGCAAACGGCATTTCACCCTAAACAGAGCACTGAGAGCACTGCGAGGCCCCGGGTCAGCAGGTCTGTCATGGCAGGAGTGCATCCAAGGTGTCTGCAGTAGCTTATCCCTACAGCTGTGCTGGGAATTGTACATTCCCTCGCTGAGGAAGCGCTGGCTTTACCATGTCAGCAGGGAGAGGCTGCGCAGAAAACCCCATCTGAAACAGTGGGCTCACAAATAGGGCCGTAAGACAAGAAAGCCAGAGCAGTAACACCTTACTACATCATTTTTCTTGCTATTAACTACCATGGGGAACTAATTGCTCTAAATTCAGTATCAGGTCTAATGCATTATCCAGATGAGCAAGATACCAGCTGAGCTGAAGAGACACTTCCCAGGCTGCAGCGAGGGGAGAGCACAACAGAACACCCACCAATACCAGTTACTCCAGCAACTTCTTTGCACTAGAATCTGCAGTTTCTTTCAAACTGCAAGATCAGTGGGCCAGGGATTGTCACACAGTGGTAAATCCCATCCATGGGGCTTGAAAGAAACAGCAACAAATTTTTCTGTCCTTCTAGTACATATGACTGTTAGAATATGATCTGTTGATTTGCAGCAAGATATCTTATTGTAATGACAAACAACCACAGCATGGGATTGCCAACTGGCCCATGTTTAGAGGTGATTACTGGCTTTTTATGCGTTCTACTCAGCTCCAGTTTTTGTAAAGGCTGTTCTAGTTTTATAGGCTGTCACAAACCACAGAGCTGATCTCATTCCACTCCTTTCCCTCATCTCTTTGCTTCTGATGTAGATTCTGTACCAGTCACAGGGGATGCAGGGCAGGTTTTCACCTTTGACTGTAAGCATGATAGGAGGGGAGGGAAAGGTGGCAGAAACATTATTAACTTTAAAATATTTCCTGTTCTTCCAAGATGAGAATAAATTGTCCCCATATGACTATGTGGTATAAAGATAAACTGTTCTCCACCCTTTAGGAATCCTCTACCACCTCAGGGTTTTCCTTCTACCTCCCTAAATAAAACCCTGCACTGCTTCCCATGAATAACATTTTTTAATAATTTAAAGTATGTTCAGTTTGTTGGGGTTTCTTTTTTCCCCTCGCTGTTTATTATGTTTTTTCAGTGGCTCCTTCAGATTCTGCACCCAACCTGCATCTATTGTTTCATTAATGAGGCCAGCTAAGAGTCATATATTTCTATTTAGCTTCCTGGGCAACAAAATGGAAGCACGTGTGTGGGTAATGCTAACACAACCAAAGGCCTCCTAGGAATAGAGCGAGAACACAGTGCCTTTGATTTATAAATAGATATCACTATTTATAATGCATAAACAAAATGTTTCATGATTTGTAACACTAAGCCCAGGCAGTTATATTGTTTAAAAAAAAATCCAAATGCCTGCTGTCTACAGAAATAGAAACACTTATTTACGCAAGCATCATGAGGACATGGGGGCTGATACTATATGAACTCCTGCCAATTAAATGAGGTACTTGCTAATTGCTGTCACGTATCTTCCAAGGACCAAAGGGGCAGAACAGTGCCATGTGAGGCAACATGGTATCACGTAGCAGAGCTAAACCCAATCCAGGTTAGATTTAATGTTCAGAAATGATCACATACTGTATTACTCATGTCCAGCAACAACATTTTGATTGCAGGAATGCTAAGCTCCTGGTCTTAACCACAGCCAGCACTTGTTGCTACTGAAAGATTAATGTTATCTCTGCGTTTGAGCAACCCTCATATATGGCCAGAAGTAGACTGTAAGAAGTCCAATGGTCTGGGAGTGAAATTGTTTTTAGCAGCAGTCTACAAACGCATTGCCTGGGCAAACCGTCTGGTCTCAAGGGAATGCTGCCCCTTCAGTGCAGTCTAACCATGCCTTCCATGAGCAGTGGCATCACCAGTGCCTTGTGCATCACTGCAGAAACGCTTCAGGAAAGGATAAGTCAGTCCCTTAACTTCTACTGGGCACGGTGAAGCCTTACTATCAAAAATTATGTGGATGAGTGAAAGGGGGAAATTGAATTCAAGGAGATAACGCCCAATTAGAGTATAAAGGTTTTGTTCTTTTTAAACGCCATCAGAGCTATTTCAGTGCTGAGTTCGGTAACTAATATTTTCTACTCCTACTGAAACATCTGTATTTGTCATTTATTTTGGCAAGTGTACTGCTAGCTTACTGCTCATTCCTTCTGGCTGTGGAACGAACAGAGTCACATCTATTTCACTTCCAGTCCTCACATTGGTGGGGTAGCCTATGCTTCCACACATTAAACTCAACAAAAAGAAACAAAACAAAAATCCAAAGACAGCCCTGTGTGAAAGTGCCACTACTCCTATTTGAACAAAACTGCATAGCAATTAAAATTAATCAAAAGAAAAATGTAGGAAAATTTCCCTCATTTACCAAGTGTAGTCACAGAAGTCTCAAGATTTTAGCAAGTGTTTAATGGATTATGGATCAGACCTAATTTATAACTAAATTTCCATAGTAAATCAATACTGGTGGTTAATGACATTGATCATTTACTATTGTGATTTTAATACTAAAATTCATATTGTTAAAACACGGTGTAAAAATTAATGTACATATTGTATTGCATCACAAAATAATTCAAGCATACAGTTATTGTTGTACATGAGACAATAGCCACTAACATTTGATGGACAAGTCAGGGTATTAGAACAATAACTGAAAAAACAGATGACCTACTGCGGTTTTCATCCTATTTAGGCCATCATATAAAGTTGTAGTACAGTAAAACTGAGTTTGCTTTTAATGTGAGACTAAATTTTCTTTATCAGTATACATTGACAATAGAATAGGTAAAGTATTCATGCTTACAAAAAATTTAACATCTTTACACACACTCAGAGAGGCTTATTTCTGCAAAACACTCTAAGCACAGGACCCTCGACCGTGTTGCACAGGGTAGCTGATTTGCCACCTATATTTGGGTTTTAATTCCTTTTTTCATTGCTTGCTCATAACTATTAATACGCAAACAAATTATTTACCTGGAAATGCTTCTTTTGAACAGTTTCACCACAGACTATGCCTTTGAGAGCAAACTGGCTTCTATTTAGGATTTATTTCTTCAGTTTTGCAATTTAAAACTAACTTCTCTCCTCTAACAGGATAAACCTGAACAGGACTTTCTGCAGAGCACTGCAGAGCTAATAAACCACATGCAACCACACACACAAACCCGCAGAACAGTACTACAGGACTCAGTGTGTGATAGCATAGTTTTACAAAAAATCTTTCCTAACAGGACAGTTTCCATTCTGTTAGGACAATCCCATCAGAACTTCAAGTCTCACCATCTTTTCAAGTTTTTTATTTTCATCTTTTTAATATTGTTCCTATTTGGTCTTACGGTGTTTTTAAAACTACTGGCTGAGACGGTGCTTTCACAAAATTTTCAACTCTTGAAAAAACTACACCTCTCATGAGAACTGAACAGAAACATTTAGGAAATATTTCTCTAGTTAGTTGCACGGAAACATCTTAAACAATTTCACAGCCCATATTCCTACAAATCAAAACTGCTTAACACAGAGCTTTTTGGGTTTTTTTTTCCATTGGCTATCACTGCTTTTGTTCATTCCTGATGCTCTGTGTAATGAGAATGAGCCGACTTCCCCTTCCTGTCTGGCTAACTTGAACAGAAGTTATTTTGTGAGCACTTGTAAACAGAGGATGCCAGACTGAGTCCTTTCTGTACCGCAGTGAATACCTTGCTGCTACTACTAATGTAGAGCTACCTGCTTAAGTTTCCATGTCATCCTTCACGTATTGTAGCAAACATACACTTGAAAAGAGCTGAACCTGCCCTACATCATCACTTATGACTCAATTTGCAACTCTGTCCTGCAAACTCAGGAGAAGATACCAATTAATTTCACTGAGATTCACATGCCCTTTCCCAAGCCTGGGTGTGACAAAGCCATCTGCAACCTACTTTATCACACACCAGACAATGGGTACAACACCACGATTCAGCAATAAACATTTCACACTAATAGCATAAAAGTGACTAACTGGTTATTGCCCTGTTGTTCCTTAGACAAAGAACTCCCTCCTTCTCTACTCTTCCCTCAATACAGACAAAATCTTTTCTTTGTGTGTCCAACACAGGAAAAAGAGGGATGAGAGGACTTTATGCCCTGTCCACGCTCTACTCCCTTTACAAAACCAGTGGTTTATTTAGGGCCTGAGCCTGCTACAGCCCATGAGATTCATTACTATCTTCAACCTGACACCCAGAAGGACTTTCCACTCGCGGATCATAGCCCTCTGTGTGCATCAAAACTGACAGAAAAAGTATAAAACCAAGATTAACGCTACTTTTCTTCAGATATGCTGAGCATGGACACCTTCCGTACTTCAGTGCCATGAGAGACCATGGCCATTCTGAACTACAGTGTTCTGGCACAGATGTCCTTGGGAAAAGAGAGAAAGGAAGGAGGAGTATTTTAAAGAAAGGAGTTCAGGCTCATGCACTAATATTTGTAAAATGAAGAATAAGGGAAAATGATAGTTGAATTGAGATAGATCACTTATAGACTGTGTGTCAACCAGTGTGCACCAAGATGACACTTTTTTTTACAAAAGCACTTGGACAACTCTCCTGCGCAGTTCCTGGCTCATTTGGAGATCCTGTCCCAACACGACCTCAGAAGGTTCTCAGTGTCTGGCCAACACTGAGAGCAAGAAAGAGAGAAGCATTAACTTAAGATTGTATTCAACAGAAGACCTTTGTGGCCTGTTATCCATGGGCTCAGGATGATGCATTGGTTCAAACAAACTGAAGCAGAACAGCTTTACAGTTGTAAGAAAAACTGATTATTATCAGCCATTGTAACTAAAATCGGTATTTCAGAGAGAACAGATATTAACTCTATACATATTGTACTGATTTAAAGTAAACGTGCATGTGAACACTTGGCAGAAATAAAGGAAAAGAATCATCTGTTGATTGACAAAACACCAACCCACGTTGTAAGAGGAAAAGGAAAAGAAGAGGAGAGGGAAAAGATATCCTGTAATGCAAGAAGTTCAGGCTATTCTTTTCCCAAAATGTATGCATAACTACAAGTGTTAATATCCACTACTTTTCTAGCAACAGCAAATCCCAAAGTATTCTACAAATCAGTAATATATTGAAAAAAGAGAATAAGCATGGGGAGAAATCCAGCAGATAGATCATAGTGATGTTGTGCAGTAGTACAGCATGGGAAGTAATATGAATACTTTACATCATTAGAATTACAATTTCAGGTAAGAGTCCTTTCTAGAGAAAGAAAAAACTTCAGATTGCACTGCCATAATACACCAAAACAATCAGGGCAGATAGAGATGAGAATGGGGAGGTTTTAATTGTTACAAGTTCCTATTTAGAAAAAAAAAAAACCAGACAAAAGAAAGTATCATCTCCACATTTTTTCTGTGGGAAGCCTATCTGTTGTAATTTGAAGAGTGCAGCTTCAGATACACAGAAATATTAAGGAATATGGAAATGGATAACTTTTAAATTACTTTAACAAAGTTCTACAAATCTTTGTTCAAAGAAGGCAAAGCAATCAGTATTAAGCAAATAAAGCTCACCTGCATCTATCTAAAGCATTTTATTAAACACAAAGCTGAGGGTAAGATATTGCAAATGGTTAATGCTTGGGGCTTTCATCTCCAGAGACCTGGGTTCAAAGCCTTGCTTAGGCAACAACGAAGCCCATTTACAGATTTCACAAGCCAAATTTGATAGCTGTTTCCCTGAAATACTGACTGTATCTTTCCTTTTGTTTGCAAAATATATAATTTCAGCACTAAGACCAATCTTTCCCATACATGTTTCCATCAAACAACCACTTCACATTGGCATAATTGGCCACCCCTTTCACAGGAGGCCCAGGACAGACTAAGCAGGCTATAAGTCATGACTAATATACACCTGCAATAGAAACTGGCTGAACTGTGCAACTGGAGCCTTGCCTGCCATCTTCATCAATCTACTTGCTAATATGATTGTCATTACATTCCTGCAGATCCTTGAAGGGGGTATTAATGTAAGGATCACATATATAAAAATAGGTTGTGATTTCACACCCAAAATCCACACTCAAAATATCCTAATAACTCAGTTTATCCAGAAAATAATGAGTAACAACTTCTGGGAGAAAAAACCTTATGATTCTCTGATTGTCTTAAAATTGTTTCTTCACTAAAAAAGCTGCTTTTTTTTTAGGAAAGGAAACAAATTATTTCTCTTTCCTAGAAACATCTTTGTTCTCCAAAATTTTCTCATCATGACCTTTTCCAGAGTGGAGATTAATCCTCATTTTACCCCTTAGACAATAACAGAGAACCACAAAGGAGAACTGCATTAATCCCTGAATGATTGTAAAGCTGGTTGATTTACTAGAACTACACACTGCAAAAATACTACTGTTGTGTTTTTCTGCTGTTTTGTCCAAGTTCTGGCACTTTGATACTCAATTCTGTTTCTTAAAATACCAGACTTAACTCAGTTTTTACACTTCTATTCTGCTCCATCTAGTGGATTATTGATTTTTGCAATGAATGCTGCAACAATAGTATTCTAATATACCATGCTGGGTTAGCTATTAGGACAGGGGACCATGTTCAAATGATTATTTTTTTGGCTTTAGATGAAACAAATTAAGTCACATTCCTGGGTACCTGGATAAGACTATAGGATTCTGGCAGTGTGTTCATGCAACATAAATGGGAAAATGGTGTCATTTAATTATATCACTGAAATGAGACTAAGTAAGGGACAGGCCTTGATTATAAGGGACAGGTGGCAAAATTTCTCCTGGTGCTTGCACAATTTACTAGGTCAGTCCTGGGGAAAAAGAATATTCCATGCCTGTGTTGTTTTGCTAAAACATCAATATCCTCCAGGCTTCATAGCCTAGATTTCAGAGTTTTCTTCCTGCACTTGGTGATAGGCAAAATGAAGTTACACACTTGATAAGCTGCATTGTTTGCATGACATGAATAGTTTTATTCAACCATTGTCTCTTCAGTACACTTATATTTGGGGCAGTTTTTTCTCAATGCAGTGCTGTTTATAACACTATCTTTAAAGACTGCTGTTCAGGTCTTCTGCTAACTTTTCAGAGAGGTGTTTAATGAGAGTTTGATTGATGAGAAGAAAAATTAGGTAATTATTCTACCCTTATGTGTAGCTCATTTCAAATCAATGCAGCTTTTAATGGTAAGAATATTTGTTTTCTTTTCAAAAGCAAATATGAAAATACTTAGCCAACAAAAACCCCCGCATCAATGAACCAACAATATTTGTTCATACATGGAATGACTGGAACCAATGATTCAAAGATAATGCTATTTACATGTCTGGTAAGCAGAGGTGTAGGATGTGTGCTCTCTGAAGCAATTTACAGCAGAAGAAGGAAACATTAATTTACTCTCCCAAACCACACAAAGTTACTACGTTATGCTTGGTTTCAATCAGGAATCTAGCTGGCAAAGCATTAAAAAAGGGTCTATAACCACAAAACCCAAAAGTTAATGGAAATATTAAGCCCAGAGTTTTCCAAATAACTGGGGCTTCTTTTTAATACTTATTGTTTCTAGTTTTCTTTTCTTTATTCTCTCTAAGATGATAGGCAGCTCCAGTAGTCAGTTATAACTGGATGAGATAAGACTAACTCCAGACCGATTTCCTTTTCAGGACCTTATTGTAGTAGTATACAGCCATATAGTACTTTCTATCAAAGAACCTTGAAGTACTCCATAAATATTAATTCAATAAGCCTCACAACATGCAGGTGAGCTCCATATTATTGTATCTATTATATTTTTGCTGGAGGCACACTAAGTAGAAGTGTCTTGCTCTGGAATAGAAATTAAGTCTTGATTCCAATTGTCTGATTCAATCACTAGAATTACTCACTCCATGAAAACCCATCTGCCCCGAGATCAACAGCAACTTTGTCACTGACTTCAGTGGAGCAATAATTTCATGAAGAGACAAAATTCTTCCTTGGTAATTTGCAACTAAACACTACTTTTTAGGTTCAACATCCTGCATTAGTTAATGTATCTTCAGGAAGTTTCCTCCTAGAAACAGATGACTGACTTCAACAGAGAAGCATAAATATTTTAAAGATTTTAAGTATGCACACAATTGACCTGATATATTATAATAGCTCAGGCAATATGACAATATACTCCTTTGCTCCGTGCTGCTGTAATTCATGAGAGTCAGGGTTCTGACTTTGCAAATAGAATTGCAGACTTAATTTTCAGAAGTGACTTCCATTTTTACATTCACAATTTTGCAATCACCGTAGTTGTGAGAACAGTGATATGCATTAAGGTAATTGATTGTGCTTTGAAATCAAGTAATCAAATGAGCATCAATTAAGGCTGCAAATGCTTGAAGCCATGGAACTACAAAGTAAAATTATTTTTCCTTGTAAGCTTCCAGCAAAATACTCTGAGCAAAACTCTGTCTTCTTTCTGGATCACACCAAATGTTTAGTGGACATACTGAAGATTCATATTGGGTGATAAATGAATTTAATATGGAGGGGTCTACATGTGGACCTTTTCTATTTCAATATCTCACTTTGTACTTAACCAACTCCCATAAAAGGGTATGTACCTCCTATGTACCACAGTGCCTAGCTTCTTCATCTAACCCGCCAAATGGAGCTGGATCCCAAAGAGAGATCCAGGCTTCCTGTACAAAGCATGGGTAAGGTAGGCTCTCAGGGCAGAATATAAATGAGCCAACATACACATACTGCTGCCACCTAAACCTAGTTTTTGTGTACAATTCATAACTAACTTTCCGACCTGTGCTTCCACCAGGCTTCTTGGAAATGCCTCGCTCCTTTCAGGACTCTCAGCCTCCTGTTCCTGTTTCTGCAGCAAGGTAGGTCAACATGTCTTTTCTCCAGGATACTTGGATTTCTTCTCTTAGAAAATGCAACATCAGTTCCCTCCAGTTTAGAGCCCTTACATAGATTTAACACCCTCCTCTGTATGAGGAATGAAAAGACATTTCAGCTCTTGGGAAAAAGCTCTGACTGTTATGGCGAGGGTGTGGAAAAAATAAAGCAATCATCCTGCATGCAGAAACACCACCTCTCCCTTTCCACAAGCTGGCTGTTGCTGAGGCACAGCAGTGGGATCACCAGGATGGTACAGGAGAAAGTGACTGCGGACACTGTGTATGATGCCCATGCGCTGAGGTGTGACGGGTGCTCTGAGAATGCCTGCCAGATCAGGCTCTCAGGGGACTCAGAGGAACATCCTCGCTTCCAGAGCTAAGCAGAAGATACCTTGTGAGCTGTTCAGACCTGTCAAAACAGACACTCCTGCATTTGCACAGCAGTATGATGCTGTAGATGGCTACAGAAATTTTAAGGGCACTCTAGAAACTACAGCAGCATGAACTCCAATACCTGGGAAATTCCACTATTAAAAGATATCCCAGGACCACCACTTCAGATTAAAACAAATAAATTCCATCAATTTTTTCACTTCACATAAATGAAGTATGTTGGTTGTAACATTTCAGCTTGGATTATCACTATATATGCAAAATTCCCTGAATCTCAGGTCATCATTTAACATTCCAGATTAATATTAAAACAAAAAACCCCAACCTCAGTATTTTTGAGGTCCATGAAAAGGCATTCAAGACTGGTTGACTACTCAGCCTGAATCTGCAAATACCTACTACTGCAGATAAGGTTTAGTGCTTTACTAATTCTAGTGAAACTAGCAGGAAAATCCCATCCCATAATAAGTGTTGGCAGCACTGCATCCTGAAATTGTAAACTCCTGAGGCACAAACCTGTCTATAAAACTCTTGGACATCCAAGATTCTATAAAAATAATAATGCGTTCAGCTTTATGCAATTTTCAGCTAAAATCAGTCAATCCCTCTTTCTCTGCCCTCCCTCCTCCACACAGTTACCACAGAAATTTTGTTATGTTAGGGTAATATATATTTTTAATGCAAAATTTCAACAGGAACCATTTTTTATGGTCTACTAATAAACCCTTGAAAACAGGGATTTATAATGGAAACAGTGACGGACCCTTAACTACAGTGTATGCAACCATAATAAAAAGAATTAATGTAGTCAATTTGTACTACTGTTCTCAGAACAAAAAAAACCTCTATTTCAACTGCAATCCTTTCAACAGCTGATTGGCAAGCCTGTCCATTTCTAGTCTGCAGTGTTGTCAGTTGTCTTCAACATGATAATGAGCCTGTCACCATATTCAAATAGCCCTGTGACAGCATGTTTTGTGAGCATGACGTCCACTGCAAAGGGTCTGTCAAAAAGCACCTTTCAGAAAATGAAAAGAGAATGCTTTTCTGATGATAAATCTAATTTCTTCATAGCTAAAAGAGTGAGATTTTTCATCTGATTTTGTCAGTGTTGTGTTGCATTTGTGTCTTCAGATAATCCTGCGTTCTGATGCATAAAAATTTAAAGTCATCTGTAAAGACGAAGTGAGAAACAATAATCTTTTCTGAGTTCACTGGAGGCTTTGCACAAAACTGCAGTACTGCTGGCTTTCCATCAAATTAAAACTGGAGGGGGGAGGAAGGGAATGGCATGGAAGGGTAGCTTGCAACCAGAAGCAAATAAGGCTCACAGTAAAGATCTCAAAGTCTGCTCACGCTAGGGTCTCCACTCTTCCCCAAACAGCCTATTAAAAACCTCCTTTGCTCTGTGTGGTCCTAGTTAAGTATGACCAGGTTGCATGAAATTCCCTGGCTTTCAGACCAAGGTGGCAGAGCATAGACACAGGCAGAGCTTCCAAGTACTGCTGCAGTTCAGGAGTGTGTGTTCCATACACTACGTATTCCACGTTCAGCTGCCACTCGTGCTACTTGACAGCTGGGAAAATTTTCACCAAGAGAAAAATTTGAGTATTTTGGCAACACAGATTCCTCTCCATGTGTCTAAGCATCTTCCATTAAGATCAATGAGAAACACACAGGTGCACTGAATTAGAGCACTTTATTTTCGTTGTTGACAAAAGCTGCCCTTAATTTGACTTCATCTTTTAGGATTCTTTTCACCAGCAGCTGATTGAGGAGTTCACATGTAAAGGGAAGTGTTAAAAAGAGAAATGTAAAACCCCAAATGAACAAGCAATAAACTTTTCTCTCTTTCAGTCACTGGGTGAGAAAGGGGTGGACACGGCTGGACTTTGAAGTCCCAGGCTGAATGACACATTAACCTCGGAGCAGAAGTTCACTTCTAGCTGCGCCTCTAACACCACATGTGACTTTTACTAAGCAACTCTTGTTCTCTTTGTCTGAGGTTCAATATTGTAAAATGGGGATATTACTGCCTACATATCACAGGTGTTCTCTAAAACGTAAAATAAATATTCTCTGAAAAACTGTTGACAAGTTCATGACATATTCACTGTAGAAAAATCATGTTGCACAAGCCCAAGGTGTTTCAAAAGTATTAAACTAGTTTGTTTCCTTAAATATGTGCGAAAAGCAGCAAACCTGTAGCATTAGGATACTAAACGTGGACTTCCTCTGCTAACTACTGAATAGTATCAAAATTAAGTATTTTACTATTACTACTATCATGCATTTTTCAGGCCAGTAAGAACATAAGGTTGACAATCACATAAGGCTACAGTCTAAAGGCTGAACCTGCAAGAATCTGATGGGATTTACTTGAGGTTAGGGGCAGACAGATAATACAGGTGTGAAGGCACAAATTCTCTTCACCCCTTCACCACCTTCAACATTTGCCTTTGAAAGTACTTCTCTGCTTTTGTCTCCCAACCTCCATTTTTTCCCTTCTGTTTACACAGATGAATAAATACTAGTATTTATTCTGTCTACAATTCATTAAGAAAATTATGAGTGAATAAGGAATTTAATTCAGGTCTATCAAGCTGAAATGAGACAATTTTACTGAAAGTCGATTTTTTTGCTAATACAAGGAGACCTCAATATAGAGGATATGTATTTTAAATTTGGAATATACAACACGGTATGCCACCCTTGATAATGTAATTCAATAGACATTTAAGTGAATAAAATGCAAAGGCAGGATTTTTAGAAACGTAAGTGAAGGCAACTAGGCACTCTGCAGCTTTAGACAGCACAAATGGACAGTCAACATTAAACATGACTGATTTTTAAATTCTTCATTGCTCAGCTGGAGGGAAGTATTACAAGGCCAAAAAGCAGAGCTATGGACAGCTGGCTTTGTGCAGTACCAGTTCTCTGCTTCAATTTTCAAGCCATTCATTTCTTTGGGGGGGGTGGAAAAAAAGGGGAGGGGAAAAAAGCCAAAAAAAAAAAAAATCTTAACTAGGCCATACAAACATACAAAGAAAGCTTGGGTCTCTAGGACTTTCATTGTCTCAGGGAGTCGTCACCACCCTGAACCCTCATTAAAGCTGAAGAGATGCGGGAGCGGCATTAAAATGAATGCAAACCATTTGCCGCAATCTTCTGCTCACACCACCTCCAAATGAAGGCAGGCATTGCATAATCCAGGCAGCTCCAGCTCCTGACAGGTGGATGATTTATGCTCATAGTCGGAAGAATCGGAGAGCCTGCAGAGGACACAGCGTGAGCAAGGTGGTGGCGAGACAGATGCTCTCAGTGGGCTTGCAGAGGCTGGCAGGCTCCAGCTAGCTCAGGTGCAACTTGAACACTTTAGTACTGAACTCATATTGCCTAGATTCCAGCACAGCAAGATACCATTTACAATATTATGTACAGTAGATATACTATCAAACCTATCGGTGTGCTGTTTATCTATTTGTGTGTACACACACACACAAAACACACACACTTTTTCTATTTGCAGTTCAACTTACTGTGTTCCCGTACACTTTGCACGTGCACGTTCTCCACTGAAAAAGAAAGGGCAGATTAGGACAAATTCTGCATTGTTACAGCCACGTAGCATAAGTGAAACCACCAGAGTCGAACAGATGTAAGTGGGGGAAGAATTTGGCTCTAGCTTTCGGAGAACCAGGATGGATCTGGGATACTGAAAATCCCTTCAATTTTAAGAGTGTTTGAAAGCTAGAAAAGAAAATGACCAGAGGAAAAATCAAAACAACCCCAGGTCCAAACACACTGGGATATTCTCATCACTTATGGTATATATTTGTAAAGCACAGAAAATGCCACAATCACACTGTTCTGCAAAAAAGCACAATATTAGCAAAATATAATATAAATGACCCTCCTGTCACCTACTTTAATCTTTTGATGACATTATTTCTACTGCCTTATTCAGGGCTATTTAAAAATCCCATCCAAAACTGCAACATCATTTCCAACCACGTAATTCATCTTCCTTTTCCAAAAGGAAGTAGAAATGGGGGTTTGAATTTTCACTTCTGTTCTGTAAGCAAGAAAGCGGTCTATAAAATAATAAATAAATGAAATTACACACGTGCAAACAAGATCTTATACATGTTTATGTCACACATCTATATGCTCACTTCTTCTTTAATAGAAAAGGCGAAGCCAGGACTAAATTATCCTACCTTAAGCATATCAACAAAATAAACAATTCACCTGTCTCATATCAGACCCACCACATTTTCCAATGAAACCTGTCACTTAATTAAGTATGTAATTTTCAGGGGCAACCGAGGAGTTAAAGCATTCAAATGTGCACACTGCAGGTTATCTGGGTTGAATCTGGGACTTTGCTGACTCTCAGCTCCTTTCCACTTTAACAGATGGGGTCAGAGGTGAAACTGCAGACGAGAATTAAAGACACATACATCCCTTTAATCAGATAACACATTCAAAGACTTGCAAATTCCCAAGAAGCCACTTTACAGGCACGTGTCATGGGCTATTCCATAAAGGGGGAGGGAACGGTGAAGAGGAGGGAAAGAGTACTTATTTCAGCTAACCAGCATTAAAAAAGGCAGGAAAGTAGAGAAAACAAATGGGAACAAAATGGGATGGATTGCTAACATTCTGAATGCCTTCTCATTGCACACACCTCCCTAGAGAGGAACACCAATGTTGGAGGCCTTAACACTCTGCATTCAAATGTTTTTCCTAACTTCATTACTCAGCTGTGTTTAAGAATACTTCCATAGCAAGTATTTTAATTGGAGATGAGCTGAAGCATCTTGCCAGGATGGGTATCTCCAGCAATACCATGATGCCCAGAAGGAAATACAGTCATTCAGCCTGACTAGTCCTCACAAAACAGTGAGTCAGCTAACAAGAACCTCAAGAAATTAATGATTCTCTCTCCCACCTGGCCAGAAAAAACACTGCCTGGAGGATATGTGCTTGCAGCAACTCTTTTCTCATCAGCATTCTTCTGATACAATCATGGTATGGAAGAGGAAAATGAATAGAAAGTCAAGAAAATGAGAGAAGATAAAAAGAGAAAAGAGAAGAATCTTATGTCGTCTTAGCTACTCTGTGGCTTTGCTGTCCAACTACTGCATCCCTTTGCATCTCACACAGGATCAAGCAATGGGGCACGTGGCACACTCCAGCAGATGGGAGACCAGCAAAGACTATGGCTGTGCACACCACACTCAAGAGGTCTTCCAGCTTCTTTTTGTCTGAAATACAGTCAGAGACTCGTATCTTGGATGCTGTTCTTCAGGGCTGCTGAGAAGGAAGAACCTATTCAGTCCCTTATTATCTCAGCCCAATTCTTCACCTGAGTCGTAACTTCACAGAAACTTTTCTAATACATCTTTGAGCAAGAATTCACAAAAGCAATACATTTAAACTGGTATTATAAAAGACATCACTACTTCTTAAGGGAAATGTTAATTTTCCTTTATTTTGATATTTAGTAGTCTATTCTGTCTTCAAACTGGAAACTTAAGAGCTTCCATTAAAAGTCAGACAGGGAAACCAGCAAGTGGCTTGTGACCTGAAAAATCAGATCAGAGCAAGACCACTCTTAACACTTCAACAGTAACAGGCAGGTACCCTCAATCTGGATCCAAAGCGTATTTATGCCATCTCTTAAGTCATCTTACTGTAACTGATAGTGCTTCATATCCAGAAATTGAGTAGTTTTGGTGACTTAAAACAAACTCCTCTTCCCAAATATTAACCACTGAAACATGAGCTTGACCATCTAATGAAATGTAAGGTGCCCATTTCTAAAGCTTTGACTGAACTACAGAAAATACGAAAATGAGAGATAGCATAGGAACTGCAGACCCTGGAGACCACTGTAAACACAATCTGGCAGACCGTCAAGAAAAGCAACATGTGGCTGTACAAGTGCTGTACAAATGATTTGGCTGATCTATTGATTGATTCAGATCAGAACAGAAGACATGGCTCGTCTTCAGTCAGCCACTCACAGGACTGAAAGGGAGTATTAGAGACATAGGGCATTGGCGAAGTAATTTTTACACTGCTGACTAAAAATGACAAGAACAGCACTGTATGGACTAATGCTTGGCTGAAGAAGGGAAGAAAAGGAGACAAAAAATGAGGATGATGGTCTTGTACTACTTTGTTTTTTCCTAGGGTTTGTATGTGCTCAGCATGCAGCAAGTTACCAACGTTCTCTCTTGCTGGTCAAGCAGTTTTGCTGATAAACCTCTACAGAACACCAACAATTCTGCCACTAAGGGCACAGACTGGAGTTAAGCTGATTAAGGGACAGTATCATGCAGACTTTCTTTTAGAAAGTATTTCAATTTTTCTAAATTAAGTATTTTAATCATTAAGTGTTTTAACATGGACTGCAGTAAGACCCTACGCAAGCAAGCTGCATGGAGTGTTGGGTTTGGATCTGCTACACTAAAACTGTAAATCAGACTGACTTCTCGTCTTGTACCTGATGATCCTGAGACCTAAACCAGATGCTTAAGAGAAAAAAAGATACACGTATTAGCTTTGCTGGAATAATAAAGAGCAAAAAGGAAAATATTGATATTATTCAGTAAGTGTATATATATTTAACATAGCTGTGTTTGATTTTCTCCAGAATCATTAATCTAATAAAAGCCTACTGAGGCTTAAAATAAAGCTGTTTTTCATTTACAAAGACTAATAGCTATATTAAGTGGCTATTGTGAGCACAACAGACTCCCCTCATACTTTCCCTTTTCTGTCATGTAAATACCCTAAGAAAAGAAAAAGAAAGAAAAGAAAAAAGACTGGTTAGATGAGATCTATTACTAGAATAGCTAGTAAGCATGGCAAAAGCTGACAAAAGAACAATTCATTGCAGAGGATCACATTAATTTCAGATTTCAAGCTGCTGACTTTTAACCACAAAAGCCACATTACAAACTCCAAATGAAATAATATTCCAACTTCATATTCCAGGGACTCAGTGAGTAGAACCAGCAAAGGCTCACCACTTGCAGAAACACCTCAGCTTATAAAAGGGCAATGACTGGTGAGAGAGAAAACCGTGGCTTAGTTACATTAATGTCTCAAAACACACGTTGATTCTAATTTTTTTTTTGGTAAGACAGCAGAGATTTAGAAGTGTGAAACATTTGAGGGATAGCACTATACGAAGTCAGAAGTAACAAGTGCAGGTAGAAATTTTCTTGCTTTTCAACACATTCATTGCTTTGACTGAGTGAAGAGGGCAAGAGAGTTCCTCAACCTCGAAGCTTTTTGGTGCCTATCCATCCCAAGCAGCAGAAGTCTGCCTGTACACCTGCCACATGGATTCTAATCACCAGCACCTGCATCATTCCAGCCCTTCACTCCAAATAATCCTACCATACATTCTGTTGTTTCTACAAAGATTTTACACAGCAAGAGTCTTCGTGAGGAGATGTCAGTGCTGCCCATGC
Source organism: Machaerirhynchus nigripectus (assembly GCA_013397975.1). Classification (NCBI taxonomy): domain Eukaryota; kingdom Metazoa; phylum Chordata; class Aves; order Passeriformes; family Dicruridae; genus Machaerirhynchus; species Machaerirhynchus nigripectus. The sequence goes on along the minus strand of VZRQ01007442.1, from coordinate 269,829 downwards.
AAGGCCTGAGTAAAACACAGAAAGGCTGGCTCCAGAGTGGCACTTTAGAGATATGGGTATGCATTACCCTTAAATGCACCTCTACCAGAGATGCTACATCTATTCCACCCAAGCAGGGGATGTGCAAGTATCTGCACAACAGAAACAGAGAAAAGTGAAGAATACAAATTACGTTAATGTTACTCTTTACAAAATGACCCCTCTTTAATATAGGGCAGGACCCACATACAAGAATTCAAGTGCTTTGCAATAAATGGCAGTGCCACACTGATGTATGTGTTTATGGGTGGCAGAGACCAAGAATGAAAGGCAGCTATTTGTCTGTGAGATCATGGGAAAAGCTGTATTGCTTATACTGCTGTCACTATACTTCCAGTGCATAAGCAGATGTTCATAGGGACTGAATCCAACAAACATCTTTTGCAAAAAATGGAGTATTTTCTAGTAAAATATGGAAAATACTGCTTCCTTATTTTAGGATCAAAAGAAGAAATATGACAAATGAGGATGTGCAGTTAACCACCTCAGATTACGATGATAAAATATTAGTACAAAGTGATTAATTTTTAATAGTATTCCAATTTAAGTAGACTCATGAATCTGCAGAACCTACTCCTTCCAATTCTGAGCAAGTAATATCTAAGGTATGTGCACTACGAAAATTACTGTAAAATTTAATCCTATTCAAAATCTTTCAAACTCATTATTTTCAATAACAAAAGCACAAAGTAACTTTAGGTTGAAAGCATTCTTTGCTTGTCTGACCCTGCAAACAACTTCTGTCACTGGGATTCTCAGCAGCAACGATTGTGTGAGCAGACTCAAACCTAACATCTAATTTCAAGGAAGCTGCTGGTGAGTGCGGCAGCAAACAGCTCTGACCTCAGATTTGCAAATGCTAACACGAAAAACCTCCCCATTTACAGATCTGTGTAAAGCCAAGAAATGTAAATAGTTCACAAACTCAGATTTACAAACAATACTGCTTTCTCCACGTTCACTTCATGCGTCCTCTTTCACGAAAATGGAGCATTTGTATAAAGGGACAACTGTAAAACAAAATTGTATCTAGAAGGAGAGAAATTTTGTTTAAAGATCAAGTCCACTGAATTGCTGGGATGTCTCTGTTTTATTCCCCAAAATACACAAACACAACAGAAACCATAGTGGCACAATGCTGCAACACAAGCACCATGAAAACCTCTCAGGAGGCTGACACTTGGTGGGAGCTGTAGGTGCTTTTGTGTGATTTCTAAACTCGGGAAGAATATCCACATCTCCCATATTTGCTTTTTCTGGGGTATTTTTCTAGTGGATGAATAGAAAAGCTAGTTGCTTGAGCTCACTATGAACACTAACCTGCAGTTGAATACTTTGTCCTTCCTCATCAGTTACAGAGAGTGGATAGTCATGAGCTGCATTTTAGGGCAGACAAATTGGGCTGTCAGTTCTAATGTGTGAACTGGGCTATCAGGTCACATTTTGGTTAGGAGCAAAGAAGCCTACTTATGAACACCAACAACACTTAGAGATTAGCTTCTATTGTTTCCACTGAGATTTAACAGGTCCCAGTATATATTAAACCAAGCACAAGTTGAAGGCAAGAAAGAAAGGGAGTGCAAAGTGGAAGGGGAAAAGGAAAAGGGGAAAGGAAGAAGTAAAAGTGAAGGAAAGAGAGAAATAAAAGGGAGGAAGAAAAGCGGGGGATGGGTGAATGGGGAAGGAAGGTAAGAAAGAGGGAAAGGAAGGAATACAAGAGGAAAAGAAACAGTTCAAAAAATATCACTACTAGAAACCAAATGCCTTCATAATACACTGAAACACAGAAGAGAGCTGATATTTGGAAGAATCACCAACAGAAGACACACTATGTGAGCTCCTGATGTACAACACAGGAGGTTTGTTTAATATCCTGCATTAATGGAGGAGCTCCTTAAGTGTAATATTACGATAGAGAGCATAAGAAATATCACTGAGGTCACTGCCGCTCTATTAACTGTCACCCTGTACAGAAATATTTTCTTTGCATACCATTAATGCTTTCTCCTTCCCTTTGTTCTAATTTCTGAAGGCAGCAGAAACTAAAACTTCGTCCACAATAATTTCTGCTTTCGTCTTGGCAGAGTAATGGTATTAGACTTGTGAGAGAAATTTACATTGGCAGTGTCTTATGCACAGGTCTTTTCAAAAGAGATGTTGTTAGAAGGAATCCTATTAAGCAGGCTTTTTCACTACCCTCAAAACATAGGTGATAACACAAATTTAGTCATAAAAAAGATTGCTTAGTTTTATTTATTATTTTGAGAGAGAATCCATTAATCTGCTCCTCTGCATATCACGCATCTCTTTACGTAAGACTAAACTCAAGCTGCCTGTTTTCCTTGCTGTATTGGATTCATTTTCATAGACTGTCAAAGCCAGAAAGGATCAATATGATAATTTAATCCGATCTGCTGCTTAACACAAGCCAAAGATGTTCATATGGTAATCTTTCCAAAATAAATTCAGTAATTTATGCTTTAAAATACACATACCTCTTTTTAAAATGCATTCTTCTATTTTAATTAATGAAATCTCTCCAAGTGTGAAGAAAAAATATTTTAGAGACCCCCAATTTTAGCATGTTAAGAAAAAGTGTAACTCATGCCTAATTATCTTCTGGTTCATTATATGACCACCTAAAATGTTCAAGCATTTACCTGTCAGTAATTGCTTTTATTCAGATCATAGCTGAAGGAAAACACCTAAAAGTCCAGAATTTCTTTACAAGTCAGATTCTAACTACTGCTTTACCATTTCCCTAGCGTTGCTGAGGTCTCTTTCAGGGCCTTTATGAATTCTCAAAAAACTCAAGCAAACTAATCAACGAGAAGTGTTAAGGGCTACTCATCGAGCAGTGCAAGTACAACATGCAAACTGCACTGCTGAGATGGGAAGGGTTACACATCAAGTCAGCACTGCCAGATGAAGGGCTCAGAGAGTTTCTGTTCATTTTTAGAGCCTAAACGACGGCTCATGTATGAGCAAATGTGAAGATTCACAGACACCAAAAGGCATATTGCTGATTTCCCCACAGCACAGATTGCTAGACCTGCCAAATGAGCAGCAATCTAACACAGCTCCAAGAGCTTCCACTGATATTTGGTGAGGATCTGGCCTCTCATTTGTAATAGCAGGACTAATTAAGCTGGAATTTTGTTACTCTGCCTATTCTAACTGGGTACAAAGTGACTGATGATAATTTGTAAAGGCCATCCATTCCTAACATAAAAATACAAACATACTTACATGAAGCAACCCATGCCATTTTATTGTAGTACACCTTACTTTCCATATAAAGATTTGTTGACATGTATCACCCACTTAGGAACTAGACTTTCTGAAATAACAAGCAATGCAGGTCAGCCACTGCAGGTCAGCCACAGTCCATAACAAATGATGAAAACACCGAAATACCAGAAATGAGAGATACATGGGAGATATTTCGGTGTCAACAGCCCTGGTAAAAATACAAAGTAGTATTGCACAGAACTGTGAGAGCTAAAACAGGATACAATATTCAACCTGGTCTAAAAGCTGCATTAGTGCCACTCAACAGAATCCCCTCTGAACTGTAGTTTTTAACCTCCCTACAATACAGGGGTAGGTAAAACTGAGGCTATGGCTTTGCCTCTATGGAGAAAACTAAAACACATGGAATAACCTCTTGAAAAAAACAGTTATACAAATGCTGCATCTGAAACAAAAAGTGATTTTATTTTGGAATAACTACTCCATTGGAATTGTGTCACATGGGAAGCTCTTCAGAACAAGACATCATTAACTTGGAATAGTATCATCTACCACAAACACATGCTAGTAAATAGTGCCACAAATATAATTAATAGGCATATAGTACTAATCAAAGACTAAAAGTTGAATTCTACTCAGATCACCTGGCAATAGAAAGATTAAAAAAGTCAAATATCTACTAGATTTCCCATACCATCTTATGCAGTTTTATATCCAATTTCGCTTCTTAGAAAAGAAAAAAAATCAAGCCCTTTTTCTCAGTCCAACTAGCTGTATGAAAAGGGAAATACCAAAAATACCCAATCTTGCCCATGAACACAGAATTAATTCTACCACCTGAAGCAAACTCATCATTGGCTTCCAAAGAGTTTGAAAGGCCAAACTTAAAAAACAGATTATAAACCAAAAGAACTGAAAACTACGGAATGCCTTAAAAGTGTTCATTTCTAAAAAGGGCAAATTGTTGCACATGTCTCCCTGCACCCTGTTAGCAATTGCAATATTATTTCAAGAAATCCCAAGAGATACATTTGAAAAGTTTCTCCCTAGACTATACAAGAGCTTTTAATGTTGTTTCATCTGTTCTCATGAATCTGAGACAATCGACCAAAATATAAGAGCAGTCAAAGAAACTATTTTGGTAGAAGAATCAATTGTGATACTTAAAAATCTGATTTTTCATAACACTGGCACACAAAATTAAAAATAGAAAAATGTAAATTTTCTTCTTTGAGTGAAATGAATTCTGCTTTGCTGCTAATAACCATTGCCTAGAAAAGTAAATAAAAACAAGTAAATAAAAACAAGACACCCTCATATTTGTCCTGTGCCTAAAAGCTCATCAGCCTCTGCTGAATGCTACAGCATGAAGTATAACACATACTCTAAACCCACCATAGATCCAGACATGTTTTCAAGTAACAGTCCATGGGCTAAACTAAAGTGACAAGTTTCTCTGGATCAGCCTGTACAAACTTTGTTGTGATTCTGAACAGGAGATGCAGCCAAGAGCCAGGAGCTCAATCCCACTCCAGCCCAGCCCAGCCCAGCCCAGCCCAGCCCAGCATTGCTTTCCATTCCTTCTCTGGCTCCTGGCCCACATCTTAGAAATTATTAAGAATCTTGATCTAGGTGCTTGCTGGTTAAGCTCCACCAGCATCCATGAGAATACATACAGAAAATCCCTACTCCATCTTGTATTCCATGTGACCAGAAATCCAATTCCCTCCCAGGATTTGCCCCCAAGACACAGCCCCTCAAACCCTTACACCAGGTCTCCCACAGAAACACCGGATGCTTGATGAAAAAGACCATTATCTTGTCACATAAATGATTCAACATGCAGATGTCATGAGGAAGCCACTCTATACATTTGCTCTAAGTGGTTTTTGGACCTTGCCCTAGAAGCCAAGCTAAAACTCAGAATCTTCTTCCAGGCACTGCGATTTCTATCATGAAATTCATAAGACAATTCACAAAATGACCATGTAATAAAGTCCTTTCAAATGCAAAGGGAAGCACAATGTCTGATACGTGTTTCACTTCGGATAACACTTAAAAACGATTTATTAAGGAAAATTTCTACAAGAAAACTCCCCACAAACAAGGTAAGATTTCTGGAGAAGATGCACCCTGGCAGATGTGCTGTTCTTGTAAGGAATGTGATGCTCCTCTCAAAGCTGCTTAAACTTGATTTTATTTCAGGTCTGCAACTAAATTTTTTTTGTAAATAGATTTAGGCTGTCAATTTCCAGGCATGCTGTGCCATCAGCATGTAGAGACTGCTGTGACAAACGTGGAGGCTGCAGCAGCAAATTTTATTATAAACTGGTAATTGAATTGAACAGGTTTACATTTGAATAGATTTACTGCAGCATGATCTCTGACATGCTGCATGGGACTGAAATCCTTGTCTGTACATAAAGAAACACTTGAGATACAGCAAGAATAATTTCAGCTTATTTTAAGTCCATGCTAATCAATAAATTTATACCACTTTACACATGAAAGAAGTCAGTATATTATCTTTCTGTACGTAAAGGATGTGGTCCAAGTCAAAAAGTCATCTCCAGACTTTCCTAAAGGCAAAAACAATACCCAGCTCCAAAACTACCTTCCAACAAGAAAAAGGAAAATCTTTACTACAAGTACAATCCTACAAATGTGTTGTGAATCAGTATGGTTTAAAAAGTGGCAACTGAAGGGGGAAAGAAAATAAAATGCCCTTATAGGTTCTTGTAGGTTGTTATATTAGGTAGTAGATAAACAATACTGCCTTTTCAAAGAAATTAGTTATTTTGCCATTGTAGAATATTCAGAAAAAGGTATGTACATTTAGAGTAGAGAATTTATGCAATTCTTATTAAGAAAACTTGTGGGATTGATTTGAATCCATGGACAATGAACATTCAAACAAAAAAATTTGACTCACAATGTACATCTGTATTGTCTAACTAAATTATCTCAGTTAACAAAATTGTGTGCAGAAACATAGTAAATCTGAACACAAATTTGCTGAGATAATTACTTATTTTTAGAAGAGACACTTAACTTCCTCTTGCAGTCCCAGAAGCTACACACAGCCTAGATTTTTAAAAATATGTATGTTAATGGATGCACAATAGTGTCCTCAAAATTTAGAGGAAAAGGATTAAATCAATTCATCTGCATGTGCTCTTGGTAGCACTGCTTCATTTTCAATGAAGTTGCTTAATGTATTTGTATATTAGGTTACTAGTGATACAGAGTCTTAACTTACTAAAAAAAGATGCTAAGAAGCACAGTCCCTTTCAAAAGATGCCATACCCAGTGATCCCTTTCTTTCTACAGTTTATCTAAGCATCATAATTTCACTTTCAGGTAACTGCTCCTAGTGGTCAGTTATATGAGGATTTTGGCAAGTAAGAACTCTCCCATCACCACTGAAGAGAGGGTCAAATCCTGCCGTTCTTACTGGCAAAATCTCCATCGAATCTGACAGGAGTTTTGCTCAAGTAAGACTAAGGACAGCAGGATTTGGCTCACAGGATCGTAGCATCTGCCAAAGCAGTTGCACAGAACAAGGTTTATTCTTAGTAAGTATAATCCAATAAGAATATGTCTGTAGGTGCGTGATAGGCCTAATTTGCCCATCTCTCCACTGGTCTACGTTGTTTCTTGGATTTTACCCTGGTAGCTGTGTACTTAACCTGTTTTACATTACCATCAAACCATTTGCAAAAATCAGCCAGCTATTAAAGCTAAGTCTTCAAGCACTGACAAAGCAAAATTGCATAGGACTGTTTTAAAGTGGTTGCTTAATACAAAGTACTCTCTACTGGATACAATACTTGAAGAACAAACATTACATTGATTTTATTTCAAATGTTTATCTAGTTCAAAAGTCCATGGCATCTTTCTTGGTGGTGACAGTGCTCTACAATAATAATGCATATAATCCACGCACTTAGAAGTGTAGTCTTGCGTATACATTAAGAGCAACATAAGTGCATAGCAGGCAAGCAAGATTTAAGGAACCACCTCTTTGTGTAACACAGATGAAGCAGGTTCCAGGTAAGACAGCACCATTTCTTGAGAATATTTTCTTATGTTCAGTATCTTCAAAATGTAAATGATGAATTAAAACCTTCGATATATACTTACAGTGAGGAGCAGGGGTTCTCAGAAGCTTTTAGGAAAAAAAAGGGGGGGGGAGTGGATCCTCCTCTTTTGCATGCCATAATTTGCTCCAGAGTAGTTACAGTAACCTCAGTACACACACTCAATATTTATACTTGTTTAATTTAGAAGTAACCCTTTCATTTGTACTGATGGAATGAAGACTGAATAAAAGCAGGAAAAGGAAGGCACAGTGTGTGTTTTGGTTTCCTGCCAGAACTGGGACAGAGTAACAGTGGATAAGGAATGGAGGAAAGAAATCTTTGAGAATTCTGATCATTCTTCTATCAGTTACTTACTGAAGGAGATTGAATGCTGAGGTACATTCTGCTGTACTACACAAGATGATGAACTCTATGTGGATAAAGCATGATTAGAAGCTTAGAAGCAGATGTCAGAAAGAGCAAGTATACATGAAAATTGCCTTCGCAACAACTTACTAGAACACTCACCAGCCTCTCTTCTTTCCTGATTGCCCTACAGCTGTAGCAAGTGTTTGCAGAGAGATAGATACTGAGGTGGTCAGTCTTACCTTCTTTCAGCATGCCAACTTTTAGACACTTCATGAAGCGGCAGGCTTGGCAGGACTTGCGTCTGCGCTTTGTGATTTCACATTCATTCGTTGCTGGGCAGCTGTACTCTATGTTACCTGCGATGCAACAGACAGGGGAAGAGGTGGTCAGAGTCACTGACTAACCAACACAACAGATATACAAAAGTACTCATATAATTGCTGTTGTATTTCATTTTGGAATATATCAAGAGGAAGCAGTGCTACAGAAAGGAAATGCCTTTCAAGTAAAAATAAACAGCTGAGTTAAAAGATGAAGGTTTTTTACTTTTTTTTTTATCTAGACATCTATATGAAAGATATACAAAACAACAGTATTTGGGAGTCTGTGTCTCACTCCAAATATGGTCCCTAGCAAAATCCTTCATGTACGTTATTCCTGCTGGCAGAACAAAGAGATTTTGTCATTTATTTTCTGTACCAAGCCACATGCTCAGGCTCCTTCTCTGAGCACTCTTCGTTTTCCTTTTTAGCCAGTTTCATTAGTCTCTCTTTGCCTAGAATACAAAAGGAGGACTACTTTACTACACAATCAACTATAACAGGTACTATGGAGTTTCACCCTTCTTCTTCCACTACGGCGGGCACAGCGCATCAGGCAGGGCTCACCGGGACTGTTACCACCACATCTAGCGTGTTCTACAGTTGTCAGGTCAGACCTCAGCTCCAGGACATCTCCCCTTCCCTCTATACTTTAGATCAAGTTCTTATACTGAGAGGCAGTGGGAATAGGATCATTCCTGCCAAGCTGTCAGAATAACAAAACCTGAAAGGGATGCCTGCCTTTGCCTCTGCTTCTCCCAACTCCCCTGCTTAAGGCCTACAACAAGCTAGATCCTTAAATGTAAGTCCTCCTGAGCAAAACAGTCTTTTTTTTTTTTTGTTACTGCTTAGTATATATTATTTCTCCTCAAAAATAAGAAAATAAGAGCTTGTAAATGATTGAGTAAAATACATACGAGTAGTTTTCTTTACATTTTTTAACATCCCATCTTTGAGTATCCATGTCCAAATGAGAGAACATCTGTTCTCTTTTGCCCTAGCACCTTTCATAAAACAGCTTAGCTCAGCTTATTCAGCTGCCCAGTCATGCATCCTATTGCCCATGACTACATCCAGTATGACAGACTTTGCAGCAGTCGGAAGTTACACCAGGAAGCTGACTTTTAAATAAAGTATCTTCCCCATCAGGCTGTCACATCTTGCTTTAAAGGTATTTCTTTATTTTCTAACCCTTTCCCCCTGTGATTAAGTGCATTAGTATCTTAATGAAAATGCATTCTGTTTATTGCCCTCTTGGGAAGCAAGAGGTCATCACACCAAATGCATAAATTGTCATCAGAGACAGTCCGAGCATAATCGCAATTTTGCTGCTCCATGTTTGCTGCACTCAGGGTCCATCAAAGTCCCCTGAAACATGCACAGGTTCTAATAATCAGCATAGAGTCTGCCTGGGACCACAGCATTGATGAAATATTTCAGAGTTAATCACACTTTGTAAACACTGATTTATATTGACTACCTTTCTCCAGACTGATGTCTCCTCATTAAATATCACATTAGTGGATTGCAGGATTGCACAAAGACTCAAATGCTCAGCAACTGCTAATTCAACAGGAAGTAATACTTAAACCACTTACATCTATTGAAGACTGGTTAAGTATTTATGATAAAGGAGGTCTGCATGGCACAGTGTGTACTCCGCCAACACAACCAGCATATTTGGCACAACCTTTCTAGGCCTTTGCAGGCTTTCTTCGTCCTGGACATTGCTGCATGAGTGAGTTAGCAATGCTAAAAGAACTCTTGGTATGTCTGAATGTTAAAGACGAAAGTCAAAGCAGTTTTGTCCTCTTCCCCTGTCTTAGCTGCTGTGGAGAAAGCTGTTTAAGAAACTGAAGGTTATGGTGGGTAGGGAATTCAGCACAACAGTTCCTGCGAAATATCTTCCCAGTACACATCAGAAAAGTTAGGAAATAACCCTTTTGGAAGGATAGGTAGAAAATGATGGTAAGGGCCAACTTAAAAACGGATTCACATTATCCTCTCACTCTAACAAGGCATTCTTAGAAAGGTACAACCAGTACACAGGAAGACCTTCAAAGCCTTTCACAAATTGTATCTAATGAACTTCATTATACTACAGTAATAAACATATTACCATCCCGATT
>VZRQ01007442.1:213618-259618 GCA_013397975.1 Machaerirhynchus nigripectus | reverse complement strand
AAAAAAAAAAAAAAAAAGAAACGAAACAGGGAATCAGAAATGCTTTGCACAAGATCAAAGATACCTTTGCACAAGGTCAGAAACGATCTTGATTGAAAACAAGATTGAGATTATAACGGAGAACTCAGTCTGGCAAAGCTCTCTACCAGAGAGAACTGGTACCAGAACATTCCAAAAGCCCCTGTCCAAAGATACAAAGGTACAGATGCCAACACCAAAAAGTAGCATTCAGAACCAGAAAGATAAATGCAAGATTGCTCATTTCATTATACAGACACTTCTACCCCTGACATTTCACATTTGTGCAAACTATGCAACAGTCTGCAGCAGGCACAGTGTAACTTACTTCTTCTGCAAATTCTTGACACCTGAAGAGGTCTAAAAGGAGCTATTATTCTAGTCACTTGGATTCCAGTACTCAAGATTAGGGGGGGGAATATCCTTTCAATTCAGACTATTTTTCTTTAATGAATTGTATTTTACAGCAGATGCTCAGTCTTCATTTCTGGTGTTGGAAAATGAACTTCGAAGGTGCTGCACAGAATTCCTCCAATGAGTTCAGCAGAGTTACAGGAACAGAAGCAAAGATCCACATCTTCCCAAAGCCCCTAGCTGGTCCCCCTACAGTGTTCAGCATTTTAGAATATGGCTGCACTGCAGTAAGAGTTCAAGGAACTAACATTTTGTCTTCACATATAGATGCAGTGGTTATCTATATCATACTTAAAATGAGTTTTACCTAGCACTCGAAGTGTTAGTGGATTTATTTTTGTTATGAACCTGAATTTCCTGCACATTCCAGGTCATTAGAGCTCTCATAATTTCTTATTTACTTCTAGATATGAATTTCCATTCAAGATACTCAGATCTGCATTTTATTTCAGAGGAAGATCCAGATGGAAACTCTACCAATTCCTTGCTTGCTTCAAGATGCTAGAGGCTGAAACGGAACAGCTAGGAAGAGTATAAGCTGAGTTTGCCCAGTCCTGTCAACAGCTGGAGAGGAAGTTATGTTATACAGTCAACAAAATCAACATGGCAGCTCTGGGTCTTTAAACTGGGCTGACAAGAGAGATTGAGTGATTTATAATATCTCCTGGCTGGTTTTCAGAAAAAACTGGGCTGTGATTACTCATTTCAGAGTCTTTTGTACAATTAGTTTGCAGGCAATATAATTTTCTCACTTATTCCTTAATAGAATCGTGCAGCTAGCTGGCTGATGGAATAACAGCGTATATGTAAAACTCCTGCCTAAAGTGCCAGGGGATAATTTGTATATTCCTTTCAATAGCGTAATGGACTTTTACAGTTTGGCAGTTAAAGGGCTAAGTAATATAAATTCATATGACGCTTGAAAATAAAAATATATGTCAAATCTTCACTCCCCAAACACATTTCCCTGTGCTAGAATAATATAACGGGATTTATACCAGCCTAAGTCCCTTTTCTTTCTTCATGTAATGAGGAATGTTTATTTTAAACTAGTTCCTTTTTCTACTGATTTGTTTAATTTTATTATCACAGCTGAAAGATGAGAAAATACTTCTGACACACTGTGCCTATCAAGAGCAACTGACTCACTGAAAACATGATGCCATTTGATCCTGAGAAAGCAGGTGAGCTGCTAAAACTTACGCCGTACACCCAGCTCTCCAATTTTAGATGCTTCAGATGGTCACGTCTTTATACCCAGCTCAAGCATAAGTGGGCCAAGGTAGTGGTTTTTTTACCTCACAGATGAAGTTTTGATGAGGTGGGATGACAGGTAAATTTTAATGGTACAGCGACTTACTTGATGGTTTTACAAGTCAGGCAACTGAACGGACTTAGCCAAGACTCTCAAAACCATTTTGGCCATTTCTTGCCCAGAACAGTGACACTAAAGGTAACAGAAGAAGAGAAGCAAGAAGAGGCAAAGAGGTCACTGATAGCACTGGGGCTCCTGCCTTGGCCTAAGTTATTGTCATTAACAAACACACTTCAGAACCTCCCAGACACTGAGAGTGAGAAGCTGGCTCTAACAACAGGCTGAAATAGAAGTCTCTCTTCCAGCAATACTGACAAAAATAGAAGCTGCAGACAGTAAGTTCTAGCATAAGCTTTATTTCCCTTTTCATACTGCAATATTAGACATTATAACACCAAAGATGTAAAAGGATTGCTACAAGCTGTTGGAATATGCTCAGAAAATCCTTGGACAAGTCAAAGCTATGAGGAAGACTTAGACGCAGGGTAAAAACGTGTTTGGAAAGAATAGCCACGAGCCACTTAAAAAAGCAGGAGGAATACTGAAGACATCAGTATCGAAACTGTATTTACTGTGTGGGAATGTGGGCTCAGAAGAAAAAAAAAAAGGAAAACACCAAATGAACCAACATTCCTTCAGTGTAATAATTTTATGCTATAATCTGCTCACAAAGCTGCATTTCAGTTCAGTAATGTTCCATTTTTCTCCCAAAGTTTCTCTTTCACCTTCTGTAACTTAATACCTTTCTTTCAAAAACTTGTAGTTAAAAATTAAGTGTTCTCATTCTTCATAGAGACTACTGCTTGACTGGATTTAAGTCTTTCTGCGGTGAGGTTTACTCCAGGTACCACGGTCATGCTCTCTTTTCCTGGGTGACAGACCTAAAGGAATACACCTGCTTGTGTGTGGATTGCTACGCATAAAAACTCCAAAAATGGGAAGTAGCCAGGATTAAAGACATAGGTCTTCTGGGATTTAATAAAAGAGAACTCTGAGAGAGACACAGGAGAATCCAAGATAACACAGAGAGTGAGTTACAATATGTTAGGTCACACCCTTATACATAATCCAACCAGAACAGTTCCTGAGAAACTGAGAATGGGGTGCTCTTGGAAATCAAGAGCAACAGGCTAACTGAAAAGAAGGACAGAGAAAAAGTACAAGACTTAAAAATCTATTTGATGTTTATAGGTCTTAATGGAGATGAACTGAGGAAAGCGAAAATATTTTCTCTCAGGGTAAAGTTTTAGTTCTTCCAGACTCTGCTCCCTACTTTGCCGTCAGAACTTAGCTGAATTTAAGTCTGAGTAAATATTTTCACATGTAAAAGCACCCTCATCAATAAGGTTTCAGAAGTGGAGTCAGGCTGGAATGAGGTCAGATTTGCACCTAACTGAATCCAGTTTTGTCTGACAAATCTTCAGACAGATTCACCTGATACTGTAAGAAAGCTCTATGAATTACAGACCTATGAATTCTGCTACAGGTCATCTGGAGAAGATTAAGTCTTAAGTTGACTGTATTCACAACTTTTCACCCAGACGACTTCAGAAACAATACTGTACACACAGAGTTAGAGAAAATTTAAAAATTTGCTTCCCAAATGTCTCAAGTATTTTTCCAAGGTGACAGGACCATGTATGAAGGATTGTGTTTCATCTTCGTTGCATATGTTGCCTCTTCTGTTAGAATAAGTAACTCAGGAGGAGCAGCTGCAGCTAGTTTTTAAATATGGTGTTTGACAGAGAGACACGAACAGCTTAAAAGCACATTTTTAGTGAAATAACTATTTTGAGTTGCTTTGAAGAAATCAGTATACTGCGTTACTGAACTATAACATATTTAGAACTTGCGAAATATTTTTTGCTTCTTTTATTCTTAGAAAGTAACATGGTGATTGAAAGCGAAAATGTAAAGGTGATGCTGGCTGGTCTGACTACATGACAGTTTTGTATCAGCCTCTAACTTCAGGTAGATGGGCTTCCAGCATCATAAAAAGTCACCATGATTTTCAGTATCAGGCTAATATCAGGGGGTGCTGAACCTGTAAGGGCCCAACCACCTTTGGAGTCGACTTCTTTATCTTCAAGAGAAATAAAGGACACTTAAGTCACCTTAAAAGAGAATCAGTGCTTTGAAGGCACAGAGGGAACTGGTCCCCTGCTACCTGGTAGTCACTTAAGAGCTGTTCAAGTCAGAAAGATTGAACTATCTACATTTGGTCTCTACTGGTATTTTATCTAGGTCAGTTTTGATACATTCTACCACTACAGCATGGAACATTGTCATAGTTTGTTTATAAGCACGCAGAATATCTCAGCCTGTAATGCTGCAAACTGACTTTCACACCAGAAAAAAAGGTTATTGAAAAAGTTATATAAACATTAATATAAATCACTTGCTAGGTGATACTTCACATGTCTCTGTTTTTAAACTAGACAGGGCTTTGTAAGTGGGCTGGAGGCTTTCAGAAATGTTTATAACAAAAGGAGATCCAGACCTAATTATAATGGCATTGATACATACTAGTGTACCAGCATGATTTGTAAATCAGATCTATTTTTCTTAGTATTTCTGATGGGTTCAAAATAGCCATGCACCAATCAGGATGCTCATTCTTATTCCCAAATCATCTTAATGCTTCATACAATTTTCAAGGTTGTAAGGAAAGCAGAGATAGTAAAAAGGACAGAACAATCTGTATACTTTTAAACTTCTCTCTGGTTCTCAGATTTCAGCATGTTTATATTTTATTGTCTCATCTTGTTTACCTGCCGTAGCTATGCAATGACATTATATCAGGATTAAAAGATGTGTTGGAAAGAATTAAAAATACTCGCTTGCTAGTCTGGCTAGCCAACAGGCACAGAGAAATTGGGGAAAAGGGAAGATATCTATCACTGCTTGCTTAAAATATTCTTTGAAAGAAATGCTGATGCACAGACTTTCACTTATATAAGAAAGGTGAATGATTTAATCAGGTAATGATGGATTCAGGTGACATTTAGTGTTTGGCTCACTGGAGGGCTGCCATCTTTGCACCAGAGCCAAGGCCCACAGACCAGTTGATGTGAGCCTCCACCCTATAAAACAACAATAATCTTAGCTATCAGCAAAGATGCTGAAAAGATGTAAAATCTTGTTTAATTTGCTTTCATTTCCTCCACAAAAATGTATTACAGAAGACAGCTTTCAGAGATGCAGAATACCCTTTTGAAGCCACTTCGGTCATGTGCAACTTACAATCAAGCTTTATGTTGCCTTATCTGAATGCACATATCTAGTTCTAACTTTCTTGACTAAAACTTCCTGATTGAAAAAAAAAAATGTATTTACTGTAGTGTTTGTACATTTACAGATCAAACTGGCTCAATAATGGTTCAACACTCTAAAGAGGATTGAAAAACTCGAACACTAGAGGGATTAAAACAAACTCTGAGTAACCAAAAAGCTGAACAAAGTACAAAGCAGTTTGGTCAGGCTTTGAAGACAATAGGAACATCCCTGCAGAACTGTAGAGCTGAAGGCTCTCAGCTGAGCAGCAGGAAATGAGATGGCAGACTTGGTCTAGTTCACGTAATGACCAAAAAGATAACAGCATTTCAAGGATAGAGTATTTCCTGTTTGTGTTAGGAGACATGGACAGGCAGCAGCTCTCAGGTTTGAAGCTCCTAAATGATGAGACAGTGAGGGTGTGACTGCAGGGCTTCTTACTAACTATTGCTTTACTCACCCTGTGTATACACAGAAGATTGATGTCTCACTACTGTTCATCCAACAGTTTTTCCTTAAAAAATAAACATATAAACAAAAAACAACACCCCTCCCCCCCAAAAAAAATTCCAACAGTAAAGACTACCGAAGCTAAAAGCTTTTGTGGAGAAAATTCAAACAGTATCCAAGGAAATTATAAGTAAGCTCTGAGAGTTTTGCAAGAAGCCTTACAAGCAATGTGTAGGCTTTACACACAGTTTTTTCAGGCTAGTTTAAAGAGTCCAAAGACAACAGTCTGGACAATTTGGAAGGAGAAAGTAAGGAAGTTTTCTAGATGTAGGCCATTATTTCAGAGAGATAAATGCTACATAAAACAGGCTAATAAACTATCTTTGAACCTGTAAGTCCTATCATCCTTCTCCTGAACGCAAGAATACCAGTTCAATCCACCTGCTGAAATGTTTAAGATATGGGCACTGAGTAATTACATGTTATTAATGAAAATGTGTACTTACTAGTCTTTATGATAACTGACCAAATAAAAATTATGAGAAATATATTTACACTAAAAATTCACTACAAAATATCTACTAAGTACAAGACCTCTATGTCAAACACAAGACTTTGCCCCCAGCTGACGAGTGAAAATTCTTTTTTTTCCCTCTCTTTCTTTTAATGAAAGCTTGGAGTTTTCAAGATAATACAGTGCACAGCAAAAACTGTGAAGAGACCCTAAAAATCAATGGACCTGTAACTATTTTTAGATGTTGCTATTTTCTACCATCCCTGATGTTAAGCCAATTTTAGGAAGATTTGGCTGTGTGTGTATTTCTGTGAGACACTTGCAATCAGCCACCATGTAAATTATCCCAGAAGCAAACTGAGAGCTGCAGCTGAGTGAGTACTAGGCTGAGCAGAGAGAACATCGAGTTCTTCCATACCTTATATCTCACAAAAGGGGCAGAACATCACTGCATTCTACTATGACCTAAGAAGACATCAATTTTACATATTGAGCTCTTTTGTGGTGCGTTTTGTTCTGTTTCATTTTTTTTAAGCCAGGAAATCGCTTTTTTCTATTTTTTTCTAATATTATTGATTTTTATCGTAATTATACACACTTTACCACAAATGCAAATGTATTTTTGGGGTATGTTAAAATTATATATTCTAAAAAGAAGAAATTACTCCTTCTTACACTTTCAAACAGGGTTCATTTAATTCTTAATGTTTAAGAAAATGAGCAGGGATTTCAAGAGGCAGGAAAGGATGTTGTTTAGACTAAATTGCTACATCTGAAATAACCTCTATTATTATAATGATAATCTCTATCACCCTTAAAAACAGGCATATACTCTACATTAGAGGGATACTTGCCTTGTGTAGGCGCTACTGGGTACAATGTGATGCTTCTGTCTTATATGAGATGCTGGTGGTCTACAAATAACTGTGCTGGATCTCTGAGCAGCTGCCTGTGGCCTCCACCTACTGAAACTTCAAGAGACACCTCTGGAAAGACTCCCACTGCCTCAGTGGAAAGGACATCAGGCCTCACATGAACACAGGATGTGCTTCATAAACTAACTTTATCAAGCTCAGCCTTCAGTCAGGGCAGTTGTGCCCAGGATTTCAACATGAATACCACTGAGGATCTACAGGTCTGAGCTAATTTAGTAAACTGATGAATGATCAACAAACATTTGGGAAGTCAAGTGTTCTTTTTCATTGAATCTATAATAAAGTAACCATCACAATTAAGTTACTAGCATTTAAAATAAGCATTTCATTTAGCTGAAACATGTTATCCCACAGTTACAACATTCGACTCTTCAGGCAGTCTGGTTTTCTATTCTGTACTTCAAAGTCTGTTGCATTTATTTCTGTCTTCCTGTTTTCTTATTTGCAGTCATGCAGCAGCAAACTCATTTTAAAAACAAGCAGAGAGCGAGAGAAGGAACATGATGTGAACAAGGAAGAGAAATGGTGCAGACAAGAATGACCTCAAGAACACTGGAACTAAACTCTATCAATTAGAGCAAAAAACCTCAGGGGAATGATTCTTCATGCAAGCCTAAAGGTAGAATTTTCCCATTCAAATTATGAGAAAGCACCTTCTTCTTATATACTTTTTGTCACCTACCACAACCCATGGTTTGATTCACCCAAGTAGCTTCCACTACTTTGGAGGGTACCTGAAAACTCTCAGTAGTTGTGCCAGTTTAGTCAGGACCATGGCGGAAGATGCCGCCATGACATTAGGATGGGTAACATACTTCCTATTCTTAGTTTCTTCATTATTGCTTTTCCTTTCAATGCTTGGTTTTGCCCTACTGCATTTTTTTTGTCTTCGCAGCACTGTCACCTGCTGATGCAGCTCGTGCTCTAACCGCACTGAGACTTTCTGCACAGCTGCCAGTTCTAACTTGAGCTGCATGGCCAAGTCCAGGTTGCTAATCTGGAGAATGACGTCTCTGCCTTGTGCTCCCGTGCCCAGAAACTTGCTGTCTGTGGTGTGGTGTAAAATTGCAGGTTACCTATTACTGCCAGAAGTCAACACTTCAATCAGATTTCATTTCTGTAGCATTTTTTTGGTGCTCTAAATGCAACTAAAATAGTCGTGCATCAATTCAGTCCTGTAGGACAGCTATTACGCAGCAATTAAATACCATTTATAAAAACAGAGTTGCTAGTTGAAATTGGTGCTTGAAGTTTAGCAACCACAAAATACGAATTGCTTCAGTCGAAACATTTTTTGAGCTTTTCTGAAAATGTTCTTGAAGGTCAAGTGATATCACCTAGTTTCTTTGTTTTTTTCCCTAAAGCAGAGACTTGAAATGAGCACGCTGTTTCTGTATGTGTGCTCATTTTACCTATAAACCCAGGCCAGCACTAGGAATCTTTGTTTACTGGTTGCCAACTGTGTAACATTCAGCTCCATTAGAACAACTGAAGTCTAATGTTTCTTTCTAGTGGCTGTATGGCACTCATAAAATGGCTACTTCGTGCTGGTAGAATGCCCAAATCTCCCCAGCAGCAAAATGGATGAGAGAAGAATAAAATGGCCATTGCTTCAGCAATAAATAAATTAAATTAACATTCATTATTTTTCCTTATTAATTTTACATTAAATATGGAAGCACTGTACTTAAGAAATCTTGACCAAACGTTTCCAATTGGAGTTACGTGAAATTACTAACTGAAGCTCACTTTATGTTCATTCTTAAAATAAAGGTATGTCACCAGATTGCATTGTCTTTCCTGAGAATTTCAAGTGCTCAACACGTATGAAAATCAAGCAGGTTTTATTGAGGAGCTTAAATTTGGACTTTGCAACCTAATTTTAGTCTCTGAAGTCTGAGTTTAATTTAATGTGACACTATATTCCTGCACAGGCCAAGCTTGGCCTCATGTTCTTTAAATAAAGCACCTTCAATTTTACTTGAAAGGATGATATCTAAATCAAAGTAGAAGGTTATTTTGTCTCCATAGGTTCTGAAGCTGGTAGAAGCAGTCATGCAAATTTTCCCATTTGTACTAATTTATGCCAAAATATGTGACATATTTGTAATAGGTATCAAGAGCAGATTAGTAAAAAATACTGAGCAGAGACCAAAAGCTGCCAACTTACTCTCCTTAGAATGTGATCTTACAGTTACCTGTCAAACCCATTTAGGGCCACTGTAGACAGTGGGTGAAAGACCAGTTATCAATACACTGATATGCACAAAGCACTACACCACTGTATTTTGTTCCAAGTTTACATGCACTGGCTTTTAACAAATATTAACTGGATTTCTGTAACAATTTACCTACAGTAGTGATGTATCTAGGAGCAACACGTAAGCATGATCCTGTGTGCCAACCACAAGGTGTGTTCAAGAGGCGTCCACGACAACCTTCAGAAAATGCTCCACTTTCTTCACAAAAATAATTTATGGGAACCCAGACAAACTCAAAGAGAAAACAAATTTGAACATCCACTGGATAGCTCCACCATTTTTCTATTTTTTGGAATCAAAATAAACATGGCATTGGGTGAAATGTGACAGACAGAACTCCCAAAGAAGCCCGAAGGGGCTTCTTCATGAGCAATATCTGTAGGACCAAGCAGTACAAAGAATGAAAAGGCACAGTCTGAAGTCCTAACAGGCTTCAGCCAGAGACTGTACATTTTCATTTTGAGCAAAAGAAAGGAAGCTTAACAAATAACCAACCTTGAATTGTCCTCTTGAAGAAAGCCTTGCAGGCCTCGCAGGAGGCCACTCCATAGTGGTACCCTGATGCAATGTCACCGCACACCAAACACAGTCTTTTGGGCATCGAGTTCAGCATATATTCACACTTGGTCTGTGAGTCTTCGGCGATGGTACTGGAGCAGTCATCGTACCGTTTCCTGACCGGCCCGTTGCCCCCGAGCCCTGTGGCCGAGGGGTAGAGGGGAGGCGAGTCCAGCCCGTTCTGATGTCCATTCATGGTGGAACTGTAGCTCCCGCTGGCGTCGGAGGAGCCA
Organism: Machaerirhynchus nigripectus; assembly: GCA_013397975.1. Taxonomy (NCBI): domain Eukaryota; kingdom Metazoa; phylum Chordata; class Aves; order Passeriformes; family Dicruridae; genus Machaerirhynchus; species Machaerirhynchus nigripectus. The sequence continues at coordinate 249,647 of VZRQ01007442.1, read as the reverse complement.
CCAGGGCTGTGGTGGTTGATGCTGTCCGTCAGAGAGGCGGGGCTCGACGGTTCCGTCTTGATGTACGACGAACAGCTGGAATCAATGTGTCGATCTTTGCTTGACATTCTGCAGAGAAGCCTGCAGCGGGGAGAGAGAGAAAGAAGAATCTGTGTATTAAAGACAGTGCTCTTTAAGGCTGCTCTGGAAGGGCTAGGGACTGCACATCATTCATTCATTAGTCAATACTTCTTGTTCTACATGAAGGTAATCAGCATAAGGGCATGACAGAGCTTTGTCAAAGCTCCAGACAGGCAGTAAACAAAAACTTTAAAGAGACCACATCCGTCTGTTGTCCCCTCCACCTGCCCTCTAGACTACATGTCAACTTCACATCATCTCTAAATTCTGAACTTGTCATTGAGCAAGTAAAAAAATTTTAAAATTTCTATTAGATGGCTTGGCTATTAAATGTCTTCATTTTTCCATCTGTACTTTCCTTCTGTAAATTCCACCATTATCAGAAACAAGTATTTCCAAGTTTGATCACATAAACGTTCTGCTCCGTAACTAATATTTGTCAAGACACTCAACTAAAACATGTATCCATCATCTATTGATCTGATCCCAGAACTGAAGAGCAAGTCTCCTGCAATCTTTTTTTTTCCTTCATTAATTCCTGCTTTATTATAGATATAGCTATTTAGTAACGAAGTGGCACACCAACGGGGTACACTAACAAATAATTAAGGCTGAAATCCATTTTCACAAAATCTAAGTGAAATGATTCATCAGCTGTGGCTGCAATTACTTTCTAGCCATTATCCTCAGACTAACCAGTAATAACTATGCCACTATCCCATATATCTACAGCTCTGTAGGATCTGACATTTTACGTGTTCCATTCTTGGATTAAAAAAATATATTAGAGGAAATTTAGCATAAAAGTTTTGTCTTTCAGAAGGTTAGATTTTGTCTTTTCAGTTCTCACGGTTTCAGAATTAAGCAGCTGAAATAAAACCATACAATATCTCATCCAACAAATTAGTGCTTTCTACAGGGAGGACTGGGGGAGAAATCTTTGCCTACTTCCATCCCCAGGTTTTTTTTTAAACACATTTTAGGGTGAACAAAGGACAAAAATAATAATTATAAAGCTCTGATTCAGATATTATCTTTGTTTTCTCCTGTGATTATGAGACCACAGTAGCAAATGGCCTGTACAACATTTTCCTGACAGTACTCTCAGAAGCTGCCAGAGTTCAGATGATAGTTATACGCATTTCTTTAGAAACATTAACTGCAGAAAAGCAACTATCCCATAAGATCACCTGGAGCTACGGATTTGTGTTTTCAAAGCAAACATGTAAGTCCAGATAATCTGACCGACTTAATTTTCTGAAGCAATTTTTGAGACCTTGTCTTCACTTTTCCACTTCTTTTTATTTAAAAATAAAAAAAAATTCATCAATTTCTACTTTAATATCTGGAATCAAATTCAGCAATGGAAAAAATATATAAATCCAAAGAATTGGCTCCCTTTCCAATGGGGGTAATGGAGATCAAAGCCTGACCCTTCATTAAAGATAAGTGTTTAAGATGAGATTCACCCTAAAATCAGTGCCCATGGATTTTATTTAGACATCTCAATTGTTGCAATTTTTACTGCAAAATTCTACTGAAAACAAACAACGTGTGAATTTGGAAAACAGCCAGATTGTTGTACAGAAATGTTACCCTCCAAACTTAAAAATCAGGGCTTATTTGGGGAGGTGGAAGGAGCAAGCTATCCGGTGTCAGCAAATAAACCAAGGAAATGGGAAGGTTAAAGCCGTGAAAATATCTTATTACAGCGGACCACCTGCTTGTGTTGTCCTTTCCTCAAGAACTGGAGGGGGGGAAATCCCCTTGCCAGCCTGCAGAAGCGTGTGCCTTTTCTTCTGCATCTGCTGCCTTGTAGCCGTCACTGTTAATGAGTGCTGTAATTAATAGATAGCTCTCTCTTGTCTTTCTACTTGCACTCTGGGCTAAGCACTTTTCTCAAGTCAACGTTTGAAAGAAAGCGGGTCGGCACTGACTTACAGCAGCTCTGCGAATTCCTTTTAATTTAGAGCACTTACACCACCACTCCACTTATTACCTTATAATTACTGGACCGCTCTCACATACATTACAATCTTAGACTAGAGTTAGAAGTTATTAGGGTACTAAAACATGGTGTCTCTCTGTCTCTCTCTCCTCTTGCTTTGACACTGAATTTTATACAGCTATGATTAAAACTATCAATTAACTTTCACATTTTAGCAACAAATTTTTTATGTTATTTTTCTACACACTAAGATTCTTTTATTGACTAAACAGGTACTTGGTTCTATTTTCACCTGCCTTCTGCAAAGACTCCACATATAAAGTCTCAACACACAGCACAAGGAGTCACTGCCTACAGTCTGTCATAACCAGCTTGGTGGCATGTTCTTGTATGAGACTCCCACTGCCGATTTTTTAAATCTAATTTGTGCAATAATTAGCTTGAATGTCACCCTTCCCCTTCCAGAAAAAAAAAAAAAATTGCAATTTATTAGCTACTCAACTGCATGTTGTTTTGGCCAGTACAGAAGTGGCTATCTCCCACTCCAAGCAGTCAGAACCAAAATACCATCTGACTTCTAAAAAGCATTAAAATCTGATCACCAGTGCTGCCTATGCTAAAGCCAGTCTGCTGATGCTTCTGAAGTAGCAGGTTCTGGTACTAACCAAGACAGAGCTGCTTTTGGCTCCAGCTTCAACAGTACAGACCGGATTGGTGCACGCTGGCAAAGCGTAAATGCGGTTAAAACATTAACTACTCCAAGGAAAAGCAAAAACAACAGCGCCTGACTCTGAGAACAAAACTTTCTCAATCCCCAGAAGGTGAAACACAGACAAGGCTGGGTACTGGCTGTGGGTGGGCAACAGACACCTACGGCTTTCACTCCTTCGGCTTTCACTCCTTCGTTACTGCACCACTGCTGAACAAAAGTAATTCAAGAGCCATCTAAAACGGATGGCAGGTGTGACCACCATCAAATTATCATGCTGAACATTTGGAATAATGCCTAAGCTAGATCTCTGTAAAATCCCTCCCTCAGTTCCCTCCTAATTACTACTTAGCTCGTTACACTGAAGAATTCCTAGACACCATTGCATTATAGTGTAAAACTACAGTTGGAGCTTAATTCTCTCTTCCTCTCTGTGTCTGAAATTCTACAGCTCTATTATTCAAGCCTGAAATATTCACAACTATCTATAAATTCAATTGTCAGCCAGTGGGTTTTATTCTAGACCTCACTTCAATCTAAAATTAGAGGCACTAAAATTCACATTAACTCTAAGAGGAATGTAGTGAATAAGACTTTATTTCAAAAGAACACCTTTTTGTCAGAAAGAGCTATTTTCAAGATGATGGCTTTATCTGCATTCAAAGAGAATAAGCCCAATTCCACATTGTGCTGTTAATGCAAAATTTTTAGGTCACATTGGATTAATAAAAATCTAAATTTAGTTAAGGTTTATGAATAGAAATAACATGTGTCATATAAAAATGTACAGTATTTATTTTAAAGCCTTGGTGGGGTTGTTTTTTTTTTTTTCTTTACTAGATTTTAAGTCAAAGAAATGGCAGCTCCATTTGTGGTGGGCTGTTCTGAAATAAGTTTTCTAGTAAGTGGGAGATCTCAGGTAAACTTTCCTTTCAATAGCTTCAGGAAAAGTAACAACAGGCTCCAGAAGCATTTCCATGCCCATATACAAGAGTAAATACAGAGGGTGCTGCAAGTCATGGCTAATATGCAATATACAGAATTAACTCTTCATGTCTACACTAAATTTACTTCAGAATGTCTTCATTTAAGTAAGACCTGAAGCCAGGAACTGCTGGCAGAAATGTACAATGATGGAGCACTTCAATAGGCAACTTCTGCTTTAAAATGGTCTTAAACAATAGCAAACAAATTGTAATGCTATGTGCTTATAAAAGGCTGAATATATTAAGAATTTATTAATGCAATCACATTCATATTTCCATCTACCTGCCACATTACTAATGATATTGACAGTGCTGACACTGGCTAAATCAGTATCAATATACAAGTGGAATGCAAAAATTAACTGCATCTGATTACAGTATATAGCTTTAGGAAAGAAAGCCTCATTCAAGCTGCTGAAAGCTCTTTATATTCCCTCCATATATATAACTGGTTCACAAAGTTACTTTTCCCTCACCTCCCTTATTACCAATGCCCAAAGGAGGTCAAAACAACATGCCAATACCTCATAATCTGTGAACACAATTCACATTTGTTTCCCAAGAATGAAAAGCTCTGCTTACAGCACCATTCGCTATTTCAGAGCTGCACTGGTGGTATCAGTGACAGGAATAATTAGTTACAACAATTAAAGTGACCACCGTTACTGCAGACCAACACTGAAGTCCACTTTTACCTGCACATAAACTATTTTCCTTTCTTGAAGACATAATTGCCCTATTTCTATAAATATCAGAATAGGTTGTTAGTGGTTGACATTTGTAATGATAGCTACGTGGGAGCAAGTGCAAGGTGGGTGTTACTATGCACACCTAGGTACTTTTCACACTAACTGTACCATCCATCTGATTTTCCTTCAATATGTTCCTCTTACAGAGAAGTCTACCAAAATGGTCTTGCTATCCTTATACTTTAATTCTGAAAGCCAATGCATGAAAGAGTCTCTTTGTCTAAGTGACACAGAAAGTCTGTAGCAGTCAGGAACCGAAGCCAGATCCTTTGACTATAAACACCACATTTCCTTCTAAATACTGTGCTTACTTTCAGTATCATTTCGCAGGTCTATACTAAAATCAGTAGACAAAAAAAGAGTCAGCGTGTTCCAGTGAATTCCCATATTTGGCTTCCCTGACTGTAACAGAGGAAAAAAACCCACGTTTGTGTGCAAAGAAATGAAAACGTTGCTTCTCGCACCGACGCCCACGACAACACCTCAAGACATGCACCAGGTCCTGTTAAAGAGCTGAGTAACAATTTCAGCCGAGCTGCTTTACACTGAGCACTTTTTTTCTGCTTCAGCTAATTGCACTCTAGTAAAGTGGTAAAATGTGAATCACTTAGTAGGAAAATGGGCACCAGCTGCTATTGTCAGAGAATGGAGATGCCGAAGAAAAGGAAAGTGACTGAATGAAGTGTCATGTCAGAAATCAACGGTGCAACGTGTGATTTGAGAAAACATGACTACTTTACAGAGACAGGGTGTCATTATGGCATCACAGTAATACGATGCTTTGACAACTGCTGAGTCTAACATATCATCATTGCATTAAGGTGCACTGGCTTAGTTGGAGGAAGGAGAAGAAAGGATTTCTTCTTTTAATAAGAAATACTGTAAGGCCTGCTTGGTTAACCGAGTGGATGAGCTCATTAATTGCAAAGTATTGCTAATCTTGTCCTATGCATGCACAAACAAAACTGTTATTAGGCTCAAGGTCTTTATTAATCAACACACATGTGCAACCATGTAGTGAGGAGTAGCCAATGCAAAAGCGAACAGCTGTGGTGGTTTGGTGGGGGTTTTTTTGGGGGGGTGGGGTGGGGGGTTGTTAAGAAATGCCGACTCTTTCATTGATTTTTGTAATTTCTTCTTCCTTTTATGTTTTCTTGAAACCTTCCCCACTTCACCTTGGTAAGGAAAAGCAAAGCAAGCCAGTGACTTCTTCCAGAGCAGCTGTCAAAGCCAGTAGCAGCCGGAAGAGAAGGAGCAACGCTTGAAGCCATCATGTTGTTACCAGCAGTGGCCTGAGTCAGCTGATGACTGCTGACAGAGGATCCAGCTTCCCAAACAGTTGCTCTTGCTCTGTATGCGATCTACCCAAGCTCTGCTACAGCACTGACTACACACGAGGCGGTGGAAGACTGCACTATTTCGTGCTCACTTTTAGCTCAACAAAACAAGCCAAACAAACCATAATCTCAGACCCTTCATGTCTGCACCTTGTCTGAGAAGCTGCATTTTGTTTTCTGTGCTGCTTTTAAAAAAGCAAAATTTTCAAGTGGCTGACTTGCAACTACAACAGACCCTCCAAAACAAGGGGGAATTATTTAAACCTCCTCACCCACCATATATAAATATTCATTATTGCTTCCCGTTCTATTTCAAGTTGATTCCCCATGCTTCCTGGTTGATAAACTTTGTTAACAAGAAGGAAATGATCCTGAGATACCCCAATGTGCTGCAAATTATCACTGTTGACAGCTCCTACGTTTAAGGATTACATCTGATGCAACAATGCATACTAGTGTCATTTATCTTTAGCTCATTTCCTTGGATCTATTTCAACTGAGGGTGAGCATCTCTTGTTTATAGCTCTAAATACTGTAAGTGAGCAACTGGCAAATCAATAAAACTGTTAAATGCATAATAATACTGTGTAATTACTTACATGATGTTTTGCATAATTAACTGTCTGAGGTGTTCCTTGATATAATGGATACTCAGAGTATGGAATAACCTATAAGCCTATAAAACACACCCTGTTTATACGAACAGAAATTATGTTTAAAACTCTCATTCCAATAGTCCAAATCAGGCTTTGGCACTATATGACAGAAAGCCTTCCTTTCCTGCCAAGTCTAAATCAATTCTTATGGCATTACTTCATAACTAACGCGATATTTCACTGATGATGACTATTACCCTGATTACTTGGAAGTAATGTAGTAATAGCAAAAATACACTTAGATTAAACAAACTACTGCTATTTAATCAATATTATTGAGACAAACTAAGTGTTTTAATAAGTCTGTATAGATGCAGTAATGGTGGTTTAATTAAATGTATCCTTAGACATGCACAACCACTGCAGCACACAGATCCTACAGTTTGACAGACTGTAACATAACTCTTCCGAATTTAAAAGCTGAAGCACTTAGAGGCAACATAATTTAAATCTTTTCAAACTGAAAAATTATTATTCTTTGCATCAGGTACTCTCTTAGGAACAAAAATGAGGAATAATACTCAAAGACCTCACACATTTTAGCCAAAACACCAGACATCTGAGGAGGTGCCAGCCCTCAGTGGCACAGTTGTCCACCGTACCCAATACATGTCACTGCAACACACTGACAAAAACAAACAAACAAAACCTCTGACTGAAAGGCAAAAAATAAAAGCATACATTAATAATTGCACCAGTGACCTTAATTTTTGCATGTGTTTTATGCAGAAAGTATCCTAATAGATGTTATGCCCTACTACTAGGCAGGCCATCACCAAAGAAAGTTTACTGCAGAAAAGACTTGCCTCCTTATATGGATCTCATGACTTTGAAGTAGGAAAACATACCTTTTTGGAATGCCTTGATGATTTAGTTTTCAAATACTTAAAAAAAAAAGGCAAATATTGAAGAGAAAGCAGCAGAGGGAGATTGCACTTCAAAACAAAATCATTCTAGAATGCCTCAAAGTTAAACACAGAAGAGATTTATTGGGTTTTGTGTATACATTATGGTTCTGATACAACTTAAACCTCAGGGAATATTTTGTATACCTACTTAGTTTTTAGTGCGTCTCTAACATTTTTTTCCTGTGTCTCTAACATTTTTACAGCTAGAACATGGCTATTGTTTGAAGCTACAATTCTACCACTGTAATACCTTAGACTTATCTTCTCCCATTTACTGACTTTCAGCCTAATATTATATATGTATTTTTTTTTTGTTACAGTACTTAATGTCCCTGAAAACAGCCAGCTCTGCAGCAAGAGTTGAGAGCTGCACCAACTCACACCAGGAGAATTCCCATGCCCAAAAAGTTCCAATTAAAAAGGCTGTCATGTGACTATTAGAACGATAGCCAAGCCTCACCTCAGTATGCATGGTAGGTATCAGTATACTGATCAGGAAGAGTAAGATTTTATTACTCCAAATGTAGACTAACAATTCACGTCACATGCTGTGAGACAGCAAAAACTCTGGTTAAGAAGTGAAGTGTTTTTCTGTTATGGAGCATCATTCTACTTGTGGTTAAATTTCAGTGGTATCAGGTGGAATCCACCTGATGTCTCCAGCCCCCAGAGGACACGGTGAAGTGTGAAGGAGTCAGCTATTAATTGTGAGGATTCTTTTTATTAAGGGAAATCAGCTGAAAGAGCAAAAGAAAATGAAATGCCACATTCAGCTACTTCAAGAGATAAAAATAAAAAACTACAAAAGTAAGTAAAGATTCATTCAAGAACATAACAGGCTTTCTAAAGAGGGATTATTTTGAAATGATTACAGCATCAAAAGCAGTTACTTGCACCAGTCAGAAAGCCAGTACTACAGATCAGAGAGACACAGCTGTCATTCATCACTTTCCCAAAGGAAAAAGAAGACAAAAAAATGCCTTCAGTCTCAAGAGAGAGTCAAAGTTTGCATCATGAGATTTTTCACAATTTCTGGCAGCAATTTCCTTCCATGGCTGAAAGGCAGAGTGTAGGTGTGTGCATACCACATACCTGTCTCCCCACCCAGCTCCCTCACCGATTTTCTGCAGATTTATAGCACGAGAATTATAATTTGCATGCCAGGCTCTGTTAAATTGGAGAACCGATTAGAGAGAACACACCAGAAATAGTATCAGAGAGTGAGCGTCTTAAAAGGCTCGGGACTAAAACTTACAAAGCAAGTGATCCTTCTCCCACCCCCTCGCTCAGCTGGCTCCCAGTGTGTGCTGTCCTCCCAGACACATGCCACTGGTTTTAAACCCCCCCTACACATACATGTGCGCTCGCACACGCAACCAAAAAGCTACTTGGGGAGTGGGGAAATGACGTTCTCCTGCAATCAGTGTTTAAGTGAATGTTTGTCCCAGTGTGTTACACCATGCTGTCAGCAAGCAGCAGGGAGTCGTTGAGTTGTTACTACATTTGATTTGACTGCCAGTAGGAAGCTTTATTTCTACCAACTGTTAGTTGCCAGCTCTACGGATCTTCTCCTAGTTTGAGAGGGTTTTTATTTTTTTTTTCTCTTAGATACAGTTATTATTTTTCTCTTTCACTCTGAGGACTTTCAGTGTATGGCAGAAGCATCTCCACATCTCCATGCATCACAGCAGTCCCTTCACTTACACTTGCTGCCTTATACACAAAAAAAGTAATTGTATTAAGGCATCCGTAAGTCAATCCTGACACACATCAAAAAGGTGATTTTTCTATCTGGAACCTGAATGAGAGGGAGCAAAGATGAATATTTACATAAGCAAAATGAAACAGGGTAATTTTATTCTGATCTTTTCTGAAAAAATGTGGGATTAGATTCTAAGGAATAGATATGGAGAGATAACCTGGGTACATTTTCCTTCCAAGGAGGGGGTTTGCTCTCCAGACCTTTGAATGTTTCCCAGAGTTTTCAGCAGGGCTTTTTGTTCGCTTGTTTATTATTCACATACATATATCCTGAAAGGTTTCTCCTGTGTCAAACAAGATCCTATAACTTTAACAGTTGTTTACAATGCTTCTTCTTCCTACACAATAATGATGATTTTGATAATTAGGATCTAATTATAATGGATCTGACAACAACTTCCAACAACGAAAAGCATCTTTAGAAAAATGAAAGCATATGCGTGAATAGTGCAAGGAGGTGGGGTGGGAGAGAGAAATACATCCCTATGAGACAGCCCGAGAATTCAGGCTGAATGGAAAAGTAATTAACACTAAAGAGCTAAAACTGTAATTAAAGAAAATTTCATTAAAGAGAGGCAGGTGATTCCACTTTCCTAAATATGACAAGGTGCTGTATAAAAATAAAATAGCAGCCAGTTTCAGTGAGCGGAGCAGGAAAGCCATGTCTTTAACCAGATCAAATTCTTGAAATTGGCTGTCAAGACGGGATTGTTGTGATTTATACCCGTCTATCAAGCGCATGAAAGAGAGAGACAGGAGAGGAAAAGAGGCAAGCTGCTGTCGCTTCCATTCGCAAAGCACCTTTAATTTCCACGGCACCATCTGTTACCAAATCTAATTCACATTCCCTCCTAATCTGGTTTAGTTCTGTAATACTAATTCTTCCACTACTCTTATGAACATCACTCTCAAGAAAAAGCTTTGGTCCCGGGTTGGTAAAAAATTGAATATTATACAGTTTAGGTTCTGGTGACTTAAGTGAAGCATGCTGCCCATTAAAATGCACTCCTGGTAAATGGATTTGTTTTCAGTCAGCGCAGAGATACAGAATTGCTCACATTTGAAAAAAGTAACGGGGGGAGGAGGAGAGAGAAAAAAAACCGGAAAAAAACCCACGGCTGATGACGGGAAAGTAGGCTGTGGATATGAAAGCAGTGGTTGTCATAAAATACAATTGTTGTCAAGTTTAGTCACTTTCAGTACTGGCTATAAAATCACTTTGTCACGGTCTTATATCGAAAGCTTGAAACTGTATTTTTGCTAAAGAAACTAAGAGGAGTGAGATGTAAGGTTCTACGAGGGAGAAAATACTCCTTTCAAATTATGAGATGCAAATATCTGTAGGAAACCTAAAAGGTAGGGACAAAAATTGAATGTGGTTTAAAACAGTCTCTGGAGTGCCACAGTCTTGCTTTTAGCTGTGTTATGATGACAAAAATCCCAATCACTTTTGGAGGCCTTGAAAACAAAGTAAGGGACCAGGCCTTTTCTGTGGCTGAGTGTTCTCAGACAGGGAGTCCCTCAGCGACTGGGTTCTAGGGTTGACTCAGCTTTCCTGGTTCTCACACAGAGCTCTCTGACCAGATCACTTGCAATCAATATGTAAGCAAGGAAAAGGACCTAGGCAAATATTTCTAATCATACTGTTATGGTACTATTTATTAATAACAATCTTTAACTTACTGATTTTTAACATATTTCTGGAGAGTTTTATGCAGAAATTGTTTTATGCAGAAAATATCCTATTAGCTGTTATGCCCTACTACTAGGCAGGCCATCACCAAAGAAAGTTTACTGCAGAAAAGACTTGCCTCCTTATCTCACTCCCATCTCACTCCTACAGATGTACAAAACAAAACACAAAAAGGTGAAGAGTTGTCTAACACTGCTCAACAGAACAACATCACGGCATAGGAACCCTATCATGGTTTGGGAGAATTCCAATCCAGTACATTTTGTTTGTTTTCTATGGCTTTAATCAAAACATGCCTTGAAGTCTGAGTATTTATTTCTGAGAAGGGAACTTGCCTTCAACCTGAGAAATGAAATATACAGGGTTTTTTTTTCCTAAATAGAAAACTTAATTTTAACACTTAATTAAATTTCTTCTTACTCCCAATTTAAATTTTTTTTTCTGTTAAATTAATCCCAATTTCTTTGTGTGAAGCCTTTCCAAACATAAAGCCTATGGCAAGAACAGCATTAGCCAGCACATAGGGTAATGTGCGAGCAATGTGTAGTTGTGAATAGCCCAAGGTTTTTATGAGTGGGGTGGGCTTTTTTATAAGGATTCAAAATGAAAGAGGAGACAATACTAGGCAAATAAATACTTTGGTAAAGTATTTATCAAATACTTTACAAATACAATTTATCAGAATGGTTTTTTTTCTACAAAATGTGTAAAGCAGTGCTAGCTTTCATTACATGAAAGAGGAATGCATTAAAAAAATGCACTAGTCCTTGCATAAACAAATTTTGAAATGCTGTGCAACAGCCATGAACAGAGATGTCAGTTCTAAAGACAAACATGAATTCTGAAGAAGACTCCACCTCCTCCTCCAATATCACTACTTGATTCTCTAAGTGCTTGAAGTGTCTGGGTAATTTTATAAACGGTGTTGAGTTTGTTATTTTAATGGCAACAGTAGCTAGAAAAACAAAATCAAATTTGTTCCAAATACAGCACATCTGCCATTCATTGTGGGTCAAAACCTTGGGTACAGGGGAATAGACCCAGCAATTCTGAAGCTCTTCAAATTTATACCACCTAATGGTGTTATTCCCCAACCCAGCCTGTGATTTCAGAGGGTCTAAGGTCCTGATACTCTTGATACACAAGATGCAAGTGGATTACCATAACCTACTGCACCCAAGGAAAACCACATTGACATGCAAGGGACTAGGAGAGAACAGCAGTGTGTTTATTTGAACTAAAGCATTTGAGTGATATGAGCCCTGTCTGTTAACACACAACATTTCTACTTCTACACTATGAAGCCCCGTAACAATTTTAAGTGAAAACTGTAGGAAGGAAAAAAAAAAAACCTCCTCCATGGAATTCTACTCTACTCTTTCTTTGTTTAACTGTCTTGATTCTGGAAGCACTGGAAATAGACAAAACAAATAGTTTAATATGTTACTTGGGTGCAGTACTGACTACCAAGCTCATCACATGTTGAGATATCAGAGAATTTATAGAAGCAAAATCTATGCACCTTAAGTCTTTTCTAGTCTACAGATTTTTATAAACAAATAAATAAACCTCTGGCTTTTCACAGTTCCCTGTTCTTCACATATTACTATGTGTAATTCAAAGTTATTTATGCCACTGGCTTTACATGTCAGAGATTTGCCTCTGGTATCAGCAGCAAAGGTCAGGAATGAAAGGCTTTCACTTTTAAAATGTTTGCATGACTTCAGAAGTTTCCAGGATAAGCTTCTTAGGAAGTCCTCATACTGTTTCTACTCTCTTAACTTTTGCCTTCTATTCTGGTGGGAGTCAGAGGGAAAAGAAGAAAGAAACACAACATATTCCAGAAAAATCATCTAAAGTAACAAATACGTGCCTGCCCAATAATAACACCTACAACAGGGATGTTGCTACTTGCAATTATCAAGCAGCTGTATCGATATACTGCAATCATTACATGCTTCACCTGTGGCCATTTCTTCCAGAAAATGTCACTGAGAGGCTTGTCCAAGAAAAGCTCTGCATGAACACATGAGCATTAATTACTCCATATTGCACGCTGCAAATTTCAGCTGTATTTTAACGACAGATTTGCTTCAGTTATTCCACCGGTATTAAGTCTAGAGCAAATATTTATTTCTTGTACAGCTAAAAGTTCTGTTTAAGCTGACTGTCCTTGAGTAAGCAGTGAAAGGAAGATTGGCCGGAAGAAAGCATTCCACCAGTAAATTCAAGTAACACACATCTGATCCAGAGAAGTTCTGTGCCTCACAAGTTCAGGATGCTCATCAAACCAAGGATCAGCCCTGATCAGTTAATAGGATGGCATTAAATGATAACTTTACTAGATTGGCAATCAGATTTTTTTCTCATGATAGAACTGAGATCTGGTATAAGAATCATTTCACTAAGCATCTGCTGAGAACATAGACCAAATGTGCTCCACTTCTTCCCCGGTTCTTTACACGGTAGAGGGTCTGACAGTAAATCTTTATATTACTATTGCTTCAAGGAATGAATAGCCTGGTGTTCTGAAAAATAAATTATGAGCAACTAAGATAACACCAATATACTCAAGACTTTAATGGCCCATAGTTGGAAGCTTAATAAACTGAGGGTGCTTGTGGAGATCAGCATGAACACCTGAAAGAGGCCACTCTCATCTACCCCTGGATGGCTGCATCACTCTGTAAAATCCAAAACGGGACATCAACTGAAACATCCGTCACCGGACAACAAATAATGATAGCCAAATGATGATGTGGGATTGGCTGACTGTACATTATACAGGCATGGCTATCCTACAGGTTGTATTAAATATGAGAGCCTGAGATTTATGTTATGGGTGATAAGGCCAAGAATGCTGTAAAAGTGAAAAAATATGGCAACAGTATGCAGTACATCACTATCAGGATAATTATTTATATAAAAAGTTTCCATTCTTAGACTTCCAACATGTAGGGATAAAATTCATATATTCAAAGAAGACATCATAATAACCTGTCAGCTTGTGGTGATGGATATGTTTTTAATCCAAATGACCACAGTATCCAGTCTACCTGTCATAAAAGGACACAAAAAATTGGATTGTCCTTTCATAATTCTTTAAGTTCTAAGGGAAAAACACAGAAGCATGATAAGTGGCTCATTCTGGTGGACAAATGGACAGGCAGTAGGTAAAATGTATGAATAAAAGGCACTGTTCCTTCACTAATGCTATTTTCACTTGTTACACACTGCAGTGCAGGCACAGGGAAGGTATTCCTTCCTTTGCCTTTTCAAGTATAAGCTTAGATAATCTAAGTTATATTCCCTACAATGCAATAAAAAGACTTAAGAAGTGTATTACACTATTTAGCTCTCATTCGAAAGCAATCCTGCACAAAGTGGCACAAAAGCACTATTTCATGTACATCTTAGTAACTTGAGGTTCGTGCCCACAAAGGTCCCCTATTCTTAAACTCTGCTACTGGGAAGGAGTATCCCACCTCTGTATTTTAATTTTTTCAAACTCACTCAATCCCTGGCAGAAATTTAATAAATCTATCAGATCCTTCTGATACAGAAGGAAAACTACAGAGCCTGGTCCTGTACCCTCCACCCACAACACACACAAACTCACACCACACATTTGCCACTAATCTTCCCCAGCCTGCCTTCTGCCAGGGGTAAAAATGACAAAGAAATTTAACTAAGTTAATTTTAAGTGCTGAAAATGTGGGCAGACTGCTCAGTTATCTCATTTTAAAAGATCCTCATTTTCCCATCTGTGTTATGGCAATTTTATTACACATTCGGCAAATTTACAGTAACAAGATGTTCCCCTGACAAATTAATCACTTTCCAAGCATTTTATCATATAAATAAAATATCACCTCAAGAGAGAAAATCAGCTCAATCAGTTGATTTAACCCATCTTTCGGGGAACTCGTCTGAAACAGATTGAGCGCATTTTTTCTGAAGAGGGACTGTGCACACAGCCTCCCGGACTCCCAGCTCATATGGTGAGGCTTTTCCAGGAGAAAATGTTCAAGACTAGCTGATAGGATGCCAGATTCTTACCGTAAGAACTACCTTGCAGCAATGACAGATCTCCATTGGGAACAAATAAAGATTCATAAAGAACTTGGTAAGGGTTTTGATTGAGAAACTACATTTCCCCTTAGATCACTGATAATAATTTCTGCAACATTTCTCTGGTGTTATTATTACCATAGTATAAGAGTAAAATATATACTGTTTTAATAATCTGCTCTAGTGTTTTAAGAATCTCACAATAAAATAACACAGGTAGAACGCCAACCCGTTTGGCAGCTGATGACACTTACGGTTTTTAACTTGGCTTTTTAAAATTTCCCCAGTGCTCTCTAATCTTATTTTGGAAAGTAAATTTTGTTTTCATGAAAAATAAGCGGCTGGCAGCATTAGCAATGCAATATATGTACCGCAGAGAAGTGCATTCAACTCAAGTTTTCCCAAACTAATCCTTAAAACAACTCAATGCCTTTCTGGAGAGAATCTGTCACTAAAGCAATTCAACTCCTCTGCCATTTAACCTTTCTCCTCTGCTCTGCTCTCCCACTCCTACCTTCACTCAAGGACTGCCAACAACTATAAACAAGAACAAGGATGACAACCTCTGTTTATGTTACTAGAACCTAAAGTTGTTAAAAAATTTATTTTAAACTTAATTTAGCCAGATGTGTTATTTTTTACCTGGAGTCAGTAGTATCAATATAGGTTTTTTGTGTTTATTCCAACACTGAAGAAGTATGATAGAAAATCACCCTTTTGCTGAAAGAACCACTCCCCTGAGACAACACAAATATGTAATCCTTACAACATGACTATTCTCTTCAATGAGATATTTGCAATATTCTCAGCAACAAAGTTCTGGGTGCCAAGGACAAGAGAATTCACACATCTAGAAAGGCTTCTCACCCCATTTATTCCCTCAGCAAAACACTGACTTTACCTCCCCAAATACCAACATGTGAAATATCCATATAACAACACGACTCACTCACTCACAAGCAGGAAAACAGCAGCGTTTACGGAATGCAACAAAATAGCAACATAAATGCCAGGGACTGCTATATAATTAATAATGCTGTAAATAGGCATATTAATACTACAAGGCCTCAATATTAAAAGCTGCAAGCTCTGTACAACTCTGAATGGCTTGTGAACGTCAGTAAAGAAGGTTTAGATGAAAAATTATGAACTTATATGCAAATACAGAATTCCGTATCTTACACGTAATCTTTTACCTGCTACAGCATTCCTGGTTTAGGTACTTGTTTTAAAAATTACTCTCAGAGGTCATGAAAAATAAGAAAAAATTCTGAACATAGGTCAGAGGAACTTTAGGTCTTTAAACAGGTGAAAACTTCAAACAAACAAAAAATGGGGGGAAAAGGCTAAACACAAGGCAATTAATTATAGTACTTGTTAATTTTATTCTTTTCTATATTGGAAAATCTAAATATTCGTTTCACAAGATGCAAGTGAACCTGGTCAACTGGAAACAGTTTATTATCCTTTAACCCCTTCCTTCAAATACTTGGCCAGGAAATTTACTACCTCTATCAAATGACTTGGGCATGCAAGCTTTGCAGGATATAGTCCCAAAAATTAGTGTTTCATTTAAGGAGCAGCTTCTTCACCTTCTGCTAGAAAAAAAAGAACATTCTAAACATGATATATGTGTCCTTGAAATACAGAACAGGAAAAACTGCTTATTTGCAGTGTTTGATAGAACCATATTTTTAAAAGACTTGGAGCACCTGGAACCTTAAGTCAATGGAAGATATCCTGTTCTCAACCAGCACATGCAAATCAACCATTTTTGATCTAAACTGAAAGCAGTGCTTTCTTTGAGTATGAAACGCAACGTTCAAACTGCAGTAAGAAAAAGTACAGGGAGAAGATACTACTTTCCCCTTAAACCTTTAAAACTGAACAAAATTCGGCGAGTTTGACTGGTATCAGAACTTTGAATCCAGCATCCTGCCAGATAACTGACAATCCAGCTGGCAGTGCAGGCACCGTGGAAGCAAATTAATTTGATTCCACGCAGTAAAGATACAATTGATTTCAAGATTCAGCTCACCTGGTTACAGAATCCGGCCAGCACTTTAGAAGAACTTCTGCTATGTTCAAACCAAAGCGTAACAACACAGAGCCATCCACAAAATGAAGAGCAAATCTCGCAGACCTCACACAGCGCAGAAAGCTCCAGGATGAGAGGCAACCTCAGAGAATGCTGGGTGCTCCTCATTTAACCAAAACATCCTACCAACATCCATTTATTCTGACGATATCTAATTGAGGCAAAGTGTGTTCATTTTGTACTCCTTTCACAGCCAGCTGGTGGACATTTAGAGGCATTTAGAGGCTTCAGCCTAAATGTCCATGAGATACACAGAATTTCTTCAATTGGCTCTTAAATTTAAAATTTAACTGATCTTTTTAAAGTAATGTCCTTGCAGTTCTGAAGTAGCCACTAATTCTTTTATTCACCATAAAGTATTTCCATCATTTTTTTCCCCCTGCAATTGTCTCCTCATTCACCACAGCACATAAAATGTACTCCTAAAATTATTTAGCAGTAGAGTAACTCTACAGGAAGAGTAAGAACGCAAAGACTGGAAAGTTAAGAATCATAGAGTTTAAGTTACTTTCAANGGGGGGGGGGGGAAATCACATTTTAGATATACGATGGATATGCAAACTGACTCAGATACTTCAGAATTGTCTCCAGGATCTCACCTTTTGCAAACAATACCTCTTCAATCTAAAGAAGATACAGGACACCGGATCTTTTAATTTGAAAGATGACAAAGTGGATTATTGGTTAGTTACACGTGCCAGTAGGGTGATCCATTACCATGGACGCTCTACTGCAAGTACACGATGTCGCCTTAATAGTAGTTAGAGCCTTATTGGCTTAAAAAAAAACGTAAAAAGGGTTTTGCATGTGAATTGAACTTAATAGGTTTGACATGGACTAACCTTAAAGAATCCAATCCACTCAAATCCCTTTGAAGGCTGCAGCTGAATTTCATGCAAATCTTAGAGAAGTAGCCAGGCTGCTGGGATTTCAAGATGCCTGTCTCTTTCTTCTGCAGATCTAAACCCAAGCAAAACAATGACACAAAACCCTCCCACAATTTCAAGGATTCCTCTTAAGATGATCCTGGTTTTGTTCTTTGGCCCAGGGAAGTGTGACATTTAAAATTCGAAAGCAAGAGGAATCTGACATCAGGAAACATACTGAAGTAGGAAGCCAAATCTTTTTTTTTTTTTAAACACAGCACTGGACTAATGTTTCAAGCATTAAAAAAAAAAAATCTGACCTGGCACGACTATATTAAAATGCTTAAAACAGAAGGATGGAGATGAACTTTTATGCTCAAATCTAGCACTAATGATTTTTCTTTTCTAAAGATAATTCAATTTTAGAAATAAATAATCCACCACAGTCTAAATCCTCTGGTGGTCATTTTGAAATTCAAGCAAGCAACTTGAAAATAAACATTTTTTTTTTAAGGCCACTGTAATTATGAAATTATGTTTTCTTACCTCCACTAAAAATATTTTAAAAGATTTAAGTGTTCTATGTATGTTTATGTAGGCAGAAAAGCATATATATATTTGTCTGTGTAACAATATATATACACTGACAGCTAGAAAATTATTTGTTTGATGACTGGATTTAATCTTCAGCTGATAAACATGAGAGAATAAGAAAAAGGAAAAGCATTTGTCAACTGCTTTTCCTCTTAGAATAAAGTACAGATGACTACAAATGTAACTATAACCAAATCAAAACCACAAAGTGTGTATAAAGCACTGACTATGCAAAGCAGTTATAAATTCTTGGTTAACAAAGGGCACAGAAAGCCCTTAAAGGAAATATTTTATTTCTGCTAAATTAATACCTAAAAGCATTACATTTCATCAGTTTCACTTAGGTTTAAAGTCCCCAAAGATTCTCCTCCTGAAACTGGCTATATTTTATGTGCAAACCAGGCTGAGAGCTATCTAAATCTAGATAAAACTCATTGGCTTGTAATCTTCACAATGATCTATACATCTAAATCTATA
Organism: Machaerirhynchus nigripectus; assembly: GCA_013397975.1. Taxonomy (NCBI): domain Eukaryota; kingdom Metazoa; phylum Chordata; class Aves; order Passeriformes; family Dicruridae; genus Machaerirhynchus; species Machaerirhynchus nigripectus. The sequence continues at coordinate 230,674 of VZRQ01007442.1, read as the reverse complement.
TGCAAATCAAACGCTCTCATGCATTAACACATTCCAAAGCACCAGGAGTAAGAGAGTGCTTTCTCCCTCTCACAACTCCCCTCCTTTGCTCCCTCTCCCCCTCTCTTTATTTACACTAGCTACCTAAATAATTCACACTGCCTTCCTTTCAGCCTGAATGTTGCTCTGTTGAAGCCCGCAATGAGCTATTGCGGTAACCAGATGGACACATGAATGCAGCAGGTGGGACAGATGGCAGCCCGCCCTGTCTGACGCTGGCTGCCTCAGCCTGGGCTGCCTTTTCCTTCCAGGTACATTATCATCAGTGTAGCAGAAAGCAGCACACAGAGGGGAAAAAACCCTTTACATACAACTAGTTAAATAAATGACCAGATGCTTATTTGCTTTCTTAAACAAAATGCAATTTACTTAAGAGTGTGTAAGGAGCATTTCTCCTCTCTCTTCCCTTAAAGGAGAAAACTCTATCCCTATTCTCCAGCAAGCCCCTGAGTGCTGTACATAAAACAAAACAGGCCTGAAATCTTATCAAAATCTTAAACCCATGACTTCACAAAAATTTTGATTCTCCTTCAGTTTCCAAATACCTCGACTATTTCACAGGTAACTGGTCTCATTTTTTTATATATAAACTTATATATCTTCTGGTACACGGTCACAGTTTTTAGACGAAGTCTTAATACCTAGTATATCTACAGTGCAAAGCCTCAGTTTCCATCTATGTAGTATGTTTCTTGACTGAATGTCTTCCACCTGTCTTAAGAGATATATAGAACTAGTAAGTTTATTACAAAATATTTGACACTGCAAGGGAAAACGCAAACAAAAGCTGAGGCAGTAGGTCTGTCTTTGACTGCAAAAATTAACAATTTCAGGTGATCTTTCCTGTATGGAACACTGGGCAAAACACACTGAAGAAGATGGTAAGAAAAAAACCCCAAAATTATAGTACATGCTTTGAACAAGAATACATGAAAGAGAAAAAGGAAGAAATCTGGTGACACATCTGGCAGAGTTTGACTGGCACCAGTATCACTGTACAACAGAAGTTGCCCTTTTTATACAAAAAGTACTGCTGTCCAAATAAGCAGAAGCAATTAACTTCATTTTCTTTTTCAAGTCAGCAGGCAACTGATACAGTGTATTAACTGAAACCACTGTTCAAGGACCATTTTTAAAAATCATATTGCACCAAGGTATTAAATGTAAGCAGTCAGATGTCCTGTGCAATTCTGTACTATCCAGATTTGTCTCTCCAACCTTTCTCCCACCGCCTGTGTTGTTCCCCAGCCTGTCTTCCTCTCACAGCTCTTTTCCCTCTACCTCCTTCTCATTAACTTCACCTTCTCCGAGCTGACCTAGATGAAACCACCCACCTCTCCCTCAAACACCACGTAGATTTCTGCTGATCCACAATAAAACAACCCATACTTCCTTGCTAGCCTTTCTTGGTGTGCTTAAATAAAAACCCAACATCACACACACAGATTTTATGCAACTATATATGCATACATAGTGAGTATGGTTGTACTTGCCACGTTAGAAAAGCACATCATGCCCTTTTCTGCAGCTTTCACAAACTGCCTGTATTTGTAGTCAGCAAAGTCCTTGAATAGGAATTACCTGTGTATTTACACACTGTACTCCAAAAACAGTACCATGACAGGGGCCTCTACATGTCCATAATATAGATATTAAGTGATAACAGGGAACATCAAATGGAATTGATTACACTCAACTACTGAGTCAAAATATCATTCTGGTTTTTGGGTTTTTTTGGTTTTTTTTTAATCAGAATAAGCAATTCCACGATGTTGAAGGCAAAGAAAAAGTGTACGTTGAGACATGTCCTGCGTGATATTCTGCTTCCCCTGACATACTGGTATAACTGGAAAGAGAAACTGACTGTAAATAAACCTGTATGGGTAAATGAGAACTGGTCCAAACTGGCAAAGGAAACCTGAAACAAACAAGAACTTATCTCTTCGGGGATTTAAACACACTCATTAGGGACTCAAATAATAATAAACATAATAATACAGCATCTAGTTTCATCTGGCCTAGGGAGAAGACATAGCAGCATTATCAAAAGGTCTATTCTTGTTTATTTCTGACCTGGCAGAAACCAGGAATTACAGAAAACCTCAAGGGACAGACTGCTTTCATGGGATGCCCAGACTGATTCTAAGGCCAAAGAGGTTAAGCACTCAGGATAAACTTTGGATAAGCAGCACAACTTCTGTATGCTTATATGTCCTAACTGAAAATCCTGAACTTCAAGGTTTTACATTACCACCTCTGAGGGGGGAGAAAAAAAAAAAAAAAAGAAAGCAGAAAAAAAATTAAAAGGTCAAACAACCCAGGGATCATAAATGCAAACTCATAAACCTACACAACCGATTTTGGTACCAGCAACTCCTGAAAATGGTGAACTATGTACTACCAGCTACACAAAAGCATTTCAAGCTATAGTAACCAGTTTACAACATCACAGAGAGCCAGTAAAAGCAGCACACTTTACAAATGCTATCACACAAGTCATGATTTCACTATGATGATATAAGTTGTTTTCTCAGCAACAACAAATGAACAGAACTCTGAACATGCAGGAACACCCTCTTTAAAAATAAACCTCTGAGCCACCACCAGGTTGCCACAACAGTAACACACACATTATTGGAGCAGCAATCACAGAACCACACTTGGATTCAAAATGTATACTATGTTGGTAAGCTTGTTTCACTACTGATAAAAAATTAATACATTGGAAAATTAGGATTTCCCAAGCCTTCTGTTTTCATTATTAAAACTCATTGTTGAAACAATCATGTATATTCTTAGCATTGAAACTGTGTACCTAACTCTATGTGGAGGGGGAAATGCAGTAAGAAAGAATGAAATCATTACTTTTATAAGGTTTTAGGTGTATTTTCACAGTGTAGGTACCAAAGCAATTGCTTTTAATGATGGATTTAAACCCACTAATTAATACTGTAAAGCGACTACTCCAGGTATTTTAGAAAATAGATTAATTCTTGGCTATTATTTGCTCTCAAACAAACCTACTCAATTCTCTTTAACTTCAGATTTAAGCTCTGCATGCAATCTTCCTGTTTTGGTAATGGTTGCCATTGCCTTGTGGACAACATGCATAAGCAAAGCTCTCACCCTATCCCAATGTACCCCTCAAAAATCAGACCTGTACCTCTCTAAAGAGGTGTATAGGGGTGTCCTGAAGCAAAAGGAGTCAAGCTGCAGAGATGTCTGTGAAGACATGATCTACATAAAGACCTACATGTAGACCATACAAAAGCAGCTGTGGTTCATAAAAGCCTTTCAGAAAAAAAAAACCTCAAACCAAACAAAAAAGCATGGGTAAATACATATCTATAACCTGGCAACTGCAAGCAATTAGGGTGATAAAAGGAGACTGAATGATCAAAAAAACTTCATTCTGCTCTATGAGAAAAGTAATTGTCAATCCCAACCCCGTAAGAACATCATAAGAAAGAAGACATAATTATACTTAAACTGGACTTGATATAAATACCATGAAGTTCATTTTCATGAGGATCAAATTTTCCTCAGAGCTCTGCAAACAGATCTGATGATTTTTCCTAAGGCTGAGTTTGCAGAACTTCTGAAAATGCTTACCACTTCAGAAAAATGAGTTGTGTTTTTTGTGGGTTAGTGTTTTGGTTTTGGAGGGGTTTGGAATTGAGAGTTTGGGTTTTTTATTTTATTCGAGGTTTTTTCACTGAAAGTTTTTTCGATTTGGGTTTGGTTATTTTTTTGGTTTGCTTTTCTTTTGTTGTCTTCTTATTTTTCAAATCAAACTGTGTATATAGTGTAAACACAGCTTGATAGATACCAATCTCTTCTCACATCTGTTCCAGGAATAATGGGAAAGAGAAAAATACTTACAACACAGAGCATAAATGAAGGCAGATTTTGATGTTGAAGGTAATGGATATAATAAATATAAGGTTTTAACAGCTCCCAAATATGGAAACACAAAGGAACGGAAAAGCTGCCTTTTAAAAGGAAATGTGTACAGAAGAAAGAAGCAGACATAAAACCTTAAATTGCAAAGGTGTAATTTCAAAAAGACAGTAAAATCTACCTCCTCCTCTATGTCAGTGACTAAGAAAGTTTAAACACTGAATGCTGACGTTCCATCCTCCCTTCCCTCCGCTTCAGTTTCGAAGCACTAACTCTGAACACCTTGACATTTACTTCTCTGCTTTTGGTTTAACAGTAAGAGAGGAGCACTCTTAAAGGAGGAAAAAGTGTCTTTAAAAATCTCAAATGCATAATAATTCTTGCACTTATTCCTTTGCAGCTGAGCAAAGCCATTTACATAGTCCACTAAACACTGTTTAGTAAACACGACAAGAGTGCTTCTATCTTACTGCCCTTGTAAAACCAAGACAGGGGTTCTGTTTTTAGTGCACACTCTGGTTCAGCATTAATCCTGTTTTATGTTGTTCACACCTGCTGCTGACTAGGAGCCTGCTGATGGGTTGTGGTTTGTGCCGCTCCCGGACAATCCTCACCAGCTCCAACAAAAAAACTGATCACTAAAGTGGAAACAAAAACCCAACTGCTGTGCAGAAACTGTAAAAGGGAAGCAAGACCTGACATTCCTGCTTCCTTTTCCTTACTCCACTAATCCCACCTATTCAAAACTTAAAACTAGGGATTAAGTGCACATGCTTGTATTTAGTCCTCATGCCTAGCTTTTCTAGGAGTTCTTCTCCAGACAGCAAATCTTAGAGACAAATGTCATGGACACAACCTTTATAAATATATGCTGTGTAACTCACCTTTTCCTTTGTGCCTAATAAAGTAATAGGCTTTGCTCTAACAGAAGCCCTGAATGCTGATAATGCATCCTTTTGTGAACCTTTACGGGAACAGGCTTTTGCAGATTAAAAAAAAAAACCCAACAACTTCCTTCAATATATTTTCACATGAAATTCAAGATGTTACTGTTGTAGAAATCAGGTTTTTTTCCTTAATCATAACACTGATCTACACAGTTAAGCATTAAAAAAAAAAGGCCATAAAGTCACACCTATGGCTTCATTTGTACAGAAAACTGAATGCTTTATCCAAGACAAAAATGTGGTATGTGATTAAAGGAATAGATCTGAAATGATATGGTGTTCATAGCCAAGGAGAGTAAGAAACCCAAGGGAAGGAAACCAAATTAAAACAGAAGCCTGTTGTTTGGTGAACACATTGAAGCAAAATGTGCATTGAGATCAGGGACAGAAATCATGTGCATATTTACCAACTCAGAGACTCAGATGCAGGCACTATTATCTACAACAAAGTTTTGCACTAGAAAAGTCTCTAAAATGGAGGGCAAGACATAGTACTTTCACACCCACTTTCTGGTACTCTGTGTAAGACTAAAATAACAAACAAGCATCAGAATATCTGGAGAGTGAACTCTGTCTCCTTTATCCTGTTATGCCATCTTGGCCTATTTCTTTCTACACAGAGAAAAATGCTTTCTGTCCAAGAGCCAAGTTCCTGTATCTCTTAAACACTACATAAACCTTTTCATAAATAAAATGTTGGTTGGAGGCCAGTCAAGGCAATTCTCCATCTATTAAAATTTATTTTGCATCCATAGGCAAAGACACATTGAATGACCATCCTTTGTGGTTTCTGAATTCTGCATAGGAACACCAAGGTGTTTCTGCATATATAAAAAAAGTTAATACGCATCAAGCAGATGTATGTATTCCGTGTTACAGCCTCACACACCAAATTCACCACCAGAAACAAACCAAGAAAAATGAATCTTTATGTAAATTCAGTAAAAAAGGGTCAGTCTCACTTTGTCTTACCATCTCCATCTGAAGGATTTCTACCTCCTCTTTAGGCAGCCCAGGGTGAAGATACAGGCATAATGCCAATACTGCTTTTAAGCTCACACAGAAAATATTATGGGGTAATCTTAGTATTTCCTGGTCACACTCCCTTAGGCAACTCTATATTGGTGCAAATGTCACATCCTGGCAGTGAGTCCTTGGACACAGGCTCCATTTCTTCATTGATTTATTTTAAAATACTACCAAATCATTCATTCTTTTAAAATCAGTTACAGAGATCAGATCCAAAACCTGCTAAAATGAATGGCATTCTTTCCATTTATTTTTGAATCAGTCCACTATCAGTAGAAGCTAAAGATTTCTTCAAACAGATGCAAGCAAGACCTTTGTAGCAGACTGTCCTTCTTACCTTGGAAAATGTACTAACTTAGCTAACAAAATGGTACAAAAGCTCTCCCATAATTGTGTCAAACAGATGCATCCACGGTATTCCTGTAATAATCACGATAATCAAAATAAAGTATTCTTAACTTCTTTGTTGTTTTCTGTGGAGGCTGCACTTGAAAAGATTTCTTCAAACAGATGCAGCATTACCTAATGCACAAGTAATACACCTTTTTCCTAAATTGTGGGGGGAAAAAAGGTGGGGGGTCAAGGGGGGAGAAGAATCCCCACCCCAGTCATCCATCAAGTGTACATCCAGGCCACTGCTCCTAAGAAATCTAATACATGCTAAAAAGATACAAAAAGACATAAAAATCTTTCAGAAATAAAAGTGCTTCAGAAGCTAGATTTTAATACTACCAAGTAGGGTTTTTGCCAGATTATAAAGTTGACTTAAATGCCAGGATACCACATTTCAGAGGCGGCAGCAGCTTACATACTGCCTGTATTAGTGGCTGAAGTGCACTGCTGATTCCAAAGATAGACTATCATCATCTGTGGGGGAGAATAAATAAATAAAAATTGGCATTCCCTACCAACATTGCTACCTGCTGCCTTGAAGCGCTCTTTTCAAGTGCAGCCTCCACAGAAAAAAAAAAAAAAAGTTAAGACTACTTTATTTTGATTATAGTGCTTTCCCCAGGCAGGAATTTTTATTTCAGTTAGAATCTTTAAACCATTACATTTTCAGTGATGCATTTTTATATTTACAGTTGACATCTTCATAGAAGAATGAAACCTTTGAGCAACAGCTCCAAAGCATGAAGGTTGCCTGCAGTAAGTACTTAAATTATTTTACACCCAAATGGAGCCAGTTGTTTTTAGCTAAAATTTAATAAACCTTAAATCAATGACCTTTCTTTTACTGAAAGCTTGCACTTGGGAAAACTAACTTTCCCAAGAAACATATTTTGGTGAATAAATGCCAAACAAAGGGCTATTTAAATCTGAACATTTTCTCAAACTTATAGCTTGTGAACATTCAGTTCCTAAATTCCCGACTGCTACCTAATGTATACAACAGTGGAGCCTTGGTTTAATCACATATCATTGATTTCAAAGTGTCACAGTGATCTCATTGACAATAATCAATAATAATCTAAAATCAATCAAATATGTTCCTGCACTATCATTCATCAAAACCGAATAACCCAAAATTAATTGCAGGTATGTGAAATAGAAACAACCTAGAAATAAAATTTAAAAAGGGTACAGAAATTAAAATCAGCAAACTTTGAGAAAACAATAGTGCATCTGAGCATGCTTCATGCCTGCTGGGGTAAGTTAATGATGAATCATACCTTGCCTTCCCAGCAAAGACTCTGAGATACATTCTTTTTCAAACATGAAAATACACAGCAGCTGAAGGCAGTGGACACACTAGTAAATGATCAAGCATTATTTTATGAACAGCTGTGTTACGTGCCAAATATTAAATGTGTTGCCATATATTACAAATTGCACAACTATGTTACACTACGAGGAACTGCACGTCGTAAGTTACCCACTGCACTTCACAAAGCTAGAAGGGATAAAATTGCTGCATTTCTGTACCAAAAGCATGAATAGATGTAGCCACTTATCAAAAGAGCTGTTATTGTTGCCGAGGAGTCCTCTCTCAACACATTCACCTGTAATTTTGTCAAGGTAATAAATCCTTCCATTCATTACAGCACACTCAAAAGCACCCTGCTATTTAATTTAAATGGAAAAAAGGCCCAAAGTGTCTAAAACATTTACTTTTGCTAATGTAAAAGTGCTGGCATTTTACTTCATTCCTGATAAGCCGGTGCCAATGGATGTGATTATTCTTTTCTTATTCAAAGCATATCAGTAGTTCAAAAGCACTCTCAATCTTATCAGGTGTATGAACAGTACAGTTACTGAAAACAGTTTGTACTGCTCCTCTCTCTTTCTGCCAGGCTATCAGATAAACCCAACTAACTAACTGTATTTACACACAATCAAACATAAGCTGTGTCTTCAGCACACTGTAGCCTGTTTCTGGCATGTTACAGGTTTTCTGCTTGACATCAGTTGTAACTAAACCAGCAGCACTGAATTAGCTTACAACAAAACTACAGTCGCTCCATAGCGCTTAACACAGAAGGGACATAGGGAGGGAAAAAATGAGAAAAATTTTGTGAAGAATGATCACTTCCATCTCAGTGTTTCACAGGTATTTATCTGGTGCTACTTGGAAAAGAGCATGGAAGCTATAGGTTTCAAATGCATTCCAAAGAGATCTGACACAGGCCTTAGAAGTAGAAAAAAATAATTTCTGTTAGCTTTTTGCTTATTTTATTCTCCTGTCCTCTAAGAACTGTCTCTGATTCGCAAGAGGTGAGAAAGTGAAAGAAAGAAAGGAAAATGGTTACACTGTCTGAAGGTATTTAAATACCTGTACTGGTTTTGTCTGGAACAAGACAGTGATTTCTCATGATCCAACATTCACTCGGCAATAAAAGACCCACCACAAAAACAAAACAAGAAATCCCGCACTCTCCCTCAAAAAAGCCTCTCGGCAACTCTCCTTTTCATTCAGTCTCTCAGATACAGAATTTTCAGGGCTAACTACTGAGGAATAATATCAGACCAACTACTTCGGAAGGGCCATCATGGCTTTGAAGATTTCGCCTGCTGCACAGCCATGGGAAAAGACACAGCATCCCCTCCATTCTCCTCAGGGTGCCAGAGTATTCCCGGGACAAGCACAGTATTTGAAGAGTTAAACGTTAACCTGGCTGCGCGCTGGGCGCTCTCGGCTCGCTAAATGAAAACTTCTGGAACGCCAGGAGAAATCCTGAGTTTCAGCTCTTTGATTAATTACAGCCTTCCTTGGAGGCTGAAGCTCCGGCCCCTGCGTGGAGGCTCCTTCCCACCGCCCGCCCCCAGTGACAGCCTTTCCCTGGGTACCTCTGATGGAGCAGCGAAGGGCAGGCCCGTGCCACCACCTGAGCCCATCCCGCGCCTCTGCCTGGACTCCCGGCGCAGAACCAGCCATCCTCGAGATTTGTGGGAGAACAATGAGCCGAACTAAGCCAAGTGTGCAGCGCCGGGTAATGCGGCCGATTGTTGTTTCTCCATCTGTGACACCAGGGCCTGGTGATTGATGGGACAGGTGTCATTCATACCAATGTCAGCCACCGGCAGTGGCTGCTCCGCGCCCGGAATATCGCCCAGCACCAACTGGGGCCCGAGCGGCTCCCGCCAGGAGAGCCACGGGGTGTCCCTGGATGCTACGCAGCTATGGGGAATCCCAGTGTCACCCCTTTAATGCTGAGGGGAACAGCTGGTGGCAGACGTGGCATTTCGTGCCACTTCAGAACATCTCATCTGTCCCACCACGGTGGCGGCCGCTGTAAGAACATTCTCAGGGAATTCTTGCACCGAGAGAAAAGTAAATATAATTCAGTAGAGGAAACCTTGCATTCACAGAGCATTAAACTACCATGGTAAGGGGTGGAAAAAAAAAATCCACATTTTGCTGTAAGAATTTTACCATTCTTCAAAGATAATTTTGCTAGCAATCCATGGGCATTTGCTTTGGAAACGCACTCTAAATCTAGATGGCACATGAGTTTTAGGGTTTTTTTTTTTAACTAGATGCTTTTTCTTTTTTTTTCCTTAAAAGTGAAAAAATAATTGCGCAGGAGAAAGCCGCACAGACTTGCTGAAAATAATCCCTCTGAAAACTATTTTAGCATTAATACTTGCCAACCAAGCATATCACAGTCCACCTAAAGCAATGAAATACCAACTTAAATATGAAAGGACACTGGCATTCATCCCTCATAAAGACAGGATCCAAATCCTACAGCCAATCTGAAGACAGAAGAAAATTTTAAAAGTAAAGAATACACAGAAAATTGCTTGATCGTTTCTCTTACATTTTCAATATATGAAAAACTATACAAACTCCCAGTAGTACTCTGCTAAGAGTATGATTTCACCATTTTGTTAGCTGTTGTTTTTACTAGATTTTCCTGTTTTGTATTTCCTTAAAAATATTCATGTGTGAGATTGAAAAAAGTGTTTTAAAAATATTCATGTGTGAGATTGAAAAAAGTGTTCCAAAACCAACTCTAGAAACAAAACCCAGAAATAGAGGGAAAGGGGGAAAGAGCAGCAATATCACAGATAAGAACAGACTGAATAAAACAAGTCACCTCCTCCCCACCCATCCTGGCACCTTTATATGGGAAGGAATTTTGGAAATGTTTAGGAACAAGCTAGCAGTACATTTTAGATACGACTTTTTCATTTCACTCACCAGCATCTCTACCTCTACAGGACTTTAAATTGGTTCATATCTAGCTGGCTTGGGGGGTGAGAGGGGTGTGTGCACACATGACTGGCTTATAATTTTTTTATTAGATTTTTAGGGTTTTTTAATTTTCATTTCTTTTTTAGTTTTGTTTGTTTAGGGTTGGGGCTTTTTTCTGAGGCCATTCAAAACAAGCAACAGCAACTCCACATCATCTTCTCATTCTAACTTGCCAAAGCCATCAATCTCTGATCACACCTATTAGAATCTCACTGTAGCCAACACCACATTTTGCGACAGCTTGACCAGTTGTTTAAGGAAAGAGTGTGTGATGGAGCAAAGCTAAATCGACACATCTGTGATACTTCTGACACCCTTCAGCATGGCTAATATTAATTTGTTTTCTTTGGCTAGGTAAGTGCTGCCAAAACACATTACATATGGTATGTAGTTCCAATCAAAACGATGAAAAGGAGATGTGCAGGGTTTTTTTTTTTCACTTACAGCAACATGAAAACACACAGAGTGGTAAGAGACATCTACGCTAAGCTACAGAGTAATAACTTGGAAAACCTCATTTCACTTTATCTTAAAGTTTGGTTTCAGAATGCAACCCTTCAAGAGAATCTGCCCTCCCATATAAAGACAGCAGCTCAAAGCTGCAAAGCGTTTTTACCCAGGGAAAGAGAACATAATTTTCATTCTATGATGAAAGGATATATCTAGACTATTCTCGGGTGCATATGGGTAACTAATCATATTTCAGCAGGTTATCATATAAATAAATGTGCACGATTTTGTACAAGGATATTATAAATGACTTGATGAGATGGGAGAACAAGGCCCCTCTACTTCATACACCCTGCTATACTAACTTACCACAGTATATGGTGATCCTCCTCCGATTTCAGACTTAAGGTTCTGTATAAGCATCACAAAAAAATAAGTTTTGCGGGGGTTATTTTTGTTTTGCTTTGCCTTGTAAATCATTTTGATCTAAATAAGAAAATTTCATCTAGATGACATAAAAATTCAGGACGGTGACCCACGGTGAGAATAAGACATTCAGCGGTAAAGAAAAACAGCATATGCTTGTTTTATACTCTGTAAAGGCACTTATATCGCTCTAACTTTCATTAGGCTGTTAATAGACATTTTTTCTATCAAGCATAAGAAGCTGAAGTGAAAAAAAAAATTTTTTATTTCAATTTAAAAAAAAAAAGGTAATGATGCTCTGATTAAAAAGCTACGCTACTTAAAAGAGGAAAATAATTGGAAATTAGATAAGATTCCCTTTGATGCAAACGTGCTATATTAAGGAATAGCAAAGAGAAAAGCCCTTCCTTGTTTGAAGGAAATACAAATTAATTGAAAAACATTATAAGCATTATGTAAGCAAACCCAAGAGATTTAAACCTTCTGTAACACAGAAAATACATAAATTGTTTCATAAGACACAGAAGTCAAAAGGCAACGTCCTATTGAAGTTACTCTCCAAAGAGCTACTGAAAAAGCAATACCAAGTCCTTTAAAGAATAATTAAGCAATACTATCTGAAATAGCAGCACCCAATTCAGTTTAATATTTTTGTATAATGTTTCACAGTATTTTTACTTCTGGACAACAGAACTACAACAAAAAAAGAAAACAAAAACACCACAACTATAGGACTTTTGAAGAGGACCAAGGACCACTTAAATTGAATATGTATTTTATATTTTTGTCTGAGGACATCATGATGTACATTAACAACCATATGCAGGAGGCTTCTGCCCTTAAAAATAATTATAGTCTTTAGATGTAAATATAACTGTGCGTCCAAGGACATATTTAGCTGAAAAAATAGATCTCTGTTTGACAGCCAAAACTTACAGAATTGTGAATAAATATTAGACTTTCCATTTACTTGAAAGAGAAAAATTTTATAAAAAAATAAAGCATCTTTTAAAAGCAAAACTGTGAGTACAATACAAATACCTTCTAGATTACGTGGAGGATCTGATATAAAATGAGGTGTAAATACTTTACATTGCTGGCCAGCTCTCTTCTCGTGGATAAGGAAAAAACCACATAAAACCACATAAAGGCAGCTGCTTTTTGACAAGCAACTGCACAGAGGGAAGTTATATAGCTCTGCATATATATATACTTACTGTGTATATGTCTGTGGCTAACACACAACAATAGATGTACATTGCCAAAACTGCATAAGGAATACACTATACACCTGGAACACACACAGAGGCATGGATATAAACGTGTTTGAACACAAAACTTGCTGTGCACAGACAGAAGATTTCACATAAAATGCCAATATACAAACCAAAACCACATACGTACATGCTGCTACAGATAGGACTGTGCACGTATGACTACCTAAGTCAAGCCTAAAAGACAATACAGGAAATGTAAAAGAACATGTAATAAGTGGAGTGTCAAGCTGCAGCGACTGTTGGTGTCATCCCTGCACTATCAAACATACATATGAGTATGATTGGAGACAGAGAGGCTAAATATTTCACTGTCAGAGCATGTCGAGAAATGCAATTCATTTCTCTCTCATGTGCTTTAGGACAATGACAATTTAATACAAGGCCAGTGGATGTAAAAGAGATAAAAACTGAACAAACTGGCCCAGCATAATCACAGATTTCCTCTAGAGAGCTCGGCAGCGTGAGGCTCATATGCACTTGTAACGGATCAACATTTTATTGTTTCTTCCCTTCATGAATTTGCTGTGAAAAGGAATTCATAGCAAAGCTCATCTTATAGACAGAGGCTACTTCAGGCTTCAATAGGAGCAAGAATTCCTTTCATTTTTTTTTCCCTACTTCTCCTATGCGTTTTACTTAGTCTAAGCAAAAAAAAATAATTATTTTATATACTTCCTTGAAAGGTTCAAATAAGCCTTTTTCTCAGTCCTACTTATACTTCCACAGAGGTGCAAGCAACCTCCCTGTAGGCCCAGGGTCAGTCATTTAAAAACTGTTCCATGAAACAAATAATCTTGTCACTTATTCATTAATATATTACATTTTTATACCGTAATTTTTCTATCGTAAGTTTGTAACATACAGAAATAGCAGCATAGCATGTGGCCTGACATATCTGTGAGAATAGACATATCATACTTTTTAGCTACTCTAAGCAAAGTGGGCTTCAAGTATTGTTAAATATTATCATAGACAAGTTACCTTCTCTATTTGATGAATAGCACCATGTATTTGAAATTAATTGCAAAAGTAGGGTTGGCTAATGAGGTGGCCCTTATCTTTTCTCAGCAGTGCAAGCACAAGTATTTTTCTGCTGGCTCAATATTTTTTAAATACCCAAAGTGCTATTAACTAAGTTGAAATCTGATTAAAATATGAACGCTAAAATATTCACAACAGCTAATGCAGCTACACAAAAAAAAAAAGCTAGGAAAATTCTTATCTCTTTTCTTATCATTAAGCATGTGTTTTGAAAAATAATAATTAAATAAATTGTTCCCTACAGATTCTCACAGTTGTTTTGCTTCCCATTAGCATCTTTGAAAACAGTTTGTTACAACAATAGTTATTCTTCATTATAGAACTATGGGGATGATGCCCTTCTACCTGCCTCAGTTTAAAAAGAAATTGGTATGAAATGCTAAAAGCTTAAGGTCTGTCAGAAAAAGGACAGCGATTCTTAGGAAAAAAAGGTGTGGGGGGGGGAAGTACGAAAAAAATGATCAGCCATTCGAGAGAATTAATGGATATCCACAAGGGCTTTGCTAATAACACGGGTTAATTACCGCTGCAACGCACCAGGCTCAGTAAATAAAAGAGCACAACCATAAACACATTAAAATGAGCACCCATCACTAAAAGAGGGGCAAGCCCCAATAAAGGAAAACCTGCCAGACAGGCATTTCAGCACAAACCCTTTATACTTTCGGCAGGATTCAGAAACTTGCCAGCAGTGTAGCAGAACCAAGAAAGCAAAGCCCTACGACCGGAAGCAGGGAAGGAAGAAGGGACCAAGGCCTGCCTGCTGCCCAAGGGGGGAGCCCTGGGAGAGCCCAGGCAGGGGCTGTGCGCCCACCCAGGGCTGTGTGCCACCCCACAAACCGGGTACCCACTGGAACATCGGCCTGGGGCTTTATTTCTCAGGAACAACTGTAACAAGCTATCTAATAAGACAAACGGGGGAGGTTAAAGACCTTCAGAGCCTGAAGAAGCCGTGGAGTGGCATCAAGTGCTGCTTCCCACTTCACAAAGAAGCATTCTTCAGTCTGCCCCTTTCCTGCCTTTACAAATGAAAGACACTTCTAAAAAAATTCTTCAGCAATTAGAAGCTATGCCAAAATATTTTAAAGAGTGAAACTGACATAAACCCTTTTATGTTTAGCACATAATCACCTCGCACACACACCAACACACAGATATATGTACATGTGAGTAACGCACACACTCGTATTCATCCATACACAAACATAACCCGGCCAGACTCACGGGGTGACTTCCACAGACCATTCCAACGCAACGTGAGAATGGTTAGAAAAACATAAAATATGCACACCAACCACCGCTGCACTGAAGTACTCACATGATGTGACACCTACGTTCACTTTTTAAATGTTACAGCCATTCTACGCAACCTTTATTTCTTGTCATCTGCGTATTCTATCGGATCTGTTGTAAAATGAAAATCTGTGCAGGGGAACAGATGAATTTGCTTCACATTTAAACACTGTTGCACGTTTTTAAATGGAGAAACTGGGAAAGCAGCTACATGTTCAAATGAATGAAACACAGTGAGCCACAAAACGCAAATGTACATAGCGCACGGAAGCTTTCTGGAGTTACAAATCTCCTCAATTTTCTATGTCTGGCATTCAGAGACCATGTTTAAATTTACTAAACTACTCCTGTTCTCTCCCCTCCCTATCCCCCCTGCTTTTTTGGAGTGTTTCAATTGCCTTTCCTTTTTCCAACAGCTGTGACAACTGCTAAAACAGTCAGTAAAATTAAGTCCGCTCTATAATCCTTTAGTCAACGTTACATTTTAATCAGAGGTTGAAGGAGATTTCCCGTTATGAACGCAGTGATTCATTTAAAATTATTAAACTGACACATATGTCAAAATGAGGAGATATATTTTTTGTATCTGTTAGTTTATTAACTATTAGTAATTATTAGTGCCATTGTTATTGCTGAAAGAGCAAAAAGCTAAGACTGCAGCTGGCTTTAAGTTATTGCATTCTTTAACAAGCTCTGCCTTAAAATCAAAGCATACCTAGTGATGGTCAGACAGATGTCTGTGCACTCCCAAAATGTTCAGACAATTTTTAGCTCGAATCCTCTATATCCTCATCCATGAGAACTGCAGAAACTCCTACAGCTATTTGTATGTCCTTATGCTTACATGCGCATATGCATGTTACAGTATGTAGTCAAATCACAGTTATCATGGATATTAATAATGTGAAAAAGTCTGGTGTTTATTAATTGAGATGGAAAAGCAGGTATGTTTCTGAATGTTAGATCTTTCTCTGTGTCCACTCAATCCCACATGCCTCCAGCCCTGCACTCAGACAAAATACTGGGAGTGTTTTAAGATGACTTTTAATTGAGCCAGAGGAAGAAAAAAATTAGTTTGAATCTTGCACCAGAGCCAAAAAGACATGTGCCCCGATTTCATTTAAATGCATCTACTCTAAGAAGCTTATCTAAACTAATCATTCAAATTAGCTGTAAGAAGGTAAATTCAAGAAAGCTCCTTTGAGGGGGTGGGGGGTGAAACACCCATAAAAAAAACCCCAAACCCCACATAAAATACTCAACTTATCGTCTTTTTATGTATTTTATGAAAAACGTGTTACTATTAGTAAAAGCTGTGGAAACTGCATTCTTACATTACAAAGCTATCTTACACTATATCCAGTGCACTGACCTATAAACCATAGCTGAGAGGGCACCCTACCTCTGTTTATTTTCTTTTCTTTACCCCCAAAACACTACAGTGGGTTTTCCCCGCATCCCCTTCCCAAACTGTATTCCTGCGAGCCAGGCTATTTGTTACTTCCCATATTATTTCCCTAACATGCGATCACGGCAATTCAGTTTTCATGCCTGGCTTAATTACCACCAGCCATGCACTGTGCAGGCAGTAAGGACAGCTAGTGGGCATCTACCTATAGTACACTGTCACCTCCCGTGCAGCCTCTCCGCGGCCGCGGCTGGGGCGATGCTGGCTGCCAGCCGGGGCTTCTCCTCGGCGCTCCTGTCACTCCCGGCCTAACACCAGGGCACAGCGACGTAATTGGCTCGACATGAAGGAAAATGAACCGGTGACAGCTCCCGTGATATACTAATATTTAATCCCGGCTGCGGGCTGAAATCAAGTTCAGGAGCCGCTCCTCAGCCCCAGACCGCCCGGTTCTGTTTGGGCGCCACGCTTTCCGCCGGAGTCACCCCGCCAGGTAGCTGAGAAGTGCGAGCCAAGAACTGCGGCTCCTTAAAAAGTGTGTTCGGCT
>VZRQ01007442.1:126938-212349 GCA_013397975.1 Machaerirhynchus nigripectus | reverse complement strand
AAAAAAAAGAAAAACTACCTTCCTAACAAAACGAGGACTCAAATCCAGTCCTTAACATAATGGGTGCATCTGGGAGCAAATACAAGTACGCGTGTTCCTATACAGGTTATAGCTCCATCGTGACACGGGTGTGTGTATATATAAGGCATATGTCCCTGTGCGAGTATTTGGATGTTTAGAGATGTGTATTTGGAAATAAGAAAAGATCCAGAACTGATCAATTTTCTCTGTTAGTGTGCAGGGATTAGAGTGGACCAACTCAGCCTGCCTCATTTTAATGAGATAAGGGCTGCACTGGAGTAACTCTGCATTAGTAAATGTGGGAGGGTGCCTAGACCTCTACAGTGTTTGGGGATTTGGGTTTTTTATAAAGTAAGTTTTGCTGAACTAAAAGGGCAGTTAACACATAGCCCTATAGGCATGCCTGCATAAACCTCAACGAGCCCGATTCCAGCAAAACACTGCTTACAGCCAGCTCAGAGTTGTTCTCTGACATATGAAAGATTCTTGATTAAACTTGTTCTGACACAATGACCATACTCAAATTTAGGGACATTAGGGACACTGTTTGCACTGAAACACATGCACATATCTCATTTTGAAAGGATCGGTAATGAGTATGGGATGAATTTTTTTTTCTCAAAAGCTACCACCTTTACTTAATATTACAACTAAGGCACCATACATATTTTCCAGGTTCAAAGTGTTTCTGCCCCTACCAGTGAAAACAGATGCAGGCTGTTTCTGTCCAGAAAAAAAACCAAACCGACACTAGAAAGACAATAATTTCTTAGAATGCAGCTCAACTCTTATAAGATCTTTTGTGACTGGAGCCCTAACATGATGCAAATGGCAGTCTTTTAGATCAAAACAAATCAGTGCGAACCCTAGAATGCAGTAATGCCATTCACAAATAGAAACAGAAATGCTCTCTCCAGATTTGTTTCACAGCATTTTACAAAAAAAAAAAAATACAGCAACAGAACCAAATTCCAACATATATAGGTTCAATATACATGTTTGTATATGTTTACAGCAAAGAGATTGCAGCATTCTGTATTTAACCTTATGTGAAAACTGGGCCTGCTTCCTACGAACCTGGTATAAATACTTGCAATTTTAGGAATCAGAACTCACACAGCAAAACTACAGCTCAGACTACTGTATAAAAGCAGGTAGTAAAAGCTTAATTACCAGTACCATTATGCTGTCTATATTGTTAAATGTGAACTCTGTAATTAAGATGTAAATTTGCTTGTGAGCAGTGAATTAAAAAGCTCTGAAATGTAGAGTAAAATCTAAGTACTCTGTAGAAACATCAGGGACAAAAAAAAAAAATCCACTTTTTACCAAATTTTAAAATGAGAGGCATTAAACCATGTTACTGTGTTAGAACATCCTCTTTAAGTAACAATTTGATAAATGTAGATTTTGGAATCAAATCGAACTTGAATATGATGTCTTTTTGTATAGTTATCTGTACGACTATATAAACTCAAAATACAAGTCCTACAAACTGATTTACATGTCCACATGGGCAAAACATGCAAACACAAATACATTGTTATTAAAGCTGAGTATCTCTGTGTGTAGATTTATGAGCATATCAGAGTATGTCTGTTTATAGATTTATACCCAAAATGTCTATTTTTCAAGATTTTTTACTCCAAAATGCTTTCAATGCATCTGTATGTTCTTTTCTTATATAAAAATCACCCATAAATTAATCCCTGTAAATGTGTGATTTGATATGGTCACTTTTCTGTATTACATTCCTTGTAATACACCGTCCTGAAAATCTTACAGCTGATTCATTTTGAAACTTACCAAAGCACAGGTTAGCTTCATTCCTACTTTTCTTCATTATCTCCTAAGATTTTATATTCAGGGGCTGAAACACGATGGTCTCTCTTTCTGTCATGGTCTGTCTTCCTCTAAGCTCTCATTTTCACATTCCTATAGTTTCCACTACCTTGTGAGCTTGTTGTCCCCCACCCTCCTCTACACCCCCAAATAATGCATTTTTCCTCTCCCCCTGTGAGCTATCACTATTTTCCATCAAGCATCTTTCATCCAAGCAAGCGGCTCTCTGCCCTGCCAGTGCTGCCTCTTGGAGAACCAGAAATACTGTGCTGTACTTTGCATGTTGATAAACAAAGCAGTTGGCTTCTTCCCCCAGGGACTGAAAGTGTCACCTCCACCAGGCTGGGACCTGGAATTCCAACTACATTCTTGAACTCGGGTTTCACAGTTACAGATCAGTTTGGGGAAAGTGGGAAAAAAAAAGAAGGATAAGAAAGAGATTACAGCAACAAATAAACTGGGGCTAACTGTAGCTTCATTTTAAGCTCTTCTGTAGAAATAAATAAAAGCAGTAGTGCGGGGGGGGGAAGGCAATCTGGGTATCAGTTTACTGAATTTTATCAGGGAATACACAATAACAACATGCATGCAAACACACATCCGCAATAACTTATCAAAAAAATGAACAGTGCAAAATCTTACCACAAGGAGTCTATACAAAACAGTGGTAATAGAATCAAGAGAGGGGAAGGAAAAAATTGTCAGGAGTGCCTGTACCAGTCAAGGGGCATTGCTGAGCAGCACCTCCATTTCCATGTCTCTCTGTGCATCTAATTTTTCCTGTGTGCCAAACAGTACATCTTTAAGCATCTTCACATCTGAATACTACAGACATTTCAAGGCATCAGAAGAGCCAGATTCTTAAAGCACAACCACCTCAAGGCAACTGAAGTAAGGTTCAGTGGCACTTCACAGAAGCCTCACAGTGCATTGTGTCAAATGTGTGTTTACCAAAAGGAGCAACAAGCTCAGGCCAGCAGGGAAGCAGCAAGAATATAAAAGTCTGGTAGCTGCTGAGGATTTATTTGGGAACAAGCATACTGTGAACTTTAGACAGAAATTTGCAATACACCATAGAGCCTTATTCAAAGTCCAGCTGGAAAATAATGTATTGTTAAGAGTTTGAAATAAATACTGAAGAGTCATCAAATATGATCAAATATGTGTTCTTGTATTTATTCACAATCACTCATTAAAGAAACACATCTCAGATGTGATCTCACTCTATGCTACAGTGAGATTAACATTAGAAGAGTATTGCCCCTGTCTACTACTCTTTTGTGCTTCTCACTGGAAGGCACTCCCAGTGCACCCCTGGATATGCTGCTAATGAGTTAAAAACACTAACGCCTCACAAGTTCCAAATTCTGCTCACCTGTTTGTACATAGTTGGACAAACGCTATCAAGTTATTACTTAAAAGCCATCTGCTACTTCAGTCTGTATTTAGCATTAATTACTCTTTGTTTTGATCTTGGGGGGAAAAGCTCACACAACACAATCTCTGACGCTCCTTAGAACTTTTCCACAGTGTGTTCACAAATACACAGAGCAAAGCTTTTAGCTTTTGCTGCTACATTCAGTTCCAGCATATAAAAAATGTCTCTGTGAAAAAACAGCAATTGCCTTACCATGTTACCGAACTACATTCAATTTATCTCGTCTCAAATAAATACTCCATATTTTCTCCTTGTTTTATTTCAAGGGCATGGGTATTTAAATGACTGCTTTCACTGGTACAGAATAGAATCTGTTCACGCTGCTATAAATGAATATTATTCTCTTGACGAAACACCTTTTCCAAAGCCTCTGACAAAATAAAAGAAAAGGAAAAAAAAGAAAAAGAAAAAACCCAGAAAAAGGGAGCCACATGCACATTGCCTGTCACCCACCAAAAAAGGTCTCCTCCCTAAAGATAATTCAGGCACACACTTCAATATGGATATCTCACTATTACCCCAAGCTCTTTTTTTAGTGTAAGTTTCTTCAGAGAAACTGAAGTGCATTACTGTCTCAGACAGCCAAGGATAAGATGACTGAGGGAATTCAGTTGCTCTGTTTAATTAATACAGGATTATTTCACTTTCATTTTGTGAAGCTAATAATATGACTGGTGGAATGTCAGTAAAAATTAAATCATAAACTAGTGCAGTACCAAAGGGAAAACTTACTTTAGTTATGGAGTATTCCCAGCAGAAATCTTGAAAATCTTATACATATTTACACTGATAAAATACCACATGTACTTCATGGGATACTGCAAGCTTTCTACAATCCTTGTGGCATGTATTTACAGAGCAAGAGTTAACATTTTGAGATTATACATTAATAAATGAGTTGCAGTTGTATTGTTTCTTGAATGTTAAGCACCACATACTAAACGCAGGAACACGTTCAAGGTCAATGCCCTATTTTAGACCTTTTCAGCAGCTGTGATATTATGATAATCACACTTAAAATATTCCTATAGAAAGAGTAAATTAGCCCTTTTCACTAGAAGGATTATTATGATAAACAAATCTGAAAGAGAACAAATTCAGATTTCTGTTTGTTGTTTTTTGTTTTGTTTTGCCTTTTTTTTCCCAGCAATTCAATAAATTGCTGTCTTTTACTGTAATGGCTTTTCTACCCAGAATTAAAATCAAAACCAAACTAAAAAACCAAACACTTTATTCTGCACTTACATTATCTTTTGGTGGGTTGTTGTTTTTTTTTTTTTAGAGGCCTCACCTACGTAAAAATACCTTCCTTAAAATGCATTTATGCTTTCTGTTAGAATCAAAACATCCGAGTTGACATCCCATTCTATCACTTGTACTGCAGTGAAATGTAATATCCCACTAAACCAGAAGGGAAAGAAGAAAACTTAGCCTCAGCAGCTACTCCTAAGCAAGATTAGGGGTTTAGCTCCATCTAATTGAGGGATGAGACGTGTCCCTCAGTGGGTCCCTTCCCACTCCCCCACCTGCCCTTCTACCTGACTGCAAGCTCAAAGCGCTAAAAATAGAAGAAGAAGAAGATGGAGCGTAAATATTTCCCCAGTGAAAACACCAATAATCTTTACTGTGAGCTGACATGAATTGCTTGTTACACTGCCCTAGGATATCATGGCTTGAAGCGAGAGCGCAGACACGCACAGAGCCACCAACCACCCTCAAAGCTTTTGTGCTGTCTATTTGTGCATGTCCATGTCGCAGAGGCTCCTACGACATCTGACGTGGAGCCGGGACACCTGCTGTACAAAACGCATCCTCCAGCCTGCCTTCCCCCACCCCCGACCGTCCCAGCCCATCTTCCATCACTCTTCTGCCTTTTTCTCCCCCTGCTCCCCCTCCACTCCCTTCGCTCTGGCATTTTTATTATTAATGTTATTGCTATTATTACTGTCCAAGCATAAGCTGATCCACAGGGGAGCCTGCGTAATTTAACCCCTCAAGCACTAAATTCCTTCACATGTGCCAAAGACACAGGTTTGTTGTTGCCTCCAGCAATATCCCAGGAAGACGAGTGATGGCGGTGTCATATCATCACACAGCGACTTAATCTATTGCGACACCCAGGGAACGGGTAACTGAAGAGATTTACAGAACATGCTCTCTGCCTGAATACAAAACGTTATCCCCTTTACCAACAAACTCAAGTCACAAGAAACAAAGTGAAACAAATTTTGCCCTCTTATGGCTCGTTGTTTCCATGACTGCTTTATCCAATCCTACCCCCGTGTTACTTGTCCCACTGTACATCTTCTAGCTATACAACACTTTTTTCTCAACACTTTTGTTCTCCATCCTTTGTTCTTCTCCTGTTCTCTGATTAACAAACAGCTAGATCATGTTGAACTGCCAAGTAACATAGCCTTGGAAATCTTTTATCCATACACTAGATGACTGGATCCATCACTTACATCAGGGTTATCTCTACATGCTGTCTTTATGTTGTATGACATCTAATGCATGCTTTTTAAAACAACAGATTAAAGGGGTTGCACTTTTTAAAGGTGCAAGGAACACTAAATTAAACACAGTTTCATTTACCAAGAAATACCAACCTCAGGAAAGCATCTGTTTTAACTACTGAAAATCACAAACCCCCAATCTGTTTGTCAAGTAGGGACTTTCTACATGGTTGTCCTGTTATCCATAACTATTAAGGAACAATTCAGTATAGCAGCCTATAACTGTTCTCTCCAAGATCGAGGTGAGATTCTCTATCTTCTAACACTTCACTGACCTAGGGAGCAAGAATTTGGCACAGAATTAATAGCTGGAGACAAATGAGACTAGTGAAACGTCCTCAGCTCAGGATAACCTGATTGTGCTGGTGAAAAGAGCTTTCACCATGGGAAATTAACAGCTCTGAAACCACTGGTAACAAAGGCTGAGTTCAGATGCTCAAGAGTAAACAAATCCTTCCTCCCCATAAAGTAATAGCTACCCTTATCTCTAGACACCCAGATCTAAAATAGGTAGAGGCTTCCATGAAAGCCACTGAACTCTGTCCCTGTAGTAACAGAATTCTGACTTTTGTTTCAGTACACAAGCCTTTTTAAAATGCCTGTATCAGCTGACTGACTGAGCACTCAATAATGTAAACTTTGTTTAGAGGCATAATTAGACTGCAGGTTACATGATTTCTTGGACACACACTTGTGTGCCCAGGAAGACATTAGGAACTCCTTGTACTTCTCCCAACCATTAAGACGAAGAGACTTAAAAGAAAGGTTATCATGGATATACAGCTCCCAGATGGTAACTGTGTGGTTCCAGGAGTTTGAAAGAAAAGTGGAATTCACCACCAACTGCTCTTTTCCCAGTTCCTTCAGCTCCAGCCCCCCGGAAAGTCCAAGATCTGATGTGCCAGGGTGCACTGAGATGCTGTTGACCGCTGCTATATTCCTTTCCCCTTCGTGGGGGGTAGGAGGTTTAGAATGCCCACCAAGAAGATGCCAGTGCACACCAACACAGGTGCAGCAATCCTGCTATCTCCAGCACACTTGTACACTGACATTTAAGGGAACATTAACATCATTAGCATCATTAATACAATACATAAGAGTCACACTTTAACAAAAATACCTGTGTTACATTACATTACTACCATGAAAACATTTTTTTCTGGCTCTATTAGTAAGTATGATCAAATGACAGCATATAATCATAATGACATCCTTCTGCAGCTGAAGCCTTCTGTTATCAACTCTGTTTTTGTCCTATAGCAGCTTCACTTCTATTGACCAGACAGTTAGCCCTGTTCAATTATTCAATCTCAAATCAATAGATATAGCTCCACATATAATGGTTAAGGTGTAAACAATATGCACATGCTCTTTCAGCTTAATTCATTTACTTGAAAATTTGAATTTATGTCTTAATTTATTTTTTAAGAAACATGCAAATTCAAGTTTTCATATTAGGCCGTTTTCTCCTCCCACCAGCTCTGCCCCCATTTCAGATGTTACATTTCCAGAAATCGAGTTAAACTTGCCTATGACATAAATTTCTTTCTTTCACAGATAAATAAGGAAAAGTAAGAATTGTAATTCTTTGATTCTAAATATGCTGAATAAAGCAATAAAACAGCAGTATTCTTTTTAAGCAGACCCAGTTAATATTTCCTTGGTAAAGCAGTCACTCAAGGTGTGAAATTATCCAGAAAGTACAGCCTTTAGACTTACTGCACTTCTGACACTTGTATCACAAACAATTTGGTTCAATTACTGCAGACATGTCTGTGTGTCGGCCTATACCTACACAAACCACATGTAAATGTATTATATTTTAGGCTCCTGGTTACCTGCATATCTTCACGCACAAAAAGTAGGTGGCAAGAAAGTAAGCTGAACACATGCATACAGAAGAGAATATTTCCATCTTTCAATCGAGTTAGAAGCCACTTACATTAATTTTGTTCCTCCAAGCTTACAGAGCTTCCAGGTGACAGCCAGATTTTACATTCTTTTCTCAATCAAATGCCTGCTGACTTGAGTAGCACACACACGCCCCCTCAATACCTTAGCAGTGCAGAACAGCTTCCTGATTACCTACAATGCTTTAACATTGTGTAACAGATTCCTGATTACCCAGTTCTTCAAAGTACACCCATTTTTGTGCATCTAGAAAACAGATCTAATAGCAGGGCCATAATGCAGTATCTTTACTGACCAGGTAACCCAGAATAATATGGTTACAACTTATCTGAGCCTGAGTGCAAACAATACTACCCAATGAAATACTGATTTCCTGGGGAACACCCTTGCTGTTACCTGCCTTGAACCCTTCCAGGACTATGTCCAAAGGAGCTGCAGTTCATAAGCAGGAGGATATTGCCAGGGAGCTGTTATAGCAAGAAAATCTAAAGCAATTTCTGCGTGCAACCATTACAATGTGACTGTTAAGAGACAGATAAGAATTTCTCTAATATTGTCAAGGAAACAATAGGCTTAAAAATTGGAAAGGCTTTCAGAAATAAAATATCAAAAGGAAAAGTTGCAACTCAGTCTTCCTACTGACCTGTTTACTCCAACTTCTGATTATCTGCTCCCAAGGCATTAACATAAACTTCTCCAGTGTTACTAAAGGCCATATCTGCATTCTTTAGCACTGCTTGCATATAGTAAACATATTTTCAGAATGCTAACAGTCTTTTATTCAATAATGAATTTGGCAGAAAAACAAGAATCGGCTCTCTTTTAATGTTATTTTTCTAAATAAAGTCTCTAAACCTGATTGAGTTAGACCCTTGAATCATACTTTGGAAGATGCAACTTGGAGTTTTTGAATAAAGTGAAGCACTTAAGCAAATCAGACTTTTATTCTTCATTCACTGAGAAGCCTGAGATTTAAGATGAAAGAGCTGGGCTGCCTTTCTCTCTCCTTATCCTGCAAGGTCCCTTCATTTTCCCTGTTTTCCCAGTAGATTTACTTGTAAATCTGGTGACAGCCACATTTGAAGTCCTGAGGTCTGACTCCTGACCTCAGTTATGTTAGCCCTTCCCTGCAGAAGAACTACCCCTTGGATCACTGACTTGCTATTATTCTATGGTTAATAGACCTGAGCTGTGCAATATTTTTTTATCTGGCTACAGTCCTATCTCTAAATTCTCTATTTTGAATGAATACCGATTTTGTGACATGAAGTCTGCTATATAATGAAATGCAAACAATGAAAAGGCTAAATCAGTTTACAAAAAATCTATTTGTCAAACAGTGTGGAGATGCTCCCAATTTAGTCTGGGCAGTGCATGCAGCTCTTGATAAGGGAGTTAAAACCCAGCCGTTCCACTGCATAAAAATAAAAGCATCAGCAAGGGAGAGGCATTTTCTTTAGGAGAATCTTCCCTAGAAGCTGTAGGTAATTATTTTTAAAAATTTAAAAAAAAATTTTTAAAACCCCCCCACACCCCTTGGATTCTGCAGGAATTTTCCAACAGCCAGGAGCACTGTTAGAGGAGGTAACAGCAAACGCCTCCCCAGCGCAGTCCCCTTATGTCACATTTGCATTTCTATTCAGCTACATTGCCTGACAATGAAGCAAATGGGTCTGCCTTATCTGTACAATTCCGGACAACAGAGATTTCTAAGCCATACAAAGGAACGAGCTTAACATTCAGCACTCAACACCTCCTGGTGTCGTCCCCCCCCGCCCCCGGCCCTGGGGGGATGGCGGTCACACAAACACCTGGCCACGCCACAGCCTGACACCCTCGCATGGCATCCGAAAAGGAGCCGGTTAAGAGAATAACAATAAAATACAAGAAAAAGCGACCGAGACTTTTAAGGAGATCGCCAGCCTCAAGGAAGAAAATAGTCCCAACCCTTCAGATTTTCAGGCTTTGTTTGGAGCGTAAAGGAGTGTCCCTGGAATGTGGAAGTAGATAATATCTAGTCAACCATTTGTGTCTCCCGCCGTCCCTTTTAGGCTGGTATTTAATACAGCAGATGAAACCTATAGATCCTTTTATCAGGGAAATTTCATATCACCCTAGTTTTCATTAGAAAACCTTTAGCAGCTAGGCTAGCTAACTCATGCCATTTCATTGCACGACGAGGAAATTTCCGGCTAATTCCTTCAAAATTAATATCGTCTGATTTAAAAGTTAGAAATGACACGAAGAAACCTGCACAAGCTGAAACCTTCAGATCAAACTTCTGTTATGGCAGGACTTAAGCCAGCTATAATACAGGCTAGGGCTTTAAACAGCAAGTAAAAAAAAATCACAGTGACACGGTTCTGCAGTCACTTTGGCTTTAATCTGGCTTTACATTTTATATATATATATATATACACACGCACACTTACACATTGTATCTGTTTTCTCATCCCTCTTGCTCTTGTGCTCTCAAATACTCACGGTAACAAAACAAGCCTCAATCTCAAGTATGAGAAACTTCATTGTGAAGAAGTTTATCCAGATGTTTATTTGTATATGCAGAAGTAATCTGGGGTAGCAAGCATGGAGAGGGAGGTGGGAGTGTCCCTCTTTTTGTCCCAAATAGTATATCCCAAAGCACAATATACCTTTTACATAGCATACGATATTTTAAACTGCTAGCTTATACTTTAATTGTCCTGAACTTCCAGGTAAGTTTTTTCTTTGCTGTTGAACAAATGCTGAATTTCTCCCTAGAGGTGGTTGCAATGAGTCGTGATTCTCTCTCTTTTTCTCACTCACACAGTTTTGAAGATTTATAGGCATGAATATCATCACGTTAACATAAAATGATATTACTATTGCCAAAAAACAAGGCAGTTAAGCACAGAGACAGTGAGGAACACAGAGCTCTTATTCGGATTCAAAGGAAACCCAAAGCTCCTTAAAGCAGCCCATTGTTTTAAATTTTACTAATATTGATGCATCAAAAGCTTCTGTGGTTGCTGCTTATGCCTGAGTTGGAGCAAGAGGCTGGAGTGCATTCTGCTCTTCAAGTGCTCGTAAGGGAACAGCCAACTTTTATTATCCTTAGCACCAAGAATGGCTTTATTGCCGAGAAGGCATGAAACTAGCATTGTCCTGGAATCACACCTCCTAAAGCACTGCAGATCCCTCAAACTCTGTCAAGGTGACAGATCACTTTTACCTTCAACTGTGCAGGCATACGAGCAAACTTCATACAAGGCACGGGCATATGGTGAAGTGCAGAGCAAAATTTAGACCTTACACTTGCTGTGATCAAAATAAAACATAGGACAGAGTTAAAGAATTGCTACTAATATGTCGGTATTTTAAAACACTTTTCTGGACTGCAGTGTCAGAGACACTATGAGGTATCACACACTTCTACACTGTTGGAACTACTTGTTTTTGTTGACTTATGAAAACAACAATTACTACAGATGGGAGAGAGATGTGGTAGCTGAAAAAAGAAAAGAAACCAAGGAAAGCATTTTTCCACTGATTGGTCCAAGGTTTATTTTAATCTCAAATCAGATCATCTAAAAGGCTTGCTATACCTATCCAAATGAAAATAACCCCTTACTTCTACCCCTTCATTAACATGCAAGGACAGAAGTTGTAGCATATACCTTGCTGAATGCATACATAGCTTATGCCTGCGTATTGCATCTTGAAGGTACATGTCATGATGGTTTCTACAAGCCTGTCCCTTCTGGAGTAGGCTAAGCAACACAGCTGACCCAGAAGGATTAGATGAGAAATTCAACTAATTAATGAGCCCTGCAGGCAAAACATCATTTCTTCTGCTCTTTGGGGCTTTTACAAGGTCAGCTGGTTTGTTGGGTTTTTTTCCCAGCATCAGGTCAGACTCGCTCATCTGTCAATTTACACAAGATTTGTAAGACAATAGTGGCCACTATGAAGCCAAACAACATGGTACATTTTATCCAATCCCTAACTCTTCTGACCAATTCAGCTGTATTAAAATATGCTTCTCTAATGTTACCTTTCTCTTCCAGGGGCACCAGTTTAGAATTAAAAACACAGTACTTCCCATTTACAAAAATATTCTGGATCACAAGTTCAAATATTCTGGAACACGGCTCAACTCCCCCCTCCTGCTCTGCTGTCTTTCTGATGATCGCTTTTCTGAGCGTCACATGGCACAGTTTTCTTCCATCTGCCAGGGAAGTTTCCCAAAAAGTATACCAAGTTCAAGAAATGAGGAATCTGAATAGGAGACACGTTCAGATAGAATTCAGAAAAATGATCAGCTCACCTCATCTGTTTCTCTAGCAGTATGTGCACTGTTACCATCCAATGGCCTCTTTGGTAATAAACTTGTCCCACCTCCCATCTGCTCTTCTTGCTGGCCTCCTGCCACTTCAGCCTCAGTCCTTTCCTGTCTTCAAGATGTCATTCAACTTCACTTGCTCCCCTACCCATTTGTTTCTCTTTCCAACTGAGATCAAGCATACATCTTTCTATGTCTCTCACTCCAGCCTTTAACTTCTGCTCCATCTTTTTAGTAAGTGTCTATATTTCTGCTCCATTTATCATAGTTGGCAGTATGCACTATGCAGGTGTCAAGGAAACCAAGAGAGGGTTCACTATTCATGATGCTGCCTTTTCAGCCTTCTTGTGGCTTGCCATTGAATGTCAGCTCCTTAACACTGAGCTAAATGTTGAGAAGAATATGTATCAGTTAAAGACAAATTACTCAAAGCCAATACAAAAGCACGTAAAGAAACAAGGCTGCTTTAGACTTTTTCAGCCTGATCTCTTTAAGACTTTTATTTGCTTATTACTTGAGTTTTCATGTCATCTCCAGAGGATTTTTCCTTATTGGCTAAAAATAAACGTACAAGACATCGCATGGTGCTGGACATACATGCAGGCAGACCTCTGTAAATGTGAATACCTAATGCTTGACTTCAGTAAGTGCTTTCTTTTCATGTCAATACAGACTTGTGTTTCACTAAATGTAATCCAGCTCACAAAAAGAGACATCTTGGGCTCAGCAGAAAAGAAGTTAGAAGTAAATCAGAAATACCTAGCTGGCTTTCTGCAAAGACTGAGAGCAAAACTCCACCCATCTCTGCCGCCTTGAGCAGGGAGGAGGCACAGCCTCCCCCGAGGCTGAGCCCAAGAGGATGGGTTCACCATCCTCTACCAGCCAAGAACCACTGCTTTTAAGGACAACACTCAATTCCACAAACATACAAACATCGTAAGAATCTAACTTAGCAAGGAGAGAGTTAATGTGATGAGAATTCACAAATTACATGTATGACAACGGTTTTCAGGTCAGACAGTTCTTCGGACAAATGCAGGTTAGAGATATGACGAAACAAGGGGAAGGATTGACCATTGAGGTAACTCATATGATGTAGCTTGAATTATTTTGCATAAAGTGGAGTACAAAAGTTTCCATACAAGGATTTTTTAACTCAAGATACATAGTCCAGCATAACTACAGTCCGATTTAAACTCAGTTTTTTCTACAGTGGAAGTGCATGCATCCAACATGAACACAATTCACTACTTTCTATTCTGTGTGACAAAGAACAGAAGACAGGCACTCCTCATAATCATTTATTTCTAAACACTTCTGTCCAGGCCACCTTCCTGGTTTTACCAATCATTAGTGTGATAGGAACAATAAAAATAGAATTTTTCTTACAGTAAAACAGACAAAGTGTGCAGTTTCTGGCCCAGCTAAGCATCTTCTAATGCAAAGCTTATAATTTCCATCCTTACTGATACTATGCATTCTTTAAAACAAGTCTGCAAAATGGTTCTGTGACTGGCAGAGCCACATCCAACAATTTTTCACATCTTCTTTCACATAATTTCTGTGAAAGTGACAAGAACTATTGATGTAAATACAGATATAAAACTAAAACTAAGGACCTAATATAAAAATTTAGTTTAATGCCTCGCAAAATTTCTCAGGGGGCTAAAGTTTCATATTTCTCCAATACTGTAAATAATAAATTTCAAATTGAAATTCAAATCTGAACATTTGCCAAGTAATTTGCTGGATTTTCCCTCCTTTGCTAGAAGGCAGTAAAACATATTCTAGTCCAATGATCAACTATGTCCCTTTGTATTCAGAGACCACTACACAATGTCCTTACTTAAGGAAAATAGTGGAATAAACAATTGCTTTAAGTACTGTAACCTATTTCCTGTCACTGCTACACCACCTGAAAAAAAAATCCACACCTCCAGAAGAAAGTCAGCAGGAGTGGGTCAAGGTTATGGCTGAAAAGGCACTGAAAGTGCAGGACAGCTCCACACTGGGACGGAGTAACACAACTCTGCGAGCAGCACATGCAGCATATTACGAGCAATGGCAGATTACAGTGATATAATGAAGGGATGCCTCTCGTACCCTGAAAGACAAGGACAGCATAAGACAAGAACCCATCCAATTATCTCCACTCTTATTTTGTTCCTTATCCTTCAGTCAACTATCTCAAGCATGGGAAGCAACCTCTTAAATCAATCCTACGTTCATTCCATTTATCCCTTTACAGGTATGCTCATTTTATTCTGGTCCACTCGGAGTCTGGCATGACTGAGAGGAACAAATTAATGTGAGCATAAAAGTCCAGCAGGCTCTGTCAGTAAGGAGTGACCACGTATTTTTCTTGTCACATTCCCTCCCCTCTACCCAAGTGCCACAAACCAGCCTCTGTGCCAACAAAGCTATTTAGTAGCCCGTGCCATCATGTGCAGTGGGGCAAATCCACACCCTATTGACCACCACTCCATAGCTGTTTGCCTTGTCTCTCTGGTTCGACAAGTCTGTGCTGATGGCACCTGTTAAAGCTGCTTCAACTAAGCTGTTCTGCATTTGTCTGGCTGGATTTGGACTTCCCGGATCCCTGACTGAATACAAAGTGATTTGAAAAAACGGTGTTTGGCAACAAGCACAGTGGGGAGTACGCTGCGTGTTGGTATACAAGAGCACAATGTGTTCTTCATAGCATCACTGAGGGAGCATGCTGCTCGAATCTCTCTGCTGTCGAGATCAAAATGGTCTCCTTTGTTGTCAGCTGTTTAATAGCAGCTGTTTAATGTAATTCCAAATGATCTGCTTGAATGAAGTTGTCATTCTTGCAGTTCACTTTAATGTAGTAAAAAAAAAACACCACCAACCACAGCTTGGCCACGTTATTTTTCTATTGTTCTTGTGAAAAGTTGCACTCTCTCGTATTTCTGCTAGCCTATAAAAATAATAAAAGTCCAATTTCTTGAAATAAAACACAATTTTGAGGGAAAAAAATAGGCAGTATTTATTACAAAACACTTTCAGACACTCAAGAATGGCTTGATTAAAAATATCTTTACTACTAAAAAAAATACACACAGAAAGAAGTGAACTTGACAGCAAATATGTGAGCAAAAAGAATATCTATTTCTATAGGTATTTCAAGATATTTTCCCCTAGTGGGGGTTATAATGTATTTTATTGGATTTCATAAAGCAGAAAAAGTTGTAGCAGAATGTTGAGGGAGTGAAAAAAACATATGCACTCTTCTTGATGAAACAGTTTAGCTTACAGAAGTATGCCTTTATATCGTGCGTGGGTTTTGTTAAAATCTGTTAGATACCAAGAACGATAATAAGGATCATAATCTGTAAAAATATTTGCAGTTCTCTGACGAACAATAGAGGGCACTAATGTTTCTAATCTGGCAAACGCATCACGCGCCAGACAGACAAAATAGCTGTGGTACTTGTAGCACACAAACCACATCATCTATGCTAAATACGTAGATAGTAGAGAGAGGATTTCTGTCTCTCAGAAAAGTTCTTTTTGTCCTTTAAACTTCCTTTTTTTTTTTTTTTTTTTGCCTGCAGAAAGTAGGATGTGATAATAATGCACTAATACTCGCAGCCTTTCAAAGTGTTATTTTCTTTTGTTCATTGAACAAAGCAGACACAACTTTTCCTCGTATAAATCCTTCTCCTGTGTACTTTCTCACCACATTCTTCTCTGTTTACCTATGGCTGTGCACAGTAGTTCAAGGTAAAGCAATTCCACTGATAAATGCGGAAGCTGAAGGATGCTTAGGGTGTGTTACCTGCGTTCCCAGCAATCTAATGTAGAAATATTGGCTAGTGACACCAGTAAC
This sequence comes from Machaerirhynchus nigripectus, assembly GCA_013397975.1. NCBI lineage: Eukaryota > Metazoa > Chordata > Aves > Passeriformes > Dicruridae > Machaerirhynchus > Machaerirhynchus nigripectus. The sequence continues at coordinate 196,447 of VZRQ01007442.1, read as the reverse complement.
TGGGAGTTCCTGGGGCACCACCTGAAAGCTCCAAGTTAGAAGGGCTTATCAGGGAATCTCACAGCACTGAAGTATTTTAAGCAGTTTCATTTAGCTCTGGAAAGATGCAGCTGCTGAAAGTAGTACTTTCAATAAAAGATGCAGAGCAAGTATATTAGAATGGTTCTGCACCTTAAACTACGTTTTCTCTACAAGCACTAGAAACACCATTTAGAGAATAATTTGGCCTTTTCCCCCAGAAAAAATCTCAAGAAGATAAAAACTTTGTTAGAAATACTAGTAGCTGAACACTGTCAGCCTTCTTTTAAATGCTTACCAGTGTCTCTCATTGCTATTCAAAGAAACAGATTTATTTCTCAGCCTTGGAGATTGAAACTTTGGCAAGAGAGACTTAAATACCAGACACCAACTAACAGATTGTTGCTAACATTGTGAAAAATTGGTAAATGCACTGTGATTAGTTCAGAGTAACTTATATGGAGACACATAAGAAATATTAGTATTCTGATGAAGTAATTTCAGCACTTAATGAAAAATGAAACAAGTTCACACTGTGGACAGCAAAGTCTTCATTAATTACATGGCTTTATTTTTGACTCCTCAAGTGTAGAAGAGGTGGATCGGCTTTCCAAAGCTACCAAGAACGCTAGCAGATCTTCAGATATTAGCATCTTGTCCAAGTCAAATGCTACAGCTTTAAGACCATGTTAATTGCTAGGCTCAAATCTGAAAGCTGGACTTGAGTTACTTCCACCACAAAGGCAAGACACGCACAATTAGGGAAAATAACTCCAATTTCTGTCCCAAGTCAGCCTGAAATATAATGAGTTGCCACCTTCCAATCTGGAACATTTAAAGACTTTTTGGCCACAGATCTGAATAGTCAATGCAAGTACTAGATGTTCTTTATTTGACTATACTGTAAAGGTCAAAAGCCTACACGCTGTTCAAGTAACCCTCACTGGAGTTTTCTGACGTCAAAAGATTATTCCCTAACTTCAAAGGGGTTTGTGTTGTTTGGTTTGTTTGTTTTTCTTTGTTTTTTCTTTTTAAATATGACCTTAACACAAGCATTCTGCCTTTTGTATCTTCATTTTTTGTGCCTCTGAAGAGACTGGCCTTTGCATATTTCTCCATTTATTTCAGGCAGTCATGAGACATTGCAAACTAACAGGTAAAATACAAGCCTTGCTATGAGGGATTACCATTCCAATTCAGAATATTATATTAAGTGCTGGCACACTGATGAAACTCAATTGTATCTTACTGACTGTCTTGAGAGACAAGTAACAGCCAGACACAAAGAGTATCTGTGATGCTGCCCAGCACAAAAGAGAGCATATGCTGGCATTGGAGACGGACAAATTCTTGCTTATTTCTATGGTAAAAATGTAAACAAGAGACAGAGCCATGGACCCTAAGACATTTTGTATACAACAAAACTGCAGTAGGCCAAAAGGCATAGAAATACACAGACAGATAATACATATATAGAGTACCTGAAAAAGAAGAGATATTTAAAAGTAGGATTAAGACAGGAACCTTTGATGGACTCCATTTTAAGGAACCATTTAGAGCAACTCATTGCCGTTTTATCAGAGAGGTTCTATACAAATGTTAAACTGAGAAAAAAAACTGGCATAAAAATTCAAGTTATTATCACTTGTCTGTTTTCTTTGCCCAGCCTTCAGCAGCTCAGCAATGAGCACTACCCCAACTATCACCCTGGATGTCACACTTGGCTGTCTCACAGTCATTGCTCAGTCTTTACCTAGGTCAGAAACTATGCTGCCTTTAGCATTCCTCTTTCCCCTAAGTCATAAGTATTCTTAATAGGAAAGTTTACCACAAAACTGATAGATCCCAAAACCATAGATCCCAAATATTTTGAAGGACACATGGTATAACTTGTCTCTGCTATTTGACCCTACCCCTACCTCTTCCCCAAGGTGCTGTCCACCACGTCAAAAATAACTGATTGTCCTGTCTTGTCAGTAACAGTGTCAACATTACTTTCCTGACATTCTCCACATCAGACAATAGTGTCTGCGCCTCAACACAGGCATGAGAATGTACTGGTTCTTAGTCCATGGTTTTTATTTGATGGATGCTTGTAAACTACACTGGGCCAAATGTTACTGCCAGTTACATCACCAACTTCAGACTTGAAAGGATTTGCTTCAATAGAGTTAGAGTGGACTCATACCAGCACGAAACTAATCTAGAGATAGATGAAATAAGAAAATACCTTTATCAAACAACAATTCCAGAAAGGTCATTTTTATTACTTTCCTTTCATTACTGACCTGCCAGGAACACTAACCAGCATGGCTTAAAGAGGTATTAGGAAAATACCTAAACTACAGTTACATGCACAACTGTTTAGACACTAGCAACTTCCAGAAAACATCCAAAGTCCTAGAAAACATTAATATATCACCCACATAATGATTTTTACAGAACCTTTAAGTTGTCTTTATGGAATTAATTCAGATACTTAATCTAGTACAAAGCCAGAACAAAGAATTACTATAAATGTTATTGTAGAAAAACCTAGAGATGCCATTTCTTGCATTTTCTTAACATTCCTCCTTCAAGTTTTTCTGTAACTGATTATTTGATCTCTGTCCTGGTTCTTTAATAAAGGAGCTATATTAATAGCCAATCTGAAACCTGCAAAAGACTAAATCCAAGATGATGGAAACAGAAGTAAACTTAACAAAACTTCTCTAGCCTTAAAACCAGGCGAACACTGAACCTCACTCCTTAACAACACGAGGGGTGGTAATTCATTCAGAGACTACTTCTCACCAAGGGTTTTCCCTCCAAAAGAGCAAAGAGTGTAGAGGTTGGCATGGCAAAGGTGAGCTGTGAGTGACACCAGCGCCGGTGCTGGCTGCACTGTGTATCAGGGAGACTCGTGCCACTGAATCGGTGCCTTCCACATTTTATGAGTTCCTACAGCAATAGGTAGTTTTCAAAACAAGAGGCAAGTTAATCAGCAAATTGCTGAGCATATCCTTGGAGCCAAAAGTATTCTCCTACTTACCTTCCCAGTCCTTCATGTCAATAATGCAGAATTATTATTTTAAAAATAATTACGTACCCCTGATGCCTAAGCATAAACACAGAAAAGTCTCTCTAGCCTCCAAAAATTATGAATATCCTTCCTTTTAAGCAGGAACCTATTTCCTAATGGCAGGACATGACTTTGAAGTGGTTTGTCTTTTTTCCTTTCCATAAGCAATATACAGAAGTTCAGTTATTCATAAGAAGGACTAATCGTGTAAATAAGGACTGGAAGGCTGAGCACCGTGTTGCCAGAACACATCTGAAACACAAAAGGCTGTTTTAGCCCATCCCTTGCTAGGAGGATGTGATCTCAGGAACCCTGGCTGGAGAGGCAGGGTTCATAAATCAGCATTTACACCATGTGGAGAGACCACTTACAGCAAGTTAGAACATACATACAGTGTGAAGTTTTACAACAGGAGATTTACAACAGTCAGAGTCAATAACGCAAAAACAAAACCAGAGAGCACCTGTCTATCAAATGATAGCCTGAAAAACAAAGCACAGCTCTCAAAAAATCTCATCTACATGAAACTGATGTCTTGATTCCTCCAGAAGGCTGAAGTTTGCTGGGCACCTACATTCAGGGGATTCACTAATTCTTGCAATATGTCTTCATAATGAGCATCTCCTGCTCTTTAAAACAGTGATTCTGCCTGCTTCAATCAGAAAGAGAGAATGATTTGGTATTTTTGTTGGCTGGTTATTTATAAGAGATCTAGTCTAGATTAGTCCTGCTTGAGTGGCATCATAAATGGCTCCATTCCCCAGCAGTAGTCTACTTCAGATGGGAACCTGACAACCTCTACTTAGCGTGTCTTTCATAGTACACAATGAAGTGTAAAAACTGCTGTGAAAAAGCCTGTGTTTCAAAACAAACCATCTCGGTAATAAGCATTCAAAACCACTTTTTATTAATATATTTCTTTGTGTACAAAACAAAAGCTTAATGCTACAACAAGCCTTGGATGTTTTTGTTTGTTTTGCTGGGGTTTTTTTTTCCTCTCTCTAAATGAAGTACTGCAGCAGCTTTTAGAATGTCCATAATAAATTATTTGAAATAAAGCGTTAAAGCGAGGCTTATGAAAGAGTTGCTTTTTCCCTCATCACAGCTTAATAACGTGGGGTTTTCAACCAAAAAGCTTAATCAAAATCCAAAGTGGAAATCCTAAATTAGTAAATATTGAATTTAACCACTTTTATATCTCAGGTATTAGCAAATACCTTTGGTCTACAGAGATACAGCCCCTTCTAATCCTTATCTGAATTTGCAATTAAGACTTCAGAGCTACAGATATCTGTACACAGCTCTGTACACAGCTCTGCTCTCTTATTTTTAAATGATTGGACCCAAATCAAATCAGTCTTCAAATACATTGGAAAGTAAATGTCTGATGTCTAATTGAACTAATAGATAACACTCTTTTTAATACTGTTAATGCTTAGTGCAGGCTTCACACTGACAGAAGCAAGGGGAGGGAGAGAATTAGAAAAAATCCGCATAGAAAACCTTGTCATTATATTATTACCATGCAGTTCCTTGGTATAAAGATAGAGTAAAGCTAATATTTACAAATTATTTGTTTTGTCGTCGTCAATCCCCTCCCCCCCAAAATTAAAAAAAAAAAAAGACAATTTCTAAATGCTTTAGGAGTTGGAGTCTTCTTCTCTTTCACTAATTGTCACCTCCAATAGGACATTGTAAGAGCCTGAAAATGAAGCACTTAAGAGTTTTCTTTTCCAATCTCTTGTGGGCTTCTCTCAGTTTATCGCAAATGAACAATCGTGTTGGAAGGGGCACCGTCTGTTTAATGTCATTAGTGATTGTTTCATAAAACAAACAGCCGCTCCACCATTCTGCTGCAGTTAATCTTAAATCTAAACGTGGCGGCACTTGGGGAGAGTCTCAAACATGGTTTGTTCTAACCAATGCAGGGCTCTTAATCTATTGCAAGTCAAGGCGCTTATCTCTCTGCTCAGCTCAGAGCAGTGATTTCTTTGTCCAAATATCAAACCAAACCCAGTTAATATCATGCTTCCAGCCTTTTCCCAAAGATTTTGCCTCCTTAAATTGTGGCCAAAGCCTAAGGCATATTTGTTTATTGCTTATACCATTTCATGCTTATTTTTCAATATTAGCAAAGTCAAACTATTTCCAAGTTAGTGCACAAGGGTATTTCAATGAGCTTAATCAGCCAGGTGAACTGATAACTCGGAGATTTACCTAATTGTGCTGGAAAATCATTCATTCTGGATTAAGCCTATAATGGCACACGTGTTTGTAACAATTGAGGGTTTTTATACAAAGGCTCAAGTCAAAGGAGTATTAATCACCTTAAACTTTCATTAGTGTTTGTAGAAGCAAAGGTTGCCATCATTTCATGGGTTCAAATTTATATCAGCAGCAGCCAATAGAACCCAACAACACTTTAAAAAGACACCAATAACCAATCCTAGTGCTGAAGAAAATGTCACAATAGCTTCTGCCAAATGCCTTTTATATTCCTCCACCAAAAAACTAAAAAGAGAAATTTATCCCATATGCTTTCTGGTGCTACCACACCCTTATCCGACGCCCAAGGGTGGGCATGTTTTGGAAGCTCGCGCATTTGGGAAAATTACAGCATGTGTTTACGAGGGTATTTGCAAAAATATAGAGGTAATATCTATAATGCACCTGTATACAATAGATTTTAACTCTTCTCACTTCTCTTAAATCTGGCAAGTCTGGCATGAGTTAACAAAGTCCTGAATTTGAAACAAATGCATACATGTGTTTTTGCAAAGGAAGAAGAAAAAAGTTTCTTTTCACCAAATGGTATCCAAGCGAGTGGGGCTGAGTAAGAGGACAGACATCTCCAATGGCAAGTGCTCACATCGTGGGGGCAATGGAAAAAAGTTTTGCCCCTCAAGGTAAGCCTGAAGCAATATTTTGGCTTTATTGTTATGGATGTATCATGCCCTAGGCCCCATGGAGAAAAGCCTCAACAGTAAAAGAATCCTGAGCATTTGTTCACCAAGGAAGAATTAGAACCAAGCAGAATTAGTGCTTACCTCTAAAAATTCTTTGGGGTAAGCAAAAGTCATGTCAGGGAAACGGTGATGGGCAGGTATGCCGAAAACATCTTCTACAATGCCACAATTCTAATGCTTATATAGTTCATAGAGATATTCTCTGGTTATATTTAGCACACTAAGCTACAGATGCTTGTCAACATGGTGAAAGTATGCAAATTTTTTTCTCTCTCTTCATTTAGAAAATGCAAAAGAAACCAAAACCAGCAATACATGTGAGCCCCCACTCTTTTGTGGCCTGTCCCTCAGGACTTGTATTAAGCTCCCTTAATAAACACAAATAATTGTCTTTTTCTTTTCTCATTAAACCAAAAAAAAAAAAAAAAGTGGGGGAAAGACAGAGAAGGAAAATCAATTCAACTCAGGTTTTTCCACATCTTCATATCACTTCCCATCTCTACTGGCTGGAGTAGAATTTCAATTAACTGGTAGGAGTCCAAGAGAAGCCCGGCTGCCTCTGTTGCTCCCGGTCATGCCCCATAATTGTAGAGGGACCTGCATTTTTCAGCCAATGACACGGCTTACAAAAATAGATACACTGAGTTATTTGATAAAGGAACCAAAGCCTGTCACTCCTGTTCAAGTGCCAAACAACATGAGAGCAAGTGAGATTTTTTTCAGATCCCAAACTGGCCAGGCTTATTATCCCACAGAGCCATCTCGTGTTGGGGGGNGGTGGGGGTGGAAGCAACATCACATGCAAGCCAGTCAATTCCAAAGCCTCCTTTTTTTGGAGAAAAATCAACTACCGTGTTTCCAGCCTGTCACCTTTCCAGAAAGCTCTACAGTGAGAGGCAAAAGTGGTATCTTTATGTCTTTCCTATACATCTTTTTTCAGAGCAGAGAAATGCTGGTAGGTATTCGTCCCCTCCTGTGTTCAAAAATAATCTTGAATCCCAAGTAAAATTCTTCTGACGAACAATTGTTAAAGCACTGCTAAGAAATAAAAATAACTGCTAACAGCTCTCTGCACCAAAATTTTGGGCAAAGATGCTGGTAACTGTAGAGTTACAAAACCCAATCTCTAATATATATGTTACTGGATAATTAATGTATCCCTTAAAAAAAAGTACTTTTTTCAAAGAGAAAGAAGCATATTCGTAACTAAGTGGCTGATAGAATATCGTTGGTTTATAAGAAACCACTGAATGAATGCTTGTACTTCTATTTACTTTTAGTAACAGCCACCAACATCGATCCCAGCATTTTTCTTCTTCTCTTCATTAGATTTATTTCTGAGCATCAGAAGTATTCAGGCCTATAGCAATTCAAAGACAAATACTAAATGCACCATAATGCTCCATATTTTGTGATTATATGAGTCATATAGTATTACAAGCCATATTTTCACAGAAATATGTTGCAGTGTGTGTCCTATACAGCCCCATAAGCGAACAAGCCAAGTGGAGTGAGTCCTGTTGCAGTGGTACTTTATGCTTACCACGATACAGGTGTGTCCCATACTTTACAGATTATAAAAAAGGCAGAGGTCACTGTTTGAAGGTGCCCCTCCTAATGCACCAATGTATTAGGTTAATATTTTCTACTTTATAATCAGGAAATTGTACCCAGTTTTAAAGCTCAATTACTGCAAGAGCCAGTGAAAAAAAAGTCACAATTATCAAGTGCAGACTCTCCACTTTCAAGGGCCAATGCAGGTCAGACAGAATACGTTCTGGTAAGAGTAAACTCGACCAACGACTCTGCAGATCTCACAGGCCTCATCCCAAAGTCAGAGTTTATTTAGAGTCCAATCTGGAAAAACGTCTATTCTCTTGTTTTTGAGATGTCAAATGCTGTTACGCAGAGTAACCCCAGACACCTGTCAGCTGCCTTTCCCACCACAGACTGATCCATCTTCCCCAGCAGGTATAAAACGAGGGCAGCAGACCTGCTGCTGAAGCTGGTAGCACAACCTGAGCAGGCAACAGTAGGGTGATGCTGTTGCTCCCCTCTCAGCAATGCAAAGACATCCATGAAGACCTTGTTCAGGTGGGAACTACAACAAGGAAACAAAGGGCAATTCCCAGCAGAAGCAACATAAAATATTCCTTGATCCCCATAAGCTTCAGATTTATTTGTATTTGGATAACAAAACAAATCCTTGCATCCATCCTGGAAAACTTATGCCATGCTCTTCCTTCTCAACAAAAATGTCACTATGCTGCCAAACAAGTAACGACTCAGAGCACTGGGATTAGTAACTCTTCAAATAAAATAATCTCTGCAAATAATCACCTCCCAGTTTCTCTCATCTTCCTTTTCTCAGTTCCTGCTCTTCCTCCTCTTACTTTTCTTATTATCTTACCCACATACTAATTCTCCCTACTTTGCTCATTTCATTCCTCTCTGTCCTTTTTTACCCTCTACTTGTACGACTTCCTCTCTGCCTGACCAATAATTTTAATTACATCTGCATTACAGAAGTCTAATTTGAAAACCCTTGATCAAATGCTCCATTCAGCAACGACTTCCATTGAAAAAGAAACACAAACCCAGACCAAAACGCCACATACGGACATGAACACATGACTTTAGACTTACAGACACACAGGCATTTGTGCTTGTTGGAAGTTCAAAGACTTGTGTGCTTCGTTTATTAATAATATGGGTACAAAGCAAAAAAGAAACACTCAGGACTACAGCCCTGAAAGCCCATCCTGATAGGCAAATCTGAAGGCAATCATCAACACTATTATATTTTTATTTATCAAAAGGCTATTTAAACAATGAGATACAAGCCCTTTAAACACCGTAGACACTTGGACTTTGTAACACGGGTTGCCATAAAGATCAAGCTGGCTTTGATTTCCAAGTACTGTAAATATGGAAAATTTAAGTCTACCCTTTTAATTGGCACTCTGGGCAGTTTACTTAATCAGCTGAACACCTCCAATGAATGAAATTCCCATAGGAAAGAAGGTTTCATAATCAAATCACTAGGAGTCCCAGTTATTAGTGTAAGAAATACTGTTGAAGTATTATAAAAATGTTCCTCCTTCCCGACTTGTCTCTATAATACCCCCAAAACTCTCTCTGCTTAGTCTTGGCATATTTTAAACTGTCCAGTCTTCAGGCCCTGAATTTAATGGGTTTCTGTCAAAAGACTTGAAAACTCACCCCATAAACCTAAATGCTGTGTCTTTCAAACGGTATTAAAATTTTTTATGTATAGGTTGAATCAAAATGAGATTTATCATCTTTTCTTAATTTTACAGTGCTATATTTACGCTTGTTATGGAGCATCTTCTTTGTGGCATGTTCAGCCTGTTAGTCCTCAGTTAGCCTTCTGTGTCAAGTTTTATATTAAGACATTCTTCAGGTAACAGTACAGATTACTATATGAGAAAATAAATAAACTAACTTCTTTTACTTGACCTTGTCAAACACCACAGCATGCTTCAAGTCATCTCTACCTGACCACCTCAAAAGCCTAAACAGAGTATTTGTAACCGCAAAAAAACCTGAATTTTTTTATCTTAATAATGAAAAGGGACAAGAAAAAATTTTACTTGTATTTTGTTAAGAAAGACTGAATTTTATTTAGAATAGTTATGAGTCTATAGAAAAGCCTAATGGGAAAACTGGGGACTCTGCGTTTGAGAGGTGAATGTGAACTAATGTGGCTTGTACAGCAGTAGTGAAACAAACTGAGTACTTCAGAAGAACAAATCTAATTACCTTGAATTTTCATCAGCCCATAAACCCAACATTCTGGGAGAACAGAGTCACCCTGCATTGTTAGCAGAGTATAAAGGTAAACCCATCACACAGTAGTTATTACAAACACAAAGCCAGTTGGCTGAGCAATAGTTGCAGGCCAGCAGAAACCTTCTGTGGCACCCAAGCTTCTAAAACTAATTATCACTGTTGTTATTAGTAACAACATCAATGGAAGCAACTAGTACTAGGAAGGAATATCCACGATTCCATTGCAATACTGTACACAGTTTTCTCAAGGGCACATTTGTTGTCAACTGCTACCACAGCTCCAGATAAGATCATGGTGGAGGTTTTTCAAATTCATAAATATGAATATAGAAGTCTAAACCTGACTTTTATGCTGATTTTACTTTCATGAGATTCTGCTTTCAAACTGTATAGCTGTAGAGCAGTTTCACAGCGAGCACACAGACAGCAACAATACGGATTTGTCTGCATACAGTAGCTTCATCTCCAGCTTCCCAGTGCAATTCATAGGGAGTAGCACCCTAACAAAAAAAATCCACCCATACTTAGAACCCATAATGTTTTTTATATTTTTAATAATGACATCTGATGAGAAACCACAGCTGCTCTTCCATGCTAAGTATCTATGGAAAGCTCCACATTGTCATTTCCAAGGGAGGGGGAAAAACAGTAATCCTTCAGCCGTGTTGCACATCCATTTCAGAACGCAGCAGAAACCTCACACACTGTTTGCAGAAAACAACAAAAACACAGGTTTATGTCAGAGAGATGGAAAGTTTGATGGCTTCTTACAGGCTGTGTTAACAACCCCATTTGATTCTCTCTTGTATACTCGTAAGAATCAAAGCAGTGCAGCAAACTGGCTTGTCAATGCAGATAAATATCTGCAAAAAGGAGGCGGCTTGATGGTTAGTATCTCATTAGTCTGCCATAAGGATTGAACAGACTGAACAAATTTCCCCAATTTTTCTCCTCCTCTTTTCTTGGAAGAGTTGAGAGGGAAGAATAAAATTTAAATAATAAAAATACAAGGAGTTCAGATAGCAAATGGTATGCATAATACCACAAGTAACTTCTTGTATCAGAGAGTACTTTCATTTGAAGAGTTCAAGGCACTGGAAGCAATAACCAACTTGTGACAGGCCTAATGTATTTTGCATCCCAAATGTGCTCCTGAACCTGGCTAGCTTGCTCTTTAGTTTTAAGCACAAATTTAATTTCTGCTAGAGATGCAGTGAATTACACTGATCTAATTTAAGCAACAGTGAACTTTATTAACCTCGTGGGATTGCCAAGATTTTCAGTGCTTCCTTTTGGGACTGCATACTGGTGTGCTGAGCTCCCTAGAAGAATTTCCAACAGCAGGAGGTGGTCATCTCCTCTGAAAAGTTTTAAGATGTGTATGTACTTAACTATATATTCAGGTACACATATTTGTGGGTGTATACACACAAACTTATATGTGCACAGAGTTGTGCGTGCATGCAGTCCACAGGCTGCTTTTCAACAACTGAGCAGTCACTGGAGGAACAGTGAATGGACAACTGTTGCACAGACTATATTCTCTCTAGGGCACTCTACAGTAGTGTGCTACACTACTACAGAAACTACACTACACTAGAAACTGCTACACAAGTATCGTGGGATGGATATGGCCCTGAAAGTCTCTGAAGGCCAAAGATACTCCATTCTCCTCAACTAACTTAAATAAAAAGCCGAGATTGTAACGTGGGTTTTGTGGTGTCAAGTCCTGCCAGTTTGGGATTAGGCAGAAGTAACAAACATCATTTGAGTGAGGACCTCAAGGTGGAGTTGGACACTGGTTTTCAAGGAGAAATGTTTTCCTCACTAATATCTTCTCTCCTGCCACAAGCTCTTTCCTGCAGAGAGAGGAAAAGGTGACAACTGCAATAATAAACAATTCCACATCTGATGCGTAACTGCTACTACCAGTAGTTATTTATTCCTGTACTTGGGGGATGTTTTCTACATGTTCACATGGACAATTGCTATTCGTTGTTTGTATTACCACTGGGCTCATAACTGTGCTCATAGACCATGACCTACTGTCTTGTAAATGCTGAAGAAGTTCCAAACAAAAGGACAGTTCATGCCACAAGTAGCTTGCACAACGTAATGTGGCTGTAAATTTGAGCTGGCATCAACAGCCATTGAAATAGGCTGACAATGAAACAACCAGGAACACAGAAATTGCCACATGGGCTCAAATTTAGTTTCATCTAGAACTATAAGCAGAATGTGATGTGTCAGCAGAAAATGCAAAAAAACCCCCTGCACTAGGGAGATCTGGGATAATGCATCCCCCAGGAAAGCATCCTTGCAATGTCTCCTAGCAATTAAGGGTGCAAACTTAGAGCATATCATTTCAGATCTTTCAGCAGTCTCCTTTTTAACAGATCAAAACAACAGAATATTCTCATTCATATAAATTGCCAGACCTTTTCCTAAAAACATTAAATCCCATAGCAACTTCCCAGAGCAAAGAAGTCCATTACCTAATTGCACATCAGGTGAAAAATTATTATTTATCAGCCGTCTTTCTGTAATATTCCCCTGTTCTTGTATCATGAGAAAGAGAGAAAAACTCTTCCCAAACTGCCTTCTCTATGCAAAATAATGACTTTCAGAGTCTTATCATGTTCTTTTATATTCATCTCCTCTCAAAGGTAGCAATCCCAGTCTTTTCAATCTCTCCTCATATGAGAGTTTTCCCATGCGCCTGATCATTCTTCTTGCCTCACTCTGAGCTCCTGGTAAATCTGTAATACCCTGTTTGAGATGGTGTCACCCACTTGATGAACCAGCATTATTTACATAATGGCATTACTGTATTTTCCATATTATTCTTTATTCTTTCCTCATGTACCTAAACCTGTCTTTTGACTGAAGCTGTGCAGTGAGCAGATGTTTTCAAGTAACCACTGGTATTGGTGGCTGGGTTTCTGAGTTGATACAGTTACTTTATAGTACAGTTAGGCAAATAGTAAAATTTTTAGGAAGACAAGTAGCAGAACTTTTCCATCCCAGTTGTTATTACTATGCATTCATCCTCAACGAATTTCATGTATCATTATGCATTAAGTCCTTTAGAAGTTTCCTACAGTCTCTGATCTAGATTTGACTAAATAATTTTACATCTGCCAATTTTCCCAGGGCTCATTCCTACAGATTAAAAAAAAAAAAAAAAACAAACAAAACAAAAAACCAGACATGCAACAGCTTCCTTAGGTTATCAACATGGCTTAATTCATGCCTGGAAATAAACCTTAAAAGGGTGAGAAGGTACAGGAGTGATCCTGCCAGTTTCTCTTGTGAAACTACCAACTAGGTGGGAAAAATTTATCACACAGGGAAGAAATATCTACATAGAACTGAACCCTCCATGTCAGCATCTGCCTAAACCTCCATCAACTGAAATCATATTCAGCTACTACAAACTGGAGCTGAATTATAACTGATTAGAGGTAAATGTTGCTGTACTGGGCAAGAGACTACGGTCTACTGAAATCAGCATGCTGGATTTTACTTCAATTCCTTTTGTTATTATAACTTAGCAGACTGGAAATTCTTGAAAATAAAAGTAGTGTGAATCTCTCCCAGTGAAGGAACATCCATGTATATGAATTTGGTCCCCTCTCTCATCACAAGCCAGTGCACTGTTCCCCAAGTTTATTCCAGTTCCAGTCAAAAAGCTAGGCTCATAACTCATGCATTACAGAACAAGGATACACGACAGCCAGCAATCCAGGGATCAAGTACGTAGAACAACCTGAACCCACATCACACCATCAGCATATGCCACAGACAAGGTTCAGACTATGTTATATTCATGTCTGACTTATGAAGCCGCAGTGAAATAGCAATACTGAACATTAGCTACATTGTGTTCATATAACTGTAATTCCTGATGACTAAAAACCTGTATCAAACAATTTTTGCCAGTTATTTTCAGGATTTTTTTCAGTGCTTCTTTTCTCAGCTAACTCTTCTCTTTGATATATATGATCCCCACAAATTATCTCTTTGAAACAGGCTCACTTAATTTATTTAACAGCATCAAAGGCTCAAATTAAAAAAAAAAAGAAAAGAAAAGAAAGAAAGAAAAAATAGAAGAAAGAACAGAGTTTTTTAGGACGACCAGTTTATTCCTCAGCCATGATCTTCATAGCTCAGTCTTTGCACTGTGGACCTGCTAAGTCAGCCTGAAAGAAGAACAAGTCTGGGTCTACAGCTAAATTCCCAGCAATTCTCTTGAAAAGACCCCAAAATCTTCACTCTTAATTGCTGCAAGAAACTAAGAAGTTGCTTTGACCTGGTGCCTCCAAAGCCTCTTGCAGGAAATGCAGTGAAGCTAAGGGCACAAATTCTCCAGGCACCAGAGCAGAACGCATGCACCTGCACTCCATGCTACGCTATGGGTGGGGAAGCCGTCTGGAGCCAGTACCACAGATGTCTGCTCTAGCTGTGTTTCAGAGCTCCTGCAGACATCCAAACACACTCAGTGGATGGAGGAGAGGCCCTCCAGAAGGATATTCGCACACCCTAACTGAACACCTAAAGCGGGATGTGAAAATCCTCCTTTGCACCATACCTTTCTAAAGATACACAGTTGCAACTCTTCCGAAAAGAAATTCGGGTGGAATACTACAGCAAGAGGTTGCAAGGAATTACCTTAAATCACAATTTACCAGCACTTCATCTACATAAAAAGGAAACCAGAACAATGCTGGTAGGTTACACATAAATCTTACCAAGCCCTACTGAGGAATAATTTATAGGATCCTCTTGAGTTATGGCTAAAATATTCATCTGAATCCAGAAAGATTATTTTACACACCTTTGCTACTTAAAGCTGAGGGGACAGGATAGAAAACACTGTTACCTTTAAAAGGCAAAATGCAGTGACATTGTTATACTCTGATTTATGGTGAAAACATTTACATACCCTTAGCAATAACTTTCAACCCTCAACAATGGCTGTTTAAGTGATTAAAAGTAAATTTGTTTTTTGGTTTTTTTTTGTTTTTAAAAACAGGAACATTGGTGCTTGCTACAAGATGACTTAGTAACACAGAGCTCTGCCTCTCACAAATAAAGGCATAGTGCCCTCATTCTTTGACCATTAAATACCTTCTCTGTGTGTCTGTGCCTCCATGTACATATTAATATGCGAGTTCCAAGCTGCTGATCACACTGCAAGCAAAAAATACCTAACAGCGGTCTGTAAAGATGATTTTAAATAGCTAAGGAGAAATTAACTTTCCACTCAAGATTCCAACTTGTTGACTTAAACGAATCAATACGTATCATTTCCAATCTTCATGTTATTGTGTGCTAGAAAAGTTAGTGCTGAGCTACAGAATTAGGTCACTTGCATTAGATCTGCTAATTAACCAGTTCTTCCTTTAAGAGAGCACTTGCTCGGCTTTCAAGACTACTCCAGCATTTTGTCAATAGAGTTCAGAACAGGGCTAATGATTACCATTAAAGAAAGCCCAGAGTGATTTTAAGAACTTATCTTCCTGTATTTTGTTCTTTTTATCCAACTGTGGGATCCTGGAGTAAAGGCACTTCAGACAACTGCTGAAGTTTAGAAAAAAATAAATAATAAAAGAAAGAGGTGGGGGAGGGAGCAAGAGGAAAATTTTCTACAAGTAGAAAAGACAAGCTACTTCAACACAAAATAGTCCCCCCTCCAATTTCGGCTGATGATAGAAAGACCATACATCTCCAGACACCCTATTAATATATTTTTATGATGGATTAGTCTTTGGGGGGTGGGGGGGAAGAGTATAAAACCAACATTAATACATAGACAAAACCATTCCCTGTACTGTTCTCTTGCTTTGATTCCTGACCTTTGTAGTTTATTTCATTGTAACAGAATTCTTCCTAAATTCTTTGACTGCAAGGTCCTTGCTGTAACTATACTTGTGCTTTCCTGTGTCTGTGTACATCATTAGCTCAAATGGCCTTCAGTGCTCTGCCTCATGCTCTCCTGATAGAATGTCTTCAGCCAAACCAATGTCTCCTTTGCCAATCCACCTCAATACCTACCTTAAACTCTGGGGGACACTTTCTTGCTGATTTTCCCCTTTCCAGTTTCTTAAACCCTCCTGACAGGTGCTCAAACCCAGCCCTGACTGATTTCAGAGATGCTGAATGTGGCTGTGTGCTCTGTACACATCACTATTTCACATGAGATGCTATGCTTATTTGCAACATCCCTTTTTTCCTTTGTTGCTGTAGGGGTTTTTAAATTTAAATAACTAGGTGAGAAAAATACTAAACCCTACTACTTCTAAGGAAACCTGCATTTCTCAGCCATGCACACCACCACAAGAAGAGCAGGGGCTCTAATACCAACATATTGCCCTTCCTCCATGACAGTCATCAGGACATGGGCCCAGTAGCCACCAGTGAGCACACCTGCCCACCCTTGGGTTTTTCCCATTTTTTCCTGGGACCACAGGGATCTGTGGTATGCTCTGCTGGGAAGCCCAGCTTCAGTGCATATTCCTTCTATCACTAGTGTTTGGTGGTAAAGATTTCAAATCTGTCTGTGCTTTTCACATGCTTTTACGGTGTAAAAGGGGGCCTTCAGGTCAAATACAGGACCAGCATGTCCAAAAAAATACTGCTTCAGCTTACTGCTCCATTTAGTGTGCTCAGTTTACGTTCCAGTAGTTGAATTCTCCAGTTAACTACTTTGTTTGCTTTTTTAATAAATCTTTTTGAATTCTGTTATCTCCTCGTAGCGCTATCTCAGCTACTGAGAGTTTTTCCTTTACACTTTTACATAAGGCTACTCCTCCCTGCTGCCTTCCTCTTTGATCTCCTCTCAGAAGTTAGAAATTATTGACTGCGCATGCTGTGTTGATTTTCCTGCTTGCCATTTGAACAAATTATCATCATTATGCAATTCTTCTAGAAACAGTCGAGTTTGAGGGTGAAGCTTGTCTGGACAGCTAAAGAGGCCAACAACTCCTTTTTGATTTTATCTACTAGGCACCCTTGAATCAAGTTTTGCACATGATGGAAAGGTAAATTCCAAAACTCCAAGGGTGATGATCTAAAATGTAGTAAGACATTGGGCAAAAGCTTGCCAAAAATCAGTGGGAAACTCCTGCTTTTTTTAACCCTCACCCTTTTCAGTACTTAGTGAGGAATTCCTATATGACTTGGCATCCAGGCTATGTTAATAAAGGAAATATTGCTCAATTTACTATAAATTAGTAATGGGCCAAAGTAGGCAGCTGGGCTTCATCCACTGATTTCAACGTGTAGGAATCTCTTAAGAGTAGCCATTTCCATGTAGGCCCTTTGTTTTCTGTATGACTTAGAAATTTAAAGGAAATGATGTTATCAATATTTTAGTGGATACACTCCTTTTTAGTAAGATTTGTAAGATACAGGTTTGGCCCGAGATTAAAAATAAAACATGTCAACTTGTTATTCCCATTCCATTTTTGGCCAGTGTAATTTAAAAATTAAAATCACAATAAAGTGTACCTTGAATAATTCATTAATCTGCTTTTACAAATTTGGGCCTTTTTTTTTCCCCCGCCCCCAAACTGTCATGGCTGTTACTGTCAACCAACAGCAATCCTCGACTATTTTCACCCTGAATTCCTGTGGATATCTGGATTATAATTTTAAAATTGTGATTACTGGGGCAATGCTCTGAGAGAGTTTACAAAAAAGGATGCCCAAACTTAGCAAAAGAGGCATTCAGCATCCAGAGAAAGTCCTCTGCCAGAATTTATGAGGTTCCTTCCACGTATATTTTCAACCCAGTCAACAGTTTGAGAGCAGCAGCATCAAGAGCAGCAGCACAGCTTCTAATGCGTACATTGTCACACTGCTTTTAATTTAAAAGCAAAGAGCCACGCTACCCTTTAAGACACAATTAAAAGAGCAAATATGATTTGATTTATTAAAAGCTACTAATAAGCAAAGCTGGCCAGCTGGGCTCAATCTATAAGGGGGGGAATGATGGATGAATTGATGGATTCATAGTTCACCTGACAACAAATCCCTGCAGTAGCTACAGTGGTGGGTCTGTGGGAAGTGGTGCAATTGGGCACAAATCATCATCGTCCTCGTCATCATCATCTGAATGTCTATGGCAGCTTTCAGTCCTCTATCTTGCACATCTTTGCAGATGCTTAATTAAGCCTCATGATATCCCCTCAAGGGAAGTCAATATTAGTTTACCTATAGGTAAACTGAGATACAGCAATGCGCAACTTGCTCAAGGTCACAGAGTGGGCCAGTGGCAAAGCCATGAATAAAACTCCCTAAATTTGACCCCAGCAGCCTGATTTAATTATGAAATGGTGTTCGCCTTCTGTTACCAGTTCCACACTGCAAATAGAGGTGGCAGATGCTTTTGGGAAGGAAGCAAAATGTGGCAAAAGCAAGAGGTGACAAAGTAGCAAAAGAAATCCCCAACAATATAGAACCTACGCGCAAAAAAAAATCGATTGGAAAATCACTCTCTAAATGTGGAAAGAAGTCTACTGGGCATCTTTTGTTGAATAAATAAAATAGTTTCCTTTACTGAGGGGAGAATTCCATCATTTTACTTGCTCCCTGAACTACCACTCTCAACAACTAATTAATGTTAGTGGCTAGATAAGTAAACTAAACCATTGTGGTAGCATTTCTCGGATGTTTTGCATGTATGCAGACGGTGAAAAAAACCAGATGGAGAATACTATAATGAATTGAAATGTTCTATTTAAAAACTGTTTGTCAGCTGTAGTTAAGTTGACACTGTCATCATGGCAACAAATCACAACTGTTTGCGTGTTGTGCCTCCACGCTCGAGCCTGCTTCTCGGAGCCGAGCTGTTGGAAACTGAAGTTCTCAGCAGCCCAGTGAGTGGAACAACAAACAAGCCATTGCTACCTCAGTTTTCTACTGCACTCGGACTGGAAGGAGAAAGGTCAACAGAGCACTCGGGTTTGTAACAAACTGATGGTTACCTCTACTATGTTGCACCAGATTAAAAAAATAAATAAACCAATCTACATAAGCAAAGCCATACAAAGCGACATCACGGTTCAAGGTGCTGATAACGGGCTAATGTTTTTCAGCTCAAGGTCACTGCCTGAAGTCAAGTTTTTTCTTGACGTAACTCAAAGTCATTACAACCTCCTTTCCAAATCCTGGTCTACAAAAAATGCACTTCTGGTCCCTCTGCAGTCCCCAGTGGACTGCAGCCCACGAATATTTAAAAAGCAAACATAATTTCAGCTGGCACTGCTTGGCACCTTTGTTGATTTTCTTTGTTGACTTTCTTTGTTGATGGAGGAGTGAGTGGGCACTGACATGGTGCTTCCTGAGCATCCCAGTACAGATCACCAGGTTTGGGAGGTGCCTGGCCAGGCTCTACTTCTGGACTCAGTCCACTCCCATTGCAGCACAGGGGCTCCAGCCATTAGTGCTGGCACTTTGATACTCCCCAGGAATTTGCTTTGAGTTTTGGGGATTTTGTTGTCTATCCATAAAAGGAAAAAAAAATAAACATTTTCATACTCAAAACTTACTGCCCTAATAACAAAGGCATTGAATCTGTAGAGGAGGAAAGCGCAAGTAATTTTACAAGGTGAAAAAGAATCAAACCCTTGAATCCTTTGTCTGATTAAACTTCAACCCCTGTTGAAGCCCAAGTGAGGATCTTGCATCACCCATTCGTAATTATGATTACACTACTATTCACTGTAGTCAGTAATAACATTTGCCAGGCCTAAGATTTCTGTCATCTTCTCACAGGGCTTTTGAAACTAAGTCATGCTGCTAAAATAGCCTGCAATTCTTAACTACTCCAGATTAATTTAAATGGATTTGCATTTACATTTCCTTTACTTGTATTAGTTATGGCTATGCACAGTCAAAACCAGTAATTAATAAAGAGAAAAAAATGCAAAAGACTGATTTTCCTTTACACCCCTGGTAACTGGCTTGAATCTAATAGAACTAATACTTGCACAAAAGAGTGGAAAATGATAGGCAAATACATCTCAAACACCCTGCTTGCTCTTAATTATTCCACTTTTTTAGGAGAGGTGAGAAAAATGTCTGCAGAACTGCCTACTCAATAGAGCATGAATAATGAAAATATCTCTACGCAGCTTGCAACCTCCTGTAATGATGGCTGTAGGAAAAGAGTACATTATTAAGCATTGTGGCAAATGCATAGGACAATTATATCTCAGTTCCTTATTTTGCTAGATTTATGTATTTAGTTAGTTGTGATCATAGTTATTTGCAATACCTGTGGGTGCAGAATTGTTCTTTCTATTGTCTCAGTTTTTACACACGGAAGGATAGAGATTGTCACGAGGGAAAAATCAGACTCTGGTTTTAGCAGCAAGGACTTGATTTATGATTGCTTCAAACAAGTTTCATGCATTAAAGATCCCTGTACAGAACATGACATGTTCTTTCTTTAAAAACAGCTACACACTTTAGGACAAGTGACATGATCCAAATGGTCTCGACTGACGTTGATGGCTATTCTAATGCAGCACAGAATGTCTCCCTGACTCAACGCGTTTACATTTTTTCAAACAGAGAGGAGAAGAATAAAGGGAAAAAAAATACTTAGTTAAAATGAAATCTCTGTTCTGCAAAAATTCAGTTTTCATCTCACTTTTGGTATTGACTGCTAGCCCTCAGGCTAAAGAAAGCATTTCTACAAACAGACACACACACACACACACACACACACACACACACACACACACACACACACACACACACACACACACACACACACACACAAACCCCCCTTTATTCAGATGTGAATTTCAGCATTTGATAATCATCTCTTGAGGGTCATATCTGAAATCCACTGATCTGAAGGGAAAACATTCCCTCATCTTCACTTGCCTTTAGATCAGGTACATACAGATGTGTTAATTATAGGAAATAAACTGCCGAGTAACACCACTGAGGCAAAGCCACAAGTAGGTATTTTCACCAAGAGAAAAAGGGGGAAAAGAAAGGAGGACTGACAGAACTGAAGGGACACAATGGTGTCACACAGGGTACTGACAACACAGTGTCTTCAAGTGCTGTAACACAGTTCATCTTAATAAAATTCTAAAGCACTTCATATAGAACAGCTAAGCACAATTTTAGATTTTAACAAGGCTGAAATATTTTACAGTTAAGAACCCCAAAAAAGGCAACTAATTATACAAATCTTAAAAAAAAAAAAAAAAAAAGCTAGTTTATTGTTTTACTCCCTTGCAAACATATGGACACATGGACCTTTTTTGGTTTGTTTGTCATTTTTTGGTGTGGGTTTTTTGTTTATTTCTTGGGGGGGATGTGAGGAGAGAGTGGTGGCAGTGGTGTGGTTTTTTCCTCCTCTTTTCTCCTCTGTATGAAAGACTCTTCTTTCCTTATAAGACAAGCTATTCTCCATTACACAAAAGATTTAGTGAAGTTTCTTCTGGATCCCACCGAAACAATGTGTGGGGTGACTGCAAACCCAGAGGAAGCCTCATCTGAAGTGCTCCTTTTTCAAGGGACAAAACATCAGCCACAACATCATCGATTCAGCTCACACATCAGAATAACATGAGGACAGCAGCAATTATGTTAGTCTGCATTTAAATGGACAGAACAACCCTCCACCCCTGAGGTTCCAAGGAGTTAGAGACAACTTAAACACTTTTTCTTCCTTCATCATTTGCCAACTTCTCTCCTGCTTTCCTCCCACAGCCTCAGTCTTGTTAAGACCTTCTCAAGGCTCTGATTTCCTTTCTCACCCACACATCAAGTCCTTGCAAACATGAAAGGTTCCACGTGCTCACTTCAGATACAACAACTGCTCCCGTAAGTCCACACTTCCACTTCTTAATACCCGGAAAAACAAACTATCTAAGAAACCAGCAGGCCAGAGTGTCAGTCATCACATAAGAACGGCCATGCCAAGCTATGCTGAATTACTTACACCAAAGCAAGGAGATGGCCCATTGACCAAAGCAGTCATTTTCAGCTTTAATCTCAGCTCTTCAGTGCCCAGGTGACCACCACGGCAGAGAGACCAACATCTGCCTCTACTCAGACACCTGGCCAGCAAGGGCTGCAAGGAAACAAAGGGCTCTGCTACATACCCACTCATCCAGTGAAGAACTTCCAGTGAATTAAGCAATTATGTCACCAACCCCCTCACCATATGTAATGGCAAGTCACAACATACCAGACCATTTTAAATTACAAGTGATTTTTAACTTGATTTTATTCTATCCCTACACAGACAGCCTTTGCTAAGCAACATATCCTAAAAAAGGATATCCTAATCACAAGAGTGAAAGCACTTAAACAGCAGTTTCAGTATTACCCCAGCACATCTCTTTTACTCACTTAAAACTCCCCAAAAAGTCCAACTACTATTTCCCACCTTTAAGTGATCAAATCTGTTTCACGAGATGCTGTGATAAAGTTCAGCAGAAGAGCTGCTACATCCTGACTGCTGCTTTGCATGCTTTCAGTGCTAGTCTTGATCTCCATGTAGCACCTGCACATTGATGATTTCTTAAATCTTCCATTTTAAATTATTGTCTGTGCCTATTTCTCCTTAGGGCCATTGCTGTCTTAAGCTAGGAATGGAAAGACTACTTGTCCAAGAAGTGAAGAGATACCAGACTAATTTTTACTGTCTTTTAGCATTCCTCTGAATGGACTCTTAAAGATTTCCCAGAATGTTTTGGGGTGAATGACTGAGTTGACTGTTTCACAGCATTACCTGTGGTTTTAGGAAAAGGAATGAAGACACTGTAGGTACACAAGAGCAGTACCTTTGAGAGTAAGCTTGAACACCTGTACAGAACTCCAGCAGATTTTCTACAGTTCAGTGTATTTTCACACAACAGAGTGCTGAGATTACAGGTAGACATGTCAAAGCAGCTGAGACCATAACCAAAATGGACTGCCAATCTGCAATCTTCAGCCTTTCCTACATACAGCCAGTGATGCCTTCCCAAGTG
The DNA here is from genome assembly GCA_013397975.1 of Machaerirhynchus nigripectus. Lineage (NCBI taxonomy): Eukaryota > Metazoa > Chordata > Aves > Passeriformes > Dicruridae > Machaerirhynchus > Machaerirhynchus nigripectus. Next base: position 173,582 of record VZRQ01007442.1, on the reverse strand, counting down.
AAAAATGTGGATATCCAATTACCCTCCTAAGTCACAACAGGTGGGTTTCCTCTGACGAGATGAGTGTGATGCCACCAAAGTTTAGTATCTCTTTAAAGCTGAGAGAGAGAGGGGCAGGTACTGGAAGTGTTGAATTTCTCCCTTCTAAAGTAGCCCTCTGAAACAAAGGAGATGAATCGCACCCTAGAAGGCCCTGTTTCTCTCCACCAGCTATAAAGAGAGTCGAGGATGTGGAGCTCGGATATAGAAGTTTACACTAGAGATGTCTAAAGTTAGATGAAATGAATCTCATCGTAGGAGTTTTTCCAAGGACTTGAAAGAGGAGGGGATTTCATCAAAGAGCTATTTCAAGATAACTGTCATAGTCAAAAAAAGGAAATAATTCACTTAACTATGGCTGGCTTTAAGTTGGGCTCATTTCTCCTTAGGAAAATTGGTTTAAACACCACATTCAGAGTTATTTCACCTCTGTTTGCAACAACACCGTAAGTGGGTCAGAACAGAAGATGAATCTGAGGAATTTTCCTCTTTGTTCTTGATTCTACAAGTGAGTGACTCTCGGGTCCCATTCACAGTCCCTTAATCTGCCTGTCTCTCCAGCAGTCTCTTCATAAAAGCAAACAGACCTCACTGGGACTTCAGCAATTACACATATCTTAAATTATCATAAGCCTTGTATCAAGGAATCCAGAATATCACATGTTAATCTTTTTCTTCTAACTTTCTTTTTCCTTCTGCTGCTCCCTGACATACTTCCAAAAAGGTTCTAGTGGGACAAACTGTCTTTTTTACTTTTCCTACTTTTTCAAAGGAAGGCAAAGAAAAAAGGTCATTCCCCAGTTTGCATTTGTTGTTGAGCCTCATTAAGCTTTAAGAAATCCTTTTCATTAACCATAGTGTGTCCACTTAGTTTGGTGAAGCTCACTGTGAACATTAAGTTGAAGGTCTTGCACACAACTGTCCAGGTGCTATTGGTGATTATAGATAAAACCACAGAGACTGGAGAACAAAGGAACAGAGGAAGGCAAAGTGCCTCCTTAAAAAAATGCAAAGGGTGGGGTTTTTCTTGAAAGAAGTGGTTTAAACATAGCTGAAGATATTCATACAGGTGTGGTTAGGCTCTAACTGCGCTGGATTATACTGACATTTATTAATACAATTTAAAGGCTTCAGGTAATAGGCCTGAACTCTTTTGGCTTTATACAGGGCGTGTAAGAGACTGACATACCAGCACAATAAATGCTCTCAACTTTTCTATTTCCTTTCTTGACATTTCTCTTTGACCACTGTCAGGCTAACATTTGCATCTCCAGAGAAATAAATAAAATAAAAATGGCAAGGGATCCTCCACTTACTTACCTCTTGTTATTCTCTTACTGCTACTCTGTCCCTGTCACTGGAAGGCAACAGCCAAAGAGGCCAGGCAGGTGCATTTCTGTGTGCAGCTGAAATGATGCTTTGTGCTGCCAACAAGCTAGGATCAACACTACCGTCAGTACAGTTTAGACTAGTAGACAAAGACTGGACAGACAGAGAGCTGTGCTCATTCACAAACTTTCTTGCCTATCTTGATCCTCTTCCACTCCTCATTCCTGTGGCAGGCAAATTCTAACACACTTAATGTCAGGTATGTGTTTGTGGAGGAAGAAGAGCTATTTTTCTGACATACGTGTAAGAAAAGAGAAACAGGCACGAGAAGAGAGGGTTTAGAAGTAATAAGGGACGTAACCAAGACAAGGAAAGAGCTCATGCTTTCCAAGCAATAAGAATTCATTAAGCTGGAGTTACAGGTAAACTTCAATAGCTCAGCACTGTTCTGAGAGTGTAAGAGAAACAAACACAGGCACACAACCAGCCAAAACAGGGATAGGTTTTTTTCCTGTATCATCAGAGTCACATAGAATAACTGGAGAAACCAGAAAAATCTGACATATCAATCTGATGCAGAAAAAAGGAATTAATATGCAGTAATAGTATCTGAAAAAATGGCCCCAAGCACAATTCAAGGCCTACTTCTTGGCTGACTAGCTGTTTTGTTTCCTGTATACAGCCGGAATTTTTAATTTTTAACAACATCCTTTAAGTCCTAGTTTGAGGAAGCAACGTAAGTCCTAGTTTGAGGAAGCAACGTTAAGTCCAGTGGGTCAGATTTCACTTGTGTTTGCACAAATCCAAAGTACTGCACTAATATTTAAAACCAAAGAGAAATAAACAAAAAATCCCCCTAAAAAACCAGAAGAAGTTTGCAATTTTAACCAAGACCCTGGTCTACTCCTCTATTCCCAGCATGAGTGAAATAGGATTGAAAATCAACAAAAGTGACTTATATTCTGTATTTATGATTACACCCAACAGAATTTAAAAGTTTTCCCTGGCTTTGCCAGCAACAAATCTGTTTTAGATGCATCAGCAGGCTAGGAGACTTCACCTGAAGTCCAGTACTATAGGTGTGAATACTCATGAAATAGAACATCTGTTTATTCACAAGGCAAAAATTATATAATTGTGCCACTGACCTTGGTGGATTCACCTCCCTTCAGGTTTCCAGTGAACTCAGATAAGTTGTTCTTTGGCCAAGAATATTGCATCAGCCTTAGCATAAAGTTTTTCTGGGACCTTAGGAAACTGTGAAGTCATGGTAGAAAAATTCCTAGGTGACTTATTTTTTTATGCAGTTTAAGAAAAGTATAATTTAATCTCTGCCTCTTGCTTGCAGACTGTTTACTGGTGAAAATTACAACAACTGACACAGACACACTAATACCATGACAAGGCTAAGCTTTAAGATCACAGGTCACAGAATATTCTGAGTCCGAAGGGACCCACAAGGATCACCAAGCCCAACTCTAAGATGACTGGCCCATATGGGGAACCCACAACCCGGGTGTTATTTAGCACCATGCTCCAACCAACTGAGCTAAGCTCACTCAGGTAAACAAGTTGGAGCACTCTAAGGTCCTTAGGAATGAATCTTCTATTCCATGTATTTATGACACCTTCAAAGCATTCTACACTTTGGGAAAAAAAAGGAAGATTAAAAATATTGAAGTGTTCTGTGCAGAAATTAGCCTTTCATTCCTTTTGGCCGGCTACAAATTGTCAGGGTGTTCAAACCCCAGATATTGTACCAATCCCCAAAGACTAGATGACATTCATCAAATAATTTCCTAATGAAATGTATTAGAAACCACTTAGAAAAAAACAGATCTAATTTCCCAGAACAGACTAGAGGCTTAATTTTGTTCACAGCTACACTGGAGTAATTCTAGAATAACTTAATTAATGACATTGAATTACTCAAATTCTCACAGCAGCATATCTGGAAGGTGAATTTGGTTGTGGGGACAACAGATTATGAGGACTCAAGGTGCAAGCTTCAAGCCCCAAATATCCATCTCACTTAGAAGTGCTGCCTTGTTTCCTCAGCACTATACTGGGGTTTGGACAGCACAGATTTCTTCCTGTAATTTGTTGGGTTTGTGGGTATCATGTGTGAATATCCATCTACAAACAGAGAGTAGCCCTGAAGTTGCTGCAAAGTACAGCAGTGCTGGGATGGAGGAGAAGTCAGCCCAAAGAGTCTCAAAAGGCATCTTGGCAGCTGCTTTCCCAGCAAAAGGAGCAGGGCACAGCTTGCAGTCCAGCCCACGTGTTAAATGAGCTCCCAGTGCACTGTCATTGTTATTAGCCAGGGGTAGATGGAAGGCTTCTAAGGGGACAAGCTTTTATAATACACTGCTGAATTAAAAACCAACCACCAATAAAGCAGCATTTGCAAAAAACCCATAGAGACAGAAAATTTCAAGAAAAATCATCTCTCTCCCTCATCGTACAGACAAAACAAAAGCTTCCATGCATCATCACCAGACCAGGAGTAACCAGACACATTTGTTTTTTAATGAACATTTTCCTTTTAGGAAAGATGTTTATAGATCAGTCAAAACAAAATCAGTTAAGATGTCTATCAGCTGGAAAGGATAAACACATGCAGTATAGTTTCTGCTAATCTGTCTGGAAAGGGAGTGAAAAACAATAGATGTATTTAAATTTGTAGAGGCTTAAATAGAATAATTTTTTTGTAGCATGATAGAGCCTTTTGTCTTTGGAACACAATGGAAAAAAACTGCAATCCCGTGTTAAAGGCAGGTCCCACAATACAGAACTGATTTCGAATCCAGTCTGTCCTACATTTCATATGCACATTTGGGTCATAAAAATCTCATTTATATATCCTGTTCCCCTATTCTTGGCCATCTCTGTGTTATAACATGACTGTACAAATATCCAAAACCCATCTGTAAGACCTACGCCAGGATACATTCTATGGGTCTCAAGAGATCCTTTACTGTTCATGGCTTGTCCTACAGATTTGGAAGTTAAGGTCTTTGGTCTGTTCAGAAGGTCTGTTGACTAAACACATTTCTAAAGCTATTCTACTTCTATTTTAAGGGAACCCCAAGCCTGCTAAACCTTGTTTTTTTCTCCCACCTAGAAGCTGATCAGCAGGTCTTTACCTTTGGAGAAGTGCAGAGGGCAAAACCACGTGCAAAAGCAAACTAGGAAGCATAAAAAAGGCTAATAATTTTCCATTAAAAGAGGTGATGACAGCTCCTTAGAACAAGGGCCAGAATACTCTGTAATAGTCATTTATTTAGCTGTAGTGCCAAAATGGCCAAATTCTGCAACAATTTTTTTCCACATTTGGACTGGAATAAAGTGCTAAATTATTGCATAGAAATAAGATGGGAAACCAACCTTATCTCCCAAAATGCATCAGGTCATCAATATATCACCTATATTAGAGGAAATACGAGCAAAATAAGCAAAAAAAAAAAAAAACCTACAAAAAACCCTCTCCTTTATCTTCTTTACAGAAGCAGAATTTGCATTACTGCAACTGGAGCACAGGTTTAAATACAATATCCTGAGGGGAGTTAAGGTCTTCTTCCTAATGTAGATTACAGTCTAATGCAGAGATCACCTTGTGGGTGCTTTGCTTCTCTTTTAAAGCCACAGATGCCATTTCTCTTGGCTTTCACAATCATTAGGCTGGAGCAGCTACAGCAAGTACTCATTCGGAAGCACTTTATTAGGAAACCACGTAGGGTACTGTTATCTACCATTTCATGCAGCCTAGCAGTGGGAAATGAGATCTTCCAGCAGCAGGATACCCACCAGCTACCCACATCCCACCCTGCAGAACTTCTCAGATCATACGATAAAAACCCCTGCATGAGTCAGTGGTCCAAGTTGTTTCTGTATCTCCTAGTTTTCTTGTCTCTCAGGCACATCTACAAACTCATTTTCCAACTCCCACTTTCTCTCTATATTAAAAGCTTTTTTTCCATATAAGACTAATAGTTTCCTTTGTACATGCAGATTATACGTAAACAAGAAAACCCCCACAAACAGAAGTACGTCGGGGGTTGCAATAAGGGTATGTATGCAAGCTAATAAAAGCAGTCAGAGGTGGAAAAACAAGGGACACAATGAAACACTTTCGGACACAGGTGCTTGCCCAGCCAGGAACCCATTAGCACCTTGTCACAAAAGCCCCTAAGCACACAAAAATATAAATTTGAAAGTCACAAAAACCAATGGACATACACAATTAAGTGACCAATGAAAACCTGTCATCTTCTCTCCCTCTCTGGAATACAGCCAGAAACAAGTGGTGGGAAGAAAAAGAAATTTTGAAATACCTCAGTGTGAACTTTTAATGTTTACTGGTGGGAAGGAAAAGTTAAAAAAAAAAAAAAAAGACAATATGCAGCAAAAGGGTGGGAGAGAGGAGAGAGTGGTTTGCAGCAATACCTCCATTAATTTTATGAGACTTACAAAATCTGAGGCCTGGTAGTGACTACAGATTTTGTAGGCTCTAGGGGCAAATATACTGGGCATCTCCTTGCTTTTCCATACAGAGCAAGGTGCAAAGTGTCTGCCAAAGAACCAGTGTCTCTGCTTCCACCGTCCCAGCTTCCCCCAGCTCACTTCACCTGCTCTGCCTACAACTACCATTGTCCAACTACATTTTCTGTACCTCGGTTTTCCTACTCCTCCACGTCAGTCACTGCTCAACAAATCCCAAGTCTCCTACCTTCAAATCCAAAGCTTCACCATGGCATGGAAACTACTTAGATCTTGGCTGTCAAACTTGACACGTAGCGAGGTTAATGCTTTAGTCTAACTAAAACTCCGCTCTGCTGGGCTTCTCAAGTCAAACTTCTCTGGTCATAGCTCATAATCTTTGTCTTCATTATCCATTCAAAATCTGTTTAAAACTTGTTTATCCTTTCTAGGATTCTACCAGGAGTCCACCCATTTGTAACTTCATACCATAAGCCTTTAATTATGAAAAAGAAAAAAGCCTGCATGAGAAATCAACACACCCACTCTTACCAACACACCTCTCCCCACCCTGTTTGTCTTGATTATACATACTTAGGTGGGAAACTGTTAATTATCACCAATTATGGAGCAACTCTGTCCTCGCTGTACAACCCCTCCATATTGAAGATTGCACAAATACTGTAAAATAAGACGGTCCTTGATGTAAAGAGCTTTTGGCAATTTGGTCCTGGAGAGGACTCTCCAGGTATTTGCCGCCCAAGACACCTCTCTGGAATCCCTTTGCTGTTCACAATACAGCAGAGGAAAAACCTCAAGAGAAAACAGGCATCTCTAAGTAAATGTCAAACATACTTAGAAACACTTTTTGACACTGATTTTAAAATAAAAGGTTGGAGCAGCTCAGTGATTTTCATAGGATCCACAGTTTCCCCCCCTACATTGTTCATTGCACAGTCACTGCAAAGCACAAAAAGACTTGGAAAACAGATCTGACAGGCCCTTGGAAATACCCCTGTTTTCAGGGCTTAAGAGAATTAAGGGCCTGACTCTTCCACTAGCACAAATCAGAAATAAATGCAGAGAGTCACCTGACATTATGCTGCTGTAAAACACGTACGCAGCCGGAGTGTTGTGCTTGCTTCGGTGGAATAACTCGAGTGACACGTGCGGATTGACATGCAAATAAACCTCTTGAAATTGCACCAAGAGAGGTGGAGAGAGAAAGACAATCTTGATTAAAATTTTTTGAAGGACACTACTATGAGGTGGTTAGTTATGATCAGCTCAACATAAATTATCATATAACCCATTTTCAATGAGAATGTAATATGAGCTAAATTTTACACTGATTTATAGCTTATGAAAGCTTCACTGAAAACCCTGCTTGTTTCACAAGTCCAGGTCAGTGCAGAATTAAAGTTTGTTTTCTTTCATTAAACAGCTACAATTGCACATTAGGGATGGAAGGTCATAGAAATAGCAAGAAGAGGACTTTTTAAAAGAAATCATCCCATGTAAGGAAAAGATTAATCCCCTGTGCAAAGCCCTCAGCTTGTGTTCAGATTGTCCTGAATCTGTTGCAATGATGCCATCATTTCAAAGATGATGCTGATGTAGATTTTGACAAGAAATACGGTAATACAAGTTATGTCTCAGGTCTCTGTCTTACATTCACAGCTTCTTGATTCCTCTTTTCAGACAAAAAGCCCCTACCTGTACCAAGTCCCCATTTAGTTTGGCAGTCTGCAAAGTGCAGGTGGTGGCCTACCTTAGACGGCAATGGCAAATGCTTTTTTCTCTTCCTGTTCTAACCTGCTTCAGAAGTGCTGTGAAATCTCCTGCTAAAAACCACACAGTCTCTAGCAGAGTCCACATTCTGGTCACTGTTGCAGTGTACAGCCAGAGAAACAGCGGAAAGTTTGATTTATTTGACTAGTGTAAATGAGATCAGAGTCAAAGCTCAGAGCTGAGACTGTACAACAAGACCAGCAACTTGCAAAATTGATTATTACAAGGCTGTCCCATACAAAAAACCAGTCACGCATGGGGATTTGGATATTTGAAGAGATTTGGGGTTTGTCTGTAGATTTGGGGTTTTTTAAATTGTTATTACATGTCATTAATCTGTTCAGACATTATCTCCCTTTAATTTTCCGTGTTGCTTTTAACAGTCTATTTCAGGATATCGGCAAAGTATCTCTCTTCTTTCGTATTAGCTCCGCTCATGCAATCCTTACAGCTCAAAGACTTGTGTGATTAATAGCTCTGCCAGCAATTCCTATTTAAAAACTATTCCTATTTTATCTCTTTTTACCCTGTCCCTGATTTTCCTCAACTTGCTGTGCAGAATACCCACTGTCTGTGCCTTCACGCAACCCAAAACTTTGCAACTTTATTTCTCACCATTCCATTCCCTTTCCATTTGAAGATGGTCCTGTCGACTTTGACTGGATAATAGCCAAGCAATTTAAAAGTACAATCCTACGTGTAGCTGAGTGCCCACTGTTGATGTAAGCCAAAAGCAGCCATTTGGTGCCTTTGAACAAGCTCAGCACCTTTGCAGGGTGGTATCAATGTGTTTCAGCTTGCTAAGCTACGTTTTGCCCATGCCCCTGTTCCTCAGTCAGAAGTCAGCAATACCTTCTAGTCTTGGATTTCAAGAAAACAGAGAAAGGTATTTAAACAAGATCACACAGGATGTGTCACCGAGCAGGCAGTGCAGGTTCCTTATTGCAAACCTCCCAGGCAAGCACTGGAAGTGTAAGTTATATTCTCAAAATTATTCTGTCATCCCCTTGACAATTTAATTTTTTTTTTTTTTAATACATCCAGTTCTTCTAGGCTCTGTTTAGGTAGCCATGTCTTCTCAATATCTCATTCAGGTGCAGCACAGAAAAGTCTAACAAACCTGGGCTGGCAGCCAAGCTTGCCAGTGACTGACGCTCGCTTAACTGAGCAAAGATTTGCTCTGCTCCAAGCAGGAACCTGACTAGAGAAGGACCAGCAGTGACAGCGAGGGTGCAGGCTTGCATCCTAACAGCACCGGCTCCAGCTTGTGCTCAGGCAAGTGGAACCAGCACTTAAGCTGAATGCTAAAAGGCTCCAATCTTCTGCTTCTTTCCAATTCACCTCCTATACAAGCCCAGGGCTTAGTAACAGCGGCACATTAGGGTAGTTACATCGCTAATCCGGGCGTAATTTTAATCTCAGTGAAAGGTGGTTTAAATGTTGAAGGAGAAGGAAAGTAAAGGGAGGCATGGGAGAGAGGAGGTGGAGAGGAATGAATCGCTTAGAATACATTTTTTAAAATACATTCTTGCCGGTAAATGACAGAAATAAATCAGTAGTATGAAGTCACTGGTAGCTGAATCTAAAACAGAGTTTATGACCATTTGCTAAGGGGCCAACATAAAGCATAAGCAAAACCAATAAAAATAGAGCTTCCATGAGCAAATAGAATATTCAGCTGTTAGAACAAAGTCTTTGATTTAAACGAAATTACACTTCTCCAAAGACAGACTACAGGTGAATTTATCAAAATCTCTGCCCCAAAGGTTTTACTGTCTAACCAGTCAATGACTGGGGTGTGTGCGTGAGGGGGAGTAACAGAAGCAAAGATGCCTACGTGAAGTCTGTATCCAGACTTGCCTAAATTTCCTTGCCTCACTGCAAAAGAAATACCTTGTCTTCCATGGAGAGCAACTGAAGAATTACAGCTTTCATGTAAGCAATTCAATGATTAAGGATCATCCCCCAGTCTCTCTTTTTTGTTTTTGTTTGTTTATTTTTAATGGACTTTTTTTTTAAGTGATGAAAGATTTTGTTGAATGGGGGTAACTACAAAAAGGTAAAATGCTCTGATGGCACAGGTGGACTACAGAACTGTAAAAGAAAAGGCAGAGTTGGTCTCATGCATACCATTTCATCAGCATTCACACAGTTTTGGAATCCAGTGTCTGATGCTTTTCAGTCTTTGAAAAGTTGCTGACTACGACCCTGTTTACCAAACACACTAGCAATGTACTGGTCAAAAAACACATTTTTACATATCCAGTGGCCTGATGTTGGGTTTGACATGCAAGAAGTACTGTACCAAGCTGTGAACAGCAATGAAGTTAGCCTAGCCTGTGGATTGAGATAACCCCTTAAAATTTTCATCTCTTAAAACTTTTGTTTACATTTCAGTTAGGTCATAAGTTAAATTCATTTGGTCATGTCAATCTACAGATGACATAGCTTGATCATAAAAATCATCAGAGAGCTAAGTACAATTGGTAATCTCAACAGTGGGCAAAGATACTCTAAATCAGAAATGCGTGGGTAGGTTATGTATCTCTACTATCTGTTTTCAGTAATCCATCCACTATGCACTATTTTTTCTCCATACATTATTCTTAAGTAAATATAAAAGTGAAAATAAAAATAGCCCAACTGAGGTATCCTAAGAAATAATCATTAATGGGAATAGGCAGGAAAAGCAAGAACAAAAGTGAAGCCTTCTCAAAGGAAGGTGTTAAAGTCCATAAACATAGAACCACTGTATCGTTCAGATTGGAAGACTGAGCCCAACCATAAACCCAGCGAGTACCAAGTCCACCACTAAGTCACAGCCCTCAGTGCCACAACATAGAAGAGATCCTGTGGCCAGATCTCTGCTTCCTCTTTCAGGAGACACAAAACAGAAGATCACCAAAACTTTGTCACCATTGGTATTGAAATGACACTTTTTTTTTCTTCCCCCCTTCCTCTCTCAGGGATTTTTTGAACGTGGATCTTATAATTGAAAGCCAGTGGATTAAGCATAACACATCAAACCACTGTTAACACCCAGTCTCCTGCAAGGCTGAATCCTAACAACTCTGTTTTCTGCCTACAGTATGTGCAAGCAAGTGGAACCACCACATGCACTGCATGCTAAAGGCCACAGCCTTTGTCTTCTCCAAGTTCTGTCTATTTCAGAGGCTAACATGCTGCAATTAGTCTAATTAATGTGAAACAATGAGCTGTGTTACCACTTATCAAATTGATTGTTCCCCTATCAAAACAAAACAGGCTGGCTTTTTGATGTAATTTCAAGAGATGATTTGAAATGTCATGTTGCTGCAAGCCAATTACCTTATGACTGGAGTCACGGTCAACAGAATACATAATTAGCACGAGTTTGGGAAGGCTGCTTACTGCTAGTATGCTAATTAACTGTCTTTTGTCATAAAACAAAAAGGTTGTAGCTAGGGTTGTGAAATAGGTCTTTTTTATTTACATTTCTTTGTGCTTATCAACGCGAGGCATGACAATGCAAAAGAATGGAAAATTTTAATTCCGCTACTTCAAATTAACAGCGAGCCGCAAGGTCAGGCGCGGCGACGGACTACGAGCAGCGCTCAGCTCTGCCGCCTGCGACGCACGGGCCGCCCCCCACCCTGCCTGGGACACGCCAAAATCAAGCGTCCAGTGAGTCTCACGCCCAAGAGCCACCGAGCAGCACCTAGGGAACAACTAACAGGCATGTGATGGGTTCCAGGTGCTCCTTTCCATAAAGGAGGAGAGGAGCGGTGACACCCGAGTGCGCTGCCATCCCACCACACCTCTTCAAAAGCGCCCTGCAGAAAGCTGAAAACACTGAACTATAAACAAGTGGCATTATTACCTCTGCTTCAGCGTGGTGCTCACAGAACGCTTAACAAGGGTGTGCAGGATAGCAAACGAACCCTGCCTGTAAGGAAAAAGCTTCATAACTCAGCTGCTGCCGCCTCCTCTCTGTCTCCTCATTTGTGTGATAAATTCTGTATTCCTCAGGCATTCGTTAAAGATCTGATCCCGCATGGCGCTGGGTGCCCTCTATACCTACAGGTTTCAGGGGAAGCTGAGGAGCTCATTACGTTGCAGGATAAGGATCTACCAGAAAGAATCCAAACTTAAAAGCTGGCTGTCAGCAGCTCCCACTCTGCCCTCCCTCATCCCAGCGCTGCTCCACGCGCCATCACACAAGGGAAACGGAGGGTAGAAATTAGCTTAGTGAATCATCGCTAATTCCCACCAATTTAAATTCTGGTTTTCTTTTTCCTGCCTATAATTCAGCACTTTATTTAAGGTTTTGCTTGGCCTGAGCAAGTCCCGAGAGCAAGGTCTGGAACTGCTGGAAGTTTTAATGATGTTGTTTCACTAACAGCTGCTGACTTATGAATCCTCCTATTTGTCGTAAAAACGATTTTGTTTCTCTGTGCATGCTTGGTTGGAACCACTATAGGGATAATTCTCGTGATTCTTGATAGCCCTTAAAAGCAAGAGAGACGTGCAAATCACTCTCTTATACAGAGAAATTAAATGTTTAAAATCTAGATCAAAAAGTTGTCAAGCTGGCCGTTTCTGAAGACTTCATTTAAATCCAAACCCAGTCTACTCCAGGTTTGCACAAAGAGTAGTAAAGTTTCAAGTCTAGAAATCACATAGAGTGGATCACCCTTAAAATCATTATAGGAAACCAGTAAGCCTTCCTAAATTACTTTCCTGTTTTCTCTTTCAGTCCAAGTGAAACTCAAAGTGTAACGAAATAAAGTACGCATGCAGGAAGGCTAAATTTTTATCTCACATGATGAAACCTATAACGAAAAGGAAAACACTAATTTCTTCTGGTGCTGTCATTTACTAGAATCAACATCATCCTTCCTGTCTTTATTCAGCAGAGAAAACAAAGCTAATCCCAATTTCTAAAGAGCTGGCTAATAAAGGAGTCAAGGGATCATTAGTCTAATTAACTCATTCCTGTTTTCAGTTTACATTTCATTATGCTATTACACTCTTTGAAATATCAATTTTTAAATACCATAGAAAACTGTTTAACATATAGATATATGTTCAACAAATCTAGAGACATATAGAACAGTTACTCCATATTAGTAACGTAATAGTATCCTGGTATGCAGCATTACTGTAAACTTTATTTAGTGATATAAAAATCAGGGAAGTACTTCAGTGACCCTTGGCCCCTTGCTTAATGGCAGTGCTTTTACTACCTGAGCATTTCATGATAGTCAGGTAGATGTCCTTGCATCCACTTTTGGTAAATCGGACTATTTTATTCTGAACAAAAATAAATCAGGATACGAAGTTACAGCTCCCTGCCAGGTTTCTTTTTTCTTCTTTTTATTGGGTGTCTTTCTATAGCTTAACATAATGAGTCACTTACAGCACTTTAAGTCAATTTTTAAATTGATTTAATGAGTCATCTAGTCATTTACTGTCTTTTAAGTCAATTTTTAAATAAACACAACTTCTGTTAAATTGACGGTAACTTCTGTAATCAGCTGTTTGGAAATAATCATCCTCAGTTAACAGCATAGGCTTTACTGCTAAGCTTGCAGAGGCAAGTACAAGTTTCATAAAACAATTAAATTAATGATATAGGTGAAATATGACATAATGATACGTGTGTGCACACAAAAGCAAATAGGAAGGAAGCAAGCCTGTAAGCACACACGCACCAACAGGCATTTGTCTGTCTGTACCTCTGAACATCTCACGTGCCAGGAGGCTTCCTTCCTACTGGGAGCAAACAGCTCTTGCTTAGCATTCAGTACAGTAAACCACTAAATGTATGTAACACTACACACAACTTGCCCCCACACAGCTCTTGAATTGCTCACACGTTTAAATTAGACATATATCACAAACTGTTGGACCACAGCCTGAAGGATGAAGACATTTTGCCGGTGTGCTGCTTCACACTGAAATACCCACAGGAGGTTGGGATACCTGACCAACTGAGATGGGCACAACTGGCACTATCTCCTTGGTATCCCCTTTTCTAAATGATCCTTTTGTATGTGTGAGCCTTTTCTGGAGTGCCTGAGATCCATCAAACCCCTTTTTAAAACCTTCTGATATCACCTGGACTGTACTTACAGCAGAAAGCTCACTAGCTAATTCCCTGATTATTTTAATTTCAGAGATCTGGAATTTTGTCTTCTGAGTAGCCAGGACCCTGCTGAGACCTCTACAGCACCTATACAACACCCTCGAATTGTGATGGTGTACTGATGTAAGCTCAGCTCTTCTGGGCTGCAGGTGCTACAGAAAGGATGAGAAGTTAGTTTCGATCTCCACCTGTTCAGTCCATTGCAGGAAGAGGCCATTGCTGATTCCTAGCCAAGAGAATGTGAGAGTAGAGATGCCACTGGCTGAGGGGAACCACGCAGCTACTCACAGTCACTGTTTTTTGTAGCTGTCCTTGTTAGGTCCTTCTACCCTTGTGGAAGGAACAAGGGTGCAGCTTTATGCACAAAAGTTTGGAAAGTATGTCTGAGAATAGGAATTTGCATTAGGAATCTCTCGCCTGGTGAGACAAACGACTGCACCTCCGGATGAGACAGAGATTAAGAGATGTTTACCAGAACTTGAAACAGAGGGGAAACTTGAGCAGTGGCAGCCATATGTTATGGAATCCATGCAATGTGTTTTTGGGATCATAGCATGGGAATCCCAGATCTCCAGGAAGCAAAGAGTATGTCACCATTCCCCTTTTTGTCACCAACAATAATACGCTTCAGGAAAAGAAGTGCCTTTAAAAAGATGTAAAGGAAGACCATGAGCGTAGTATGTGAATAATTTTAATAGCTTAACAAGGATTAAAACACATCCATTAATTAATGTATTTTGAGAAGGCTAATGAAAAATAACATATCTATCTGTTCAAAACATAATACTTGTATCTTTAATATCATCTCCGCTTTAGGAGGGTTGAATCCAGATAGGAACTGTGGCTAACAAGGTATCTGATAATGCTCCTGCAATAAGAGGTGAGCATTAGCTCTCATCAATTCATGTTTTTAGTGTAACTTGGCTCCACGGGCTACCCCAATGTGATCTAACAGGATGTGGCATGCCAGAATGCATCACAACATGTTTGGAATTGTAAAAGCGCACAGACCCTCAACAACTAAACTTCCCTGCAGCCCCCGGTACGGAGTTCAGCATTCCTGATTAGGCACTGTCTCAGCTTTATTATCAACATGTTATACCTCCCACTGCTTGTTCAATGAGTATTTTCTCTCTTCTGTTTTCTAAACCAGCCAAAGGAGATCAATGCACCTTAATTTAAACACAAAAGCACAGAATGATGCTTAAAGCTTTGACTTACTGGGGTCTCTTATTCTCTTCCCTTCCACGTGTTTCTACCTGGTATCACCCAAATCTAGCATTGCCGAGAGAAGACCAAGGCGATTAGGAGATACACACAGTTATTTTAGCAAATCCCTTAAAAAAAAATAAAATAATTGGACTTGAAAGAAGCCTGAAACATTAGAGCAAAAGCAAGTACAAAAGAAGGAGCTGTGGCATCATACGCCCCGTCTAACAAGGTATTGAGCACCGAAGCCCAGGGGACTCTTGGTACACTCGCTGTGAAGATTAGACAAGAGCACTCGCGCAGGACACAGCAGGAATATGAAGGGACATGAAGTGAGCAATCCCAGCAGACAGCCTGTTGAAATGTCAGTCAGGCACTCTGCCTCCACCACCTTTCACAGAGCTAAACATCTCTTTATGTCAGAACAAATTGGGCAATCCTCAAATCTTTTTTTCCTCTCCCCTGACTTCAATGCAGCGCCGAGCGCCGGGAAGGAGCGCGGGAGGCGAGCGGGAGGGAGCGCGTACAGACAGTTCACTTCAGTTCACATGAAAGCGCCCTGACACGCTACAAGACTGAATACTGATATTGGCAACTCTTACAATCTTATCAGAGAGGCAGGAGCAGCAGCAGCTGCCGTGCTGCAGACCTTCCCCCTTTCCAATTACACCGGGTGGCTGTTCCTTTCCCAAGCATCCCGCAATGTCCTTTGAAAGTAAACTCCTGGGCTTGATCAAAGGCCGCAAAAGCAAACACGGTGTTTCTGTATTTACCAGCATATTTACTTCTGTCATCTTTTTCTTGTTTCCACTCCTACCTTCCCTCGCTAGTCCATTAAGGAAGTCTAATTTTAACCAACATCTAGCACAGTGCTCAAACGCAGACTGGTGAGTAACCACGATCTTATTTTAAATTATTTGGTTTCACTTACAAAACTCTGTACAGAGTATTTTGTTGGGTTTTTTGACTAAAAAGCATACACTGAAGTTATTTTTGCAGGAGAACAACAACACAGAAACCTTTCCACTGAGTTCTGTGAATGTTAGAGAGGTCTTAGTATGATTGTATAGAGACCATGAATTAATGTGATGGATTTTTTAAATATTTGATTCAGCAAATGAAAACATTGCTTTAAAAATAATCAGCCAATTTTCTTCCTTGAAAAAAAAAGCACATAAAACCAGAAAACTTAGCCCAGCCAGGACATGAACTCTGTGAAACTGCCTCCAAGAACATCAAGATTAAGCTGCTAACTCCACATTTACCTTATAAAGATTCAGAATAATAAAATGTCTTCTAAAGTACCTGTCTGAGCACACCCCAAACAACAGACACACCCCAAAAATCCCTCCTTTGACAAATAAACACATGGTTTTAAAAAAATGAAAGTGACTATTCAATAAGAAAACATAAATAATTGGCCATGGCCATGCCTGGCCACCTACTCTTTAGATCAGAGGTTTATTGTAAGCATGATCATTTGTACAGAACGATCAATTTCTAAGACTTAATTTTGGATATTTTCTAAAAGCTCCCTAACATTTCTTATATTAATTGATTATAGTTAAAGATCAGGTGCATTTCATTACAATTTCAAGTTTCTGTTTATGATATTCAGGCAGGTAAATGCCTGTGTGTATGGAAGAGACATTACCAGACCATTTACTGCCCATTACCGCCAAGAAAAGAAGCCCATACTGGAACAAACTGTGCAGCATTCCTGGCATTCGTTGAAGGAAGAAAGCTTTATAAGAAAAAAGAAATACCACTGATTTTTACAGGTGTTTAATAAAGATAAGCTGAAAAAAAGGTTCCTATTTTAAGCTTGGTGATAGCTAAAAATGCATTCAAATATGTTCAAAAGCAATCTGAAGTCTCCTAAAAATGGGTGTTTAAAAGTATTCAAGAAAACAGTAAAAATGCAAATATTTGTCACATTATTGTAGGATATGGGACAAAAATGCTCATAAATTCAAAGAACCCTGCTGAGGCAAACTGCATTTCATTTAAATATGACATTATTTGGGAGTCATTAAAACAAAAATAATGTTTATCGGTTGCATTGTAAAGGTTACTGTGAGAAAACAGCCAAAGTTTGCCCGTACTCGAATGAGTGGTGAAAGGGACTGTGAGCATAACACCCTTAATTTTAATTGTTGTAGTTGTGCTGTGGGAAATAAAAAGACTTAATGTAATTCATGATTCACTACTATAGAAATACTACAGTAAAAATAATAAGGATGTATCAGTATTTTCAAGACTCTCAGTCTGATATTCTAACGTACTTCACACACATGACAATGAGACAAATTAAAAAAGAAAAAATAAAGAGGGTGCCAATAGCGACTGCTGATTTTTCACTCAGAAATGTGTTAAATCCCAAGAAGAAAGTGTACAGTGCCTTGTGATTGCTACAAAATACAGTGAACAGCTGTCATCCCTCTATTCAAAGGTCTTTCCTGATTTTTTATTAACAAACCCACGTAACGGGACACTTAGGCTACACAGAAGTAGGCTAATATATTGGGTTTAATATTAAGAGCTTAACTCTCGTAATTAAAAGCATCCAGCCTTGCTGACGAGAGATGGCTTCTAGCTACAGCTAAGGGGAGCCTCCTGCAACCCAAGTTAAAAAACTTCTGTTTACATGGATTTGCACAAGCCTGTCTATACTCCTAAAAAACATAGTGAAATAATGCTAAAAGACCCCCAAAACCCTAGAGCTGCCATTTTGAGCCTTAAACCGTTCCCTGCCATCATTCTGAACCATTAATTGCTGGTTATTTGTACATGGAAATCAAGATATAGATGCACCCAGATCCCTTGATTGCGCAGACATTTAGTCAGTGGCTTTACTACTGTGAGTAGTTTTTGGTGAAGCAATCAAATTAATCATCCCAATAAACAGCTGATGTAGGTAAATCAGGTGTTAAAACGTGATCCATCCTGCATTCCTCCATCTCTCAGATTTGATTGTATTTGTGAAAATCAATCACGCACTTGCCTTAGTCCTGCCTTAATTCCATCAATGAATTTAAACTCCTCAAATACAGCACTTTTATGTGGTTTAAATTCAGCTATGAAGACCCATTAGGGTTCTGAGTTAAAATAATTCTGCATTGCACCCCACTAAACAGTGGCTTGCCTGGACTGCCCATGAACTGGTCTTCCAACTTCCAACCCATTCTGTGTGTTTCCTTCCAACATGTCTTGAGCCACACGGTCTAAGGGGAGAGGGAGAAGGGCTGGGATGTTACACTGCCTCTCAGTACTGCTCACACGCTGTAGTTAAGCACGTGCTTATTTGCAATACCCTGCAACAGCCTCTACCTAACACAGCTTCCTGAAGCGATTAAAAGTGGACACACAATAACTGCAAGCAGAACTTGGCTTATTGTCTCCACAGATTTGTGCTAATATACCAGCGTCTCAAGACATCACTTCATTTTCATAACAAGGAGGAGATTTAATTTCTGCGGATTTCTATGAAAAGCAATTTGGAAACTTCTCAACAATGATATTGCTTCCCATAAATGCCAAATTGGTAAAAACATCGTAAGAGGAAAACACAGCACACTGACAATATCATTTTTTCTAACTTAAGTACCAGCATTATTCAAAGACATTATACTGCTAAGTATCCAAATAATTCATTCATTTTAAGGATCGAAAGCATAATATTATTTTGTTAAATTAAGCTCTCGCTTTCCCAAATCCCTCTTTTCCACTTGCACTGAGGAAATAAAGGCAGCTGAAAACACATCTGCATGCAAGGCTTTTCTTTTCAGTTTTCAGGGGTTGCTCTGTTCTGGTCAGGGTGTGCACTTCCGTTTTTGCTGATTACCGAAACCCAAAAGTAACTGCAATAATAATATTATAAATCCCTACTCTGGATGACAAAATGAGCCTCAAGTACCATCATCTCATTCCCACCTTCCACTGCTTGCAGGAAGGAGGAGGTTGGTGAGGGAAACTTATCATTTACCTCTAACTTATTGGTACTGCTGTAATACAGTCTCTCCAGCTAAAAAGGAATTGTAACAACTGAAAGTCACTGTTTAGAATTATATCAAAGATCCAAATTTGTGACTATGGTAGCTTGGGGTGGGGGGCAGGGTGCAGATAGCCCAGTTTTAAGCATAACCTATTAATTGATGAACATCAGGACTTTGTGGTCATTTAACACTCCCTATAAACGAAGACTTGATAACAGTTATTGATCTCAGTTTTCCTGGAAGAGGATCCCTGGGCTCAGCAGTGAGCAGTTTTGCTTCTCTTAGTTCATAAATACAAGAATAGGACTATTGCTCAAATGCCACCCCAGCTGCCGAAAATGAAATAAAAGTAAATTTTGCTGCAGTGTGGAAAGCAATACAGGTGTATTTCCACAGGGGTTTTTTTTGAGTAGATAGCTCAAGGTTAATATAATCTCAAATTTTCTTATGGGAAATATGGAATTGCCACAGCTGACCCCTGCTATCATTTGAAAATATTTTCTTTGTGAAAGCCTCCTCAAACTATAGAAGTATGCAAGTTACTGTTCTTATTCATTTATTGATCTTCCTTGTGCTACCATGGAACTGGAATGCCTCTGAACAGTAATGAATTCAGCCTAACAATGTAAGATGGGACTATGAGCATTTCTGCTGCCCAGGCAAGAAGCTGAGCCAGAGAATAGGAAGTGTTGGGTTGTTGTACCTGCAACACAACTGTGTCTCAAGAAACAGCTGGAAGTGGCCATTGTCTCTCCTGTCATTCTTTTGTCATTCAAGGCTTTTCCCCCGTTTCCTTCTTTCTAGCTATTTCTCCCTAAAACTCTGCTGTAGGCTCATCAAATCAAAAGCTGATTTCTAAAACTTTCTCTGGAGCTGCCAGAAGCACTTCCATCACTGAAAATATATTATCACAGGATTTAAACGGAGAAAATTAATTCCCTCCCTCTTTCCACCTTCCCTTCCCCAAAATGAGAAAAACGATCTCTCCATCTCCAGACCCCCAGCTCAGACTAAACCCAGATGTCGAAGGAGAGACCTAGAAAGAGGTGCACGTCCCTTCCAATGAGGATTTAAGGAGAAGCTGCACGAGTAGATGAACTGTTGAACTCAGTCCTCTGTCTTAAAAATACATTTCACTGGGATTGTTAATGCACGATATAAGTACCCAAAAGATGCAACAGAATTCTGAAATACGAATTAAGGACGTATCGCCATCTCCAGCAAAATAATAAAAGTAGAGAGATTAAGAGGCAAGCATATCTTTTTGAATTGTAGAATAGGTTTATAGGTCTTCTAATAACAACTTTTACTCAAACCTTACATAAATAGGCTTATATGATACAAATATTACGTGGGCTATGTGGAAACTACAAGGTCCCTAATCATGTTTAGGGATTACTTGACAGAACAGAGACATTTCATTCCTATTGGACCTAGGGATTACAGCGAAGAAACATCTAATATTCCATTTTTTAATTTCATGCATTTTTTATTTACTTTTAATGATGCTGTATGTATTCATCATCCTGAAATATTAAAACAGTATGAAAAAAGTAATAAATTGGTGGAAAATTTAGGGAATGGGAATGCAACAGCACGCAAATCATACACTATCAAGTGCTTGATACACATTTAAAATTACTGTCTAGTACAGCAAAGCCAAATTCCTGGCAGATTTCTGAAGCGCAAAGTCACAATAAGAAGATCAGCAGAACAGACTGAAATAATAGAATATTCATCCCCCTAATCCATATGCAATTCTTTAGGGCTTTTTTTTAACAATGCATATGAGGTCTGACTGTATTCAGGATTTAAATAAGTTGTCTCTCTCTCTCTCTCAAACACACACACACACTCTCTGTATTTTTGTACAAAAAAAAAAAGTATATACAGTTATCATTTCTGCTCTACTGCACCCACATTGACAAGGTTAGCACATCTCCTCACACCTCAGATGAAACAATAGCATTTTAAACAACAAAAGTGTTAAAAGAAATACATTTATTCATACCACTGAAACCTCCTGCAACAGCTGTGTTGAAAGGAAGGGGTCCAGTTGCCTGGAAAAGGGATTTTTTTTCTTTTTCTTTTTTTTAAATATTTTTAACTCTTTCCTATATGATTCTGAATAATTACTAGTTAATTTAAAGCAGTATCACATGTAGTCACTGGCAATAAAATTTTGAGATCATTATTAATTCTTTGAGAACATGCCTTTCTCTCTAGACAGAGGTAATTTTAGATCTGGTGTTGTATAAAGGGACAGAGACCTAGAGACAAGCAAACCATCACTCAAAAGACAGATGCTGATGATCGGGGTGGTACATGTACGAAATGTGCTTGAGGACGGGAGATGGGGAAGTGGAGTATAAAACTTCCATTGCCATGCTTGAGATTACCAAATTACTTTCAACCAGTGCAAAGGCAGAACTTATAGATGTTCCTCCAAACAGGGGTATGAAGAAATTCACCCCCTATCATACAGACATGCAAAGCCTGATCCTTAGATCAAGCAGGTTTTGCAAAGGCCTAACTCTCCGATTCGGCTGCGAAATATCAACACCACGGATTCATTCTATTAGTGATATAAAATGAAGATATAAAATGAATGTACCCAAACATAAGACATTTGCACCAGTAATGTATGTGTGGACTTGCTAAATAAAGGTGCCCACATGTGATAATTATGACGGCCACATGCAGAAAGCAGCTTTCACAACCATCATGACAGCTCTTGTCACAACTCTGTTAGTGAGGCGAAGAAGCACTAGGACAGGTGATGGTACACGAAAAGCCATCTGGTAAGTGAGAAAGAGCAGCCACATCCTGTCGGAACCTGAATACCCAAATGTAGCCACAGGCTATTTGTAGTAACAGGTCTCATGAGAAATGGCCTGGGGTGTAGATTGCTGCCAAGCATTTACCAGGACTTTGGGTTCCTTACCTGGTGTGGGACATGCTGGTCCAACCCCCTTGAAATTGTGCTCGTGTGTTATTAGCCAGACTGTGATATCAGTTGACATTGCTATTCACATTGCAAGGTTACTTTTTTAATTCAATACAGGCTAAACCAGCAATGTAAAAACATATTTAATGAAAACTTTCCTTTTTGCTAAGGAACCTGCTTACCTGCCCTTGCTGTGACACCCATCTACACTGACAGAGTCCAAACTTAGTGGTGCTTATTGTTTACAGGTATCCAATTATTACTGATAGACTGGGGGGAAAAAAACCCTAAGCATACTGAAATCAGCAGAAGTGGTCCCACAACAGGGCTGGAATACATCCATCACGTGTATATGTTTTGCAGGTGCACAAGCAAAAGAATAAGCACTCTTAGAAATTATTTGATCTGTACTAGTAAGAAAATTGTGAAGTTGTACAAGGAAATAAAAGACAAATGAACATAAAACTTCTGCTAGAAAATATAACCAGGATCTCTGTTCTGATTCTAACAGAACAGGATCTAATAATGCACACTGAACTTAGGAGAGAAAGCCTGATAGACACCCTGCAGAGCTGCACTGGACCGAATCTGAAGGGCACAGGTGGCAGCAGCTTTGATGCAAATGTGCCACGCTTTTAAAAGACAGGGCAATTAAGTAAAAGTACAAAGTACCACCTCCTTTTGGGGGAGAGCAAAAAAAGGCCACAGAAGGAAGGTGGGATTTATTGAAGAGGAATACAGATCACCCAGTGAAAATTGGGGTATGCCTGAAATGCATCAGTGCTACTCTCCCTTTTGCCATCCTTTATTTTACAGGACGTAACAGAGATCTATGAGTTTCTATTCAAGTAAAGACAACAACAGTTTGTGAGAGTGAAGGCTAGAAAAGAGCAGCAAAGCTTTTGCCCAAATTCTATACTTTGATCCAAAGCAGGGAGATATTAAATCTCTTCCGCAAGTGTTTGTAAATACAGTAAACGGTTTTGGATGTGCACAAAGAATATTTTGTTTCCTTGTACAGATTCAGAGAAGTCAATCAGCCACATGTTTTACAAAGTTTCTAAGCAAGCAATGCAAGACACATATTTGGAATATGAAAGTTTAATCCTACTCATTAAAACATGACAAACTTATTACTGATTAATTTAATTAATTAAATTTATTTATTTATAAAATAAATGAGAGCATCCTTCAATGTAATGATGTTGGTACTATCAGCTTGTAATATGAGAATACGCTGTAGAAAATGAAGTGTAATATGGAAAAATTACAAGTCAGTTTAAAAAAAGAACAGCCTGAAAGTTTTGCCTTGGATAGAATCTTTAAAACACAAACTTCAAATCCTCTAAAATTACATTTTCCCAGTCTTTAAATGAGATAATATGTTGTTTTCCTGTGATGAGGAATAATTCAAGGTCTTACATTGTCTGATTAATCTCTCAACCAATATTTAGAAAAGGTTTCTCTTCAAGCTAATCAAACTTGACAAAAGCAATCTTCAAACTATGCCACATTCACTGATTTGTAAAATATCTCAAACTTGTCTTTTATTAAATGCAGTTTAAATTAGCAACAGCTCTAAATTCACCTGCTTATGACACCCCCTGAATCTCGCCAGAAGTACATAAGGTAGGTAAAAAGACTGCACATGCAGATTAAAATTGTTAGGACAATTGCTGCTTTTTATTTTTTTTAAAGAAGATTGTAGTTTTAGTTTTAAGACAGCACTCAGCTACGTCCCTGTTGCTCACGCTACATTGCATTTTGGGGGATAGCTGCTGATGGCACTCGGTTTACGTTTTCTGGAGATAACTGCCCTGACCTTATTGGATAAGGTCTCCCCAGTGATCCCTGCAGATAATGCTTATTTCCTTATCCACAGAAAAAGGCTAACTTTCAATATACAATCTTATAACATTGTTAGGCTTTCAGTATCAAACACTATCATTAGGTTAAAGGACATCACTCCAGAAGAGCAATATTATGATGAGAACAACTAGTAAGGAAGCCCTACAACACTGCCTGGTAGGGATCACTGTGGGGAAGCACATAAATACCATCCCAGCCTTCACCTTCACTAACAGTGTTGGCAGCTTCCTTTCTTTCTGTGAGTGGCCATATGTGTGCAAACAGGATTTTCCCATGGTTTGAGAATGTGTTTAAATGTGGCTGCCTGACTCCAAGCACTGAAAGAGATTCCTGAGTTAGCACAGCTGAGCAGGAGGGGAAAAAACTGTGGGAGACATGTAAGTATTAATTCCCTCCTGCAAATGTTCCAAGAGGAAATCAGGCCTCCAGCTTATTCTTCCTCTCAAGTCACACTTAAGTTCTGGATAAGTAAGTTTCTGAGCTACTGACTCGCCTCCGTTTTCTCCTCATGGTTGTGTGCAACCAAGAAACTGCATTTCTGGCAAAGTCTATGATAAAAGAACACAATGCCCCATTAACAAGGCCTCACGTGTGTTAGAAGTTGCTAGTGCAAATCTTTTTGGGACTCAAGGAAGGATATTCAAATATTGGGTAACACACTCTGACTGGGAAGACTATCAATAGAGTTTCTCAATTTGTTTATATAAATGGGCCAACACTTTTAAAAGCACTTCAGAGCACTTAACTAAAGCAAACAAGCACTTGAACTTTAAATATCTAGCAAGAGAAGTCATTGACAAGTATGACTCGACTTAGTAAATTCTAATATCTTTGCAACCTTTCATTCATACAGCCTCTTCACGAGGAGAAGCGCCAGGCTCTCATCTCAGCTTCAGCTCTGCTGTCAGACACAGAGAGAGTGGGGTGAGGAACCACCTAGTCCCCCTTTATTACTTTTTGTTAAAGCAAACAGCTTTGTTGCTTCCTATACAGGGATCCTGGGTCCATAGTAGTCTTTATAAAGCAGCTTCTGATTTTGAAAACTTATTCTCTCTTATTCGGCCCTTAAAGTAGGATTATTTCTTCTTATAAACCTTGTTTTCCCTGATATCCGTGGGTAGTTAAGCCTTGATTTGGGAATACGACATTTACCAAACACCATCCTACTAATTCCCAAAAGCTCTGGGAACAACTTTCTATACTTGGGACTGGGTGCCTTTGGTAAGTGGTCTCACCATAGCACCAGTGTCATGTGCATTTTTTATGTCTTCGTATTTATAACACGCCCCTCCCTAGCTACTGCACTATGCACAACCACACCGGTCATTTCCTGACCAAATGAGTGTGATCTGATCCACATACACTTCTCTGCTGATAAACCAGCACCCAAATGAGTAAGACGAAAGATTATTCTGGAGATTTGGATGGTTTGGGTTTTTTCTTTTTAAACTGATGTCTAGCTCAAGTACTAAATTGACCTCGAGAAACAAGAAGGTGGTGTTTAAAGAAGTATTTCTGATCAGTAGCAGGTAAATCTCATTCCCTAAAATCCTGCAACACGTCTTTTTATTTCTCTCTGAAAGTGTTTTGCACACAGTCTGCATAATGTGGCAGAAAAGAGGTGGCAGAATAAACCTTTACTTTAACCTGGTCATTATCACCTTAGAAAAAGGAAATAAAGTATTTTTAAGCTATATTCTGGTGGTCAATGGCCACACTGGGATTTTAGTTTGCTAGTTTTAGGGGACATGCAGCACGTTCTGGAACTGGCTGCTTGGGATTTGTACTGATTAGTCTGGTAATAAACATTCTCAAAACACTGTTTTGGTAGAAAAAACCCCACCGTTGATACAGTTGAAAATATGATCCACTCAGTGCTAAAGCCTAAGACTGTGCACAGTTCCTAAAAGAAATAGCTTTGAAAACTCTCTGAAATACCATGCAAGTCATAATTGGGTTTTAATGTATAAAACGGCTCAGTAATTTAAATGTTTGGAAAAGAAAACAGTCTTTCCTAGAGTTTATGAAGTGATAAGTCTATTTCTTAGAATGATTAACTATGCAACCTGATTTTGAACATGAGCATCTCCTAGCATATGCTCTCCACAGCTGACACCATGAGAGCATACAGTCTTATCAAATTAATATTCCAGGATCCAATTCTGATATTAAACTCCCATTCCTCACCTCCCCACCTTGAGCAAGTGCCTTGGTTTTTACAGAAGTAGTTTTACTTCCTATTCTTAAACAAGTGAAATAAGGATTAAGCTCTGCTCCTCAAGCATTTGGGTCTACTGAATGACAAATTACGTTTGTATGTACAGGATGCATATCATGACATTTCCACTAGAAACTAAAAAGAACCAAACAAAAAACCCCCAAAACCAAAACCAACCCACCAAAAAAACAAACAAACAACCCACACCAAAAAAAACCCCAAAACCAAAAATCCAAAATAACCCCAAACCCAGAAAATGAAAGACATTCAAGGATAACACAATACTCATTCACTTATAGAAAATTTTTAGTAGCAAATGCGTGTTAGTAAAACAGATGAAGTACAGCCAGAACAGCACAAAGAATGCTTTTGGGGAAGAATGCCCCAAATAACATCCCATTTTAGAACAGTGATAAACCAAGACTATGACAAAAGAAAATGCAATTCAGTTTTGAACACACTGCAAACAAGTTACAAGATCTAATAATTTAGAAAGTCCTTAAGGAGCCCACGGCTTTAGCAGAAATTAATTAAATGGTGAGGTGAAATTAAAGAATAGAAGAATAAACTTAGACAAGATGACCTGAGAGAGAAAAAGAGGCAAAAGCAGTGAAAAGAAACAGACCCAGGGAAAGCATTACTTCATCTAATAATAGATTCAGCAACAGAATATCTGTATGCACTAACACCTAATTTGAGCATCCTGAATTCTGATCCTGATTTCCCGAGATGGCAACTACAGTATTAACAAAATACTTAAATTGCTCATTACTAGAAATAGATTGATTTGCATGAGAAAAATACAGAGTTAAGATTCCCGTTTCATTTACTAATATCAAGACCTTAAAATAAAGTCTCAAAGTAAGTCCTAACTCCCAGGCTAACAGTTCCCTCCTGTTGGTGACAGCATCATAGCCCCTGGGACCTGGGAGATGCCATATATGGTGGCCACAGGGAACAGGATGTTTCTGTGATCCCAGAAAACCTGAACAAGGGCTCAGGAGACGAGCGTGAGAACTTGTAATTTTGTCTGGTATTCAAAGACAAACAAACAGAAACATCCAAGTGGGAAACGCCATCAACAGCAAAAGGCCTGACTTTACTTTTGCCCATCTGAGCAAAAGCTCAGATGTGGCCATGCTCAACTTCTCTATTTTTCAGTAGCTTTCAGCAAAACCTGCTGGTGCACATGGCTGGCTACTTTGTTTATTTTTAAGTATGTAAATGTAGAATTGACTAAAGACATACCAGTTTACCCTGGTGCAGAAGCCAATGGCCAGAGTAATTCAGTGTGGTGCATGTTGGGCACAAGATGATGGCTGGCTGATATCCTGCAGTCAGCACATTTTAAACTGCTTAATTGTTTTAGGTTTTAAATTGCTTACCAAATACTAACTTTAGTTATATTTGGGTTGGGTTTTCTGAGGGGATGGGGGAGACAGAGGTGAGCGGATGGTATTAATTTTAATAGAAACAAATCACCAAGGTATTAGAAAAACAGCAGTTAATTTACCTGCTGCTCTAGAGAATTAGCTCGGGAATATAAATTTTAGTTTTCCCATACCTACAGCTCCAAGATAAACATTAGGTTGTCTGAATTGCCTTCATGCCCTGAACACTACACGTGAGATCTGATTTTGTGTTCTAGCACTTTAGCAGAGTTGCTTATATAGTTAAGGGCCACCTTAAGGTTCCTCAAAACTATACTGAACTATGAGATAACCCTTTCTTTTGAAGGTAAGAGTTTGTTGACTTCTAGGACCTTCAGCCACTAACCCCTCTCTCATCCGTAAGTGTCCATTACGTTTCCCTTTTAAACTTACTGAACGTTTACAGCAGCCAAAGCACATTTTTTCGCATCACTAAAACGCTGTCTGTGATGATCCTGGACTCCAGCAAAATGCAAGAGCAGGACCAAAATTTGAAAGGTTGGTTTAAGCCTGAGCCCTTGCTGCACCTGAGGTGACACACTTCAGGAGGCAAACACCCCTCCCACTGCTGCCTGCGGTCTCCCACCCCCCGGCAGCTCCGGCGTGCTCGTTCCACCGGACAAATCGCAGAGGAGAGGGAGCGAACCCCCTTCATGGACTCACCATCCTTTTCTAGTCACATTCACTACGCATTGCATTAGAAAATCGTAACGGTGTTAAAATATTTTGGCAGGATTTGTTATGGCCAGATCACTCACTTCCTTTGGGACACACAAAGCCTCCTCTGGCAATGAAACAGCCCAAATGTCAGCAAATCCTATAGAACAGAAAACGGTCTGTCAATGTAAAGCCTAAATGAATCTCCAGTTAAGCAAAACAAAACAAAACTGTATAACATAAAATTCACATACAGAAAAAAGAAACAACCTAGAAATGTTCACTTTTTATTAAGGTTCCTTTTTTTTTCTTTTTTCCCCACCCTCCAGAAACTTTTAAACAGCATTACAATGAATTCATCACAAGGTGCTATTAGAGCACAAGCTCCCTCCAAGTGTTACCAATTCACGGACAGATTAGAGGGCACATTAATAACATAGTTAATATGAAGTGTTTAGAGCCTTTACGTCGGTGACAAATAAGACTCAGCCAAATTTCCTGACCATTGAGGCCACGGAGGAACAATTTGGTAGATTTCATCAACAGTTCTAATTATGTTCCTGTCAAGTCGAGAACAAAGTAATCCATAACTGGGGGGCTGCTCGGAGACAGTGCCACGTGAGAGTAATTTATGCCCAGGGCCCTCGCTGTAGTTAGTGTGCACAACGTTTGACTAACAAGTGGGTTCAAAAAAAGGAATTTATTAGGGAAAACACAGCCCTCCAGCTCCGAGCAGCTCATCAGGTGCAGCTTAGCAGGAGTTCTGAGGCAAAGTCTTCTTGTTTATAAAAGCATCTAAAGTCCACACTGGCCTCAGCAGGTTTTAAATCACGGGATTTTAGCCCGAGGCTTCTGGTGGAGCTAGGTAAGCCCACTGCCAAAGCCAGGGTGCAGCCCAGCCCCTTTTAAAATCATCTCAGTCCTTGGGACAGTGGCAGTACCCCCTCAGAGGCCGAGTGGTAGCAATGCCCTCTTGTAATCCTATAAATAACAGTCTAATGAAAGATGCAAAGGGATTATTAGTAACAGTAAACTAAAATGTCACAATCCACGGTGTGTTTCTTACCATAGCCCAACTGGGAAACAGGCTGAGAAAGGGAAAGGGAGGGGAGGAAGGTAAATGGGGGAGAAGCTGTCATGTAATTTTGAGTCATTTTCCACTGTGATCTATATTGGGATACAGCTTCTATCCTTTCAAACAGGATCATTTTATACATGACACTCCTGCTGCATTTCACAAAAAGGCAAGAACGTGTCCCTAGCGCTCAAAGTGCAAAGCCTGGCAGCGGTCATTCAGGATCAGTTACTTGCATATGCAGTGAGATGTTAGAGAAAGTAAAATGATGCATTCCAAATGTATTTAAGCACAGTGCCTGTAAACGGAGGGTAAAATAATATTTGCAAAAAATTAGGTACACGTGAGAAGCACAAAACACTTACTGGGTTTTAAAGCATAGTTCTTTGAAGATAGCTGTGGGCATACACTACTGCCAGCTGTTTTAGGTTTTTATTTATCAAGACAAAACCCACAGCATTTAGTGGACCAAACACCAGCTCAGATAAAGGGAGTGGTCAGACCAAGGACCCATTTCAGACTCACTGGCCCCAGAAGGCTGCACCCACATTTCCCACTGCTAGAATGAGTACAGGTATGCAGATTTGTACACACAAATGGATTATGTGTGTATCCTGCCAATGGATTTTCGACTATAAAAATGTTATTGGCTTCCCTAAACTATTGGTTTTAGCTACATTTTAAGTTACTAGTTGACCACAGGCACAGAGGAAATGCAGAGCACAGTTGGGGAGCACTACATCAAAACCCTGAGCTTCTCCTTTCATAATCTACTGAAGTTTCTTATCCAGATTTGCTTGAACCAGCAAATTCTCTGACATCAAGTCTAGGGACTTTCCCAGCACCTACTGAGTGGGACAGGATTAGTCTCATGTAACTGAAGCTTCACAGATTTATGATTACTTGCTCCCAAGGATGAAAAAAAAATACACTTTAAACACAGGGGTGGCTTTGCAAGGAGGCAAAGAGGAAAGGGAAGGACACAGTCCCATTCTGCAGATGTGAAAAGAGAAACATCTCTGCAAGTCAGACTGTAATTCAGAAGCCAAGCAGTGCCTGGACGTTCTAATTCCCAGACTCGTGATTCAGTCACAAGACATGCTTCCTTTCCTGGTGAAATGTCATGCTGCCGCATGCTTCTGCTACAGAACACATCCTAACCAAGTGTAGCAAAAGCATGATGATCCCATTAAGTATCTAACATCTAATACCTTGTGAAAACTAATTTAGTGCTTTATCAAATCTCTAGTTTGTATGTAGAGCATAAACTGGCTACATTTGCTAATAGGGCAGATTGACCCGTCCCATATATTATCAAACCACATCAAAGTCTGCTGGAGGACGTAGCCTTAGCTACTTATTATCCTTTGCATTAACTCTCTCACTAGCTACTCAACCAATATATTTTCCTGTAATATATCTGTCACGATTTTGCAGGGAAATCAGCAATTCTGAACAGTGCAGCAGTTAGATAACGGGACCAAACCCATCATGGTCGCCTGGCTTTCCAACCTGCTGCTAATTGGCATGGACAGAAGCCCTCAGAGCTGGGCTTGCGCAACAGCACAACACTGCTGGGCCCCAGAGATTCGGCCTCTTAGTTCGATTGGTATTTTTGGAGCTTGAGTCATTCACATGATTTCTTCGCGATTTATTACATGCAAGGGAAATAAAGTTGGATGCCAGCACCTTCAAATTTACAAGATCTTTTTTCTCCTCACTTTTGGCAGAAAAGGGTCGTGTTTTGCAAGAGAACATGTGGCTTAGTAACCAGGAAAAAAGTGCTAGAATATTAGTAATAATGTTAGCAATATTAGATACAACGAGAACATCTCTCTTGGCTTGGATGCTATGCAATCGTATTCCCACGTGTTTATTTAGGGTCTTACTTGTGACACTGTACAATGAATTATATCTCTGAAGTCATGCTTCTAACTGTCTGGGAACTTGCACATATGGCTAATAGAGGGTCTGGTCGGTTGTTTTGTTTTAAAGTAACAATTGCTAGTATTTTCTGATAGATAATGTTTGTCTTTGGACTTGGAAATCTTGAGCCATTATACATGGGGTTCTTACTGACCTTTCTGACCATTTGACTACCTATCCTCACTGGAACCCAGGAGTTAGTGGTGGAATATGAAAAATAAACTAAAATAACAAAATACACCCTCTTCAAACAGAAATCAACTCAATAGAAATCAAAGATTCTTTCACTTTGCATATCTGATTGTATGTAGTTCTGAAATACAATTATATCCACCATACAATCCTAGTTGTACACATTTAATCCCACATTTATTTTCTCTTTGTACAGCTTCTCAAGCACTGACATCTTCTTTTCCCTTATAACTTCTGGCCCCTCATGTCTTTAAGTACTAATGTAAACAACTAAAAGGCATTTAGGGGGGCGCGTGGGGGTATTATTAGGAGGTTTGTATAGTTTCTTGGTGATCCCTGATCCCATTGCTGATGGATCATTTTTAATCCAGAGAATATTAAAAACTGCTTACAGCCCAGCTGTGGTTTAGCATCACCAACAAAGGCAGGCCAATACAGTAGTTTTTCTACAGAGTAAAGCTCAAAACAAGTAAACTTTTAGCCAGGGGAATAAATTAGATAACAACAACAACAACAAAAAGTCAGGCAGTGAGGTAAAACATCACAATTCTATGTTACTGAATAGAACTGCAAGTCTTTGGAGCTTTATCCCCCTCCCTTCCTTTCCCTCTATATTTTTCTTCTTCTGTTTTTATGTTGAAATCACAGGAACTACGCAGGCTAGCAAGGCTGTAATCACTCAGCGGGAACCTGGCACAAGCACAATGCAACCACCAGCCAGGCAGCAGGAAACTGAAGGAAATCTCTCTCTCCCTCCCCCCCAGCTTTCTTAAAAGGGGCTCGGCATGAATGAATCTTCCCGGTAGCCACCAACAATTTCTTATTCCTTCCGCGCAATCATCAATTTCAGCATCAAGTGGTTTAGTGGCTCTACAACTGGTAGTGGCAGTGGAGTAAGCCCAGCATGCAAACGTTTTGGCTAATTTAAAACCCTTGTGCTGCCGAATCAAACATGACAAGACAACAGTAAAAAGAGAGGCTATTATCCCAAATGAGAGTTGGCGGATGGCTGAAATTGGCTTGAGTGGCAGAGACAAAAGAGGTGGAAGGAGCAGGGACAACCAGGCATGATAATAGCAGATACAGTGTGCACTTTATCCCCCACCCCCAGTGCACTCACAGGTATCCCACCTGGAGGAAAAAAAGGAAACATTTTCAAGTTTCATGGCCAGGCAGAAAAATACACTTCAGAAGATTCAAAATAAATTAATACCTGGTAAAGCATCTGCCCCATGGATATGGGGAAACATAACTTAAGAGACATCACCCTTTCAATAGAAACCCTAACGCTCCAAAGACAAAACCTGTCATTTCCTACCTGAATTCATGTCCTGCTGCCCCAAGTTCATTCCCATGAGTTGAGAAGCAACTGAGTTAGGACAGAATAACTTCAAAATGAGAATAATCTGCAGTGTGGCTACTGGTGAATAGCTGCTACACACAACGAGCTCATGAAGAGCCCAGATCTCAAAGAGCTGCTGGGGAGGAAACATGGAGGGCAGAGGAATTAATTTTTCAAGGCAATCGGGAGACCACAAGCATTCTCACGATGTTGAGAGCCATGAACCCTGGTGATGGCTTGCAGCTCACAGAATGATGACCTGTGGGATCACTGGAGAGCAAGCAAGTTGTCTTTTGCAAGATTAACAATTTAAAAGTGCTGAAATTAATTTTGTTTAATAGCTGTGGGTGCAGACTCCGTACAAAGTAGGTTGCAAGGTCAGCAAGCCTCCTAAAGCCTTTTAAAATGCAGCTTTTTATAGGGACAGTAGATTTAGGGTGGCTTAGGGCTTAAAGATCTAAAAAGCAAAAGAAGGCTAAGAGGTCATTTCCTACCACTTCCAAATCTTGGGTGAAGACATGTTCTCTATTTTGCTTCTCAGTCTATGACAAGCACTTATTGGTATGTTCAAAGCTACTTGAGGCAGTATGGATTTCTCAGGGTAGGCAAAGTGAAAAAAGAAATTAAAAAACAACGATGAGAACCTGATTAACCGGTACATAGTAGGCTCATCAGACTCATACTGGAACATGCCCACCTGTGTTGCAAAAAAAGCAGTGGGAGACAAGAAAATAAATAACCTGGGAGACAAGAAAATAAATCTAGGAGACTGAGAGACTGGGAGGGGAAAGACAAGGGCAGGGGGAGTGCTCACACCCTTGCCATCATTCAGAAGTAGTTCACCTGTGATTCACATCTGCCTCCTTATACAAGATCATTACACTCTAAATTACTGTACTGTACAGAGTGTTTCAAGGAACAGCTGGGCTCAACACTAAAACCAAAACCAACCATTTAAAAGGGATGTGCTCAGCTTCACACCCTAGCACATGTGAGCTATTGCTCACAACACAGCAGATTCTGCTGATTAGTGCTCCCTTCTAGGACACTTTTCTCCAACATTTTTACCAACAGCATCCAACTAACTGCACAGGTAAAGTTCATAGGGTGTGCCAGTCTGGGAAATAGAAACAAGGAATGAGTTTTGCACCACTATGTAAGATGGTCTGAATCTGCTGAAAATAAGCAACATTGCCTTGAAAAATATTTGCACTTCAAGCAGTTGGACCTGTGTGAAAGGTGGACTCATGAATTTAAACAGAAGTCCAATCCCCACAAAAAGCATGCATCCCAATGCAAAGAAATATTCCGTATGTATAGAAACCCACTTGGTCTCACAAACACACTCAGGGAACCAAGAACCCCAGGGGAGGACACGACCACAATGAATACAGCACGCGGGTTTGTTTCATCCTGCCCGCTTGTTTTAAATCTTCTTCCCCATAACATGAAGGAAACATGTGGCTTAGTTTTCAAAGGAAAACCAAACCCAGTAACGTGCCAAGCATCAGGCATGCCAGCTGTCCATAGATAGCCCACTCTGGGACAGGTGAGCATCACCCAACGGAGAAACCTGTATCAGCCAGCCATACAGGCAAGCAGCAACACTCCAGCCTTTGCAGAGTGTTTTCCCTGCGTAACCAAACTTCATTACTGTGATCCTGCAGACAGAGGGGCCCCTTCCCTGGCAATGAGGTAACTGATGGTCATTAGGGAGGACAGAATTAATTCTGCTGCGAGCCTGGCGCTGACAGTGGCCGAAGCGAACACACCAGCCATTTTTCTCAGCCTCTTCCACAGGGAGTTGGAACAAAGAAAGGAGCCCTGGGGAAATACTGAAGACATTACAAGAAAATAATTTTAGATGCATATGAATACTGCCACAGAACACTGTGTGCTTTCAGGCTGACATATGCTGGTGTATGTGGTGTTTGTTCCCTTTTTTTGTCTCAAAGTTGAATTCACATCCTTACACAGCACTTCAAGAAAAGTCCAGTTTACAGTTCAGCAAGGAACTGCTTAAAAGGCAAGCCTGATACAGGTCCTTAGGGCACCTCATCCATCCTGCACTTGGATGGCATTCTCCACCAAGGGACCCCATTAGGAAGGAAGGGCAAACTGAAATCCTAACCCAAAGCAGCCTGAAACAGCACCAGCATACTGGTGTAGCAGCGATGGATGAGCCCCCATTTGTCTTCAAAGCATGGGAAGCCAATATATCTGCTTCAGAGCAAACTCAACTTTACTTTCCAACCTTGTAGTGTACTTAAAGCTAAAATGTATATCATATTTCTGTCCGTGGATAAGGCAGCAGAGAAGTGTCACCCAAGACTCCAATTAAACAGATTGGAAGTGACGCATTTCCAGTGCAACTCCATACAGCAAAACACTCTGAGATGCACTGTTTAAAATCAATTGTCCAGGAAGGCATTGCCACAAGCTACAAACAGTTTCCTTTCCCCTCCGCACAATGGAATAACTCAGAAGCATCTTATGCTAGTACAAAGCTTGCTGGAAAGCGCAGTTGCTGTAGGAACGCTATCAGTACCAGAGGTATCACAGATCCTACTCTCCCTGCAGAAGGTTAGGCCCTTCCAAGCAGGAAGAAACAATATGTTTGTTCTGTGGCCAAAGTAATTACAGACTTGCCTATATTGCTTTATATTTCTCTTTTCATAAAAGAGCTTTGTATTGGTGTTGAACAAGCGAGCTATGAGACTGGAAGTCTCCGACCTAAACTTACATCTGGCAGAAGTAGAAAGAGCTTCACTCACGTCAGGAAAGGTGATTCTGTTTATGCCAGGACTGAACATGGCCAAATATTCAACACTGCCCATTAAAGTATTTAATCTTAACAGGTGTAATTCCTTCCTGGATAATATATTAAGTATACATCTTCAGACTTCTCTTCACATGTTAGTGTAGCAACTATGTAATATCACAGGAGGAGCTCACAGTCTTCATCCATGGGGGCAGTTCTAAGGAGAACACAGAGATTCAAACACTGTAACATGAAATGTGCTTGACAGAAGAATATTATATTTTTGAAAGCTGGTCACCTGCTTAGAGGAATCTCTATCCAGGGCTCTTATGTACATTTCAGGGGTATCTATTGTCCCAGGTGAGATCCTTCTGCACCAGGAGCTGTACAAGTGCAATGAGGGAAGACCACCATGACCAATACACACTGCAATTCAAAGGGACCAGCCAGAGAGCTGCTGGGAGCACACATATTTCTTGTGCTCCAGCCAGAAGCCTAAACCTAAAGGTTACCCTGTCCTGGTGTAGCACCATATCACCTCTAGCGCCAATTAGGCTGACCAGAACTGGATATATCTGCCTGCCTATTCAGTTCATATCAGGAAAAAAGGAGAGAGGAAAAAAAAGGAGAGGGGGAAAAGCAAGCAAGGTCAGGCACTTACGTATGAGCCACATACCTTGTATGAGTGAGAGCAACACGGACCCAAACCCCCAGTGCAGCACCAGAAACTGCCTCCTCCTGCTCAATGCACAAGTAATTGTTAACAAGCCATCTCAGTCCAAATGCCAGACCGGTTCTCTTCCTGTCTGTGTTCAAGATCACAAAAATATCTCTCACCAAAAGGCTTTCTACGTATCTACGTTTACTCTCTCTGAATCTAGTGAGAAGGCAAATCTAGGTATTCTGCCAATCTACAAAACCTAAGTAATGTGGACTGAAACAAGGAGAGCTATGTTCTCTGACATGCTAAGAAAACTCACAAGGTGTCATCCTAAGCGACTGCAAAAACCATATGGATGAGATGTTTAACAAGACTGTCCCAAACCTCAAGATTAAACTCTTTGCCTCAAAGTTTTGACTTTTTTTTTCCCTACATGGCAGACTTCGAATTGGTTCTGGCCAGCAGGAGAGTGGGGGAAGTACAAGAGCCACACTCTTCCATCTGCTTCTCCTTGGGATCAAACACTTCTCACAAAACAAATGTGTTGCCTCAAAAGCCTTTTTTTTCCCCCTCAACCTGTAAAACTCCAAAGACCTCTTTAAAAATTCTCCACAGCCTAGAAGACAACAGTGAAACATGAAGTCCAACCACCTCCTCACTGTTGCTGTGCCTCAGCACTATGTGCCCACAGTACGGCACTGAATTTGAATGCCTTGCAAAAGAAGCAGAAGAGGGGAGAGTTGGAAAAACGAGTCTGAGATCTTGACAGAAAACAAAAGAATGGAGACCTAAGTCAGCCAGTCTCAGCTGCAAATGATTTCCATGAGCTTCTGGCTCTGTGTGACACAGATGAAAAGAGGTTGCTCGTTCTCTGAGACACCAAAAATGTCAGATTCTAACAGTGATTTTTAACACACACATATCTATCTATCTATCTATCTAATATAGGTAGTGAGTACTAATTTTACTGAAATCATTGCCATACCCAAGATTATTAAGCATCAGTTCCAGGAGAAACGTCAAGCCTTGGTCATGATACCTGATGTTATTCTCTTCACCTCAACACCTTCACTGATAAAAATCAAGCCCCAGAGACACCACAGCCTACAGTGGTTTTCCCAAAGCCATGGTAAGACTCAGATCAATCTGAGGCCTGTTGCAATGCCGAGAAAACCGGGAAACTTACTATTTTCATTGGGAAATGAAAAAAAGAAGGCAACCTTGCAGTCGCCTTTGAACTTCTGTCTGTACCACTGGGATAAACGCACTCAATATCAGGAAAAGAAGCACTAGGAGGGCTTTTATGATGCAGTACACGAAAAAAAGAGGGGGAAAAAAAGTGTTACGACATGTCCTGTTCTTATTCTGCTAATATATATATTTTTTTTGAGATAAAGCCTCCTTCTGTCAGAAAAAAATGTCCCATATTTTCAACGGGATTTTAGGTTTAGTCTATGTGGAGGATTTTCAGACCAGCCACTATTGCAGCACTGAAGCACATTAAGAAGTATTGAGCCAATTAATCAAAACACTCTGATTCTTAAAAAAAAAAAAAAAAAAAAATTAAAACCTGAAGCTCAAGGAAAAAAACAGGGGAGGAAACACAGAATTTTTTTTTTTTTTTGCCTCTTTTCCCTCAGGCACATAAAGCAGTCATTAGAGAACTGTCCAAAGAAGCTGAGGAAACTCATTACCAATATGGTAAAGCATGGCCAGATTACCACTTTGGGGTTTTTTTGTTGTTGTTTTGGTTTGGGGTTTTTTTTGGGTTTCGTGGTTTTTTTCTACTTTTGCCTTTCACATAGGGATGAAGCATGCATAGACTTTTGGGACCTGACTGTGTTATGGAGCAGGAACAACGTGCCTCCAGCCCTGCTCCACAAACCATTCCATCAGCAGAAGTCTCCGGCAGGTCGGAGACGGACTAACTTTTCCAAGGTATTAAATTAAAAGATGTTGAATTAAGTTAAACGCCCCACATTGAACTGACATTTCCCTTTTTTAATGCAAGCTAAGATTGATGAAAAATACCACTTATCTACATTAAG
This sequence comes from Machaerirhynchus nigripectus, assembly GCA_013397975.1. NCBI lineage: Eukaryota > Metazoa > Chordata > Aves > Passeriformes > Dicruridae > Machaerirhynchus > Machaerirhynchus nigripectus. The sequence continues at coordinate 135,487 of VZRQ01007442.1, read as the reverse complement.
GGTCAAAATATCCAGCAAAAGAAGCCTCTGGTTCAGCGCGTCAGAGCAAAGTCAGTCTTACATAATCCGGGGACCAGAACGCGGATCACATTCTGATGATCCAATTAATGGTGGGATACTTTGCAATCAGCCAGGAAGCAAGGCCCCTAACAGATTGTGGGGCTGTAACATCAATTTCTTAAGTGCATTTAAAGGATTACAAATGTTAGTCCTGGCTTGAGATTGAAACACCTATTGAGGTGCTCTGAACCACATTACAGTAATTGGGTACCTGAATTAATGCCATTTCTTCTGATGGGAGAGTTGAATACATCGGAATTACGGATTTCTTTTGCTGTGTTTCACTTTCAGCCTTTTTCCTCTTATTCTCAGAGCATAAATCTGAGGCAGAATATCTCTTTTTATTTAGATAGTTTTAATTACAGCCCTGAGGCACCCAAGTACTGTCCTAATTTCACCTTCTGGATTATTTGGGTGCACTTCCTTTTTTTTTTTTTTATCTTTTATTTTGCTTATTATTTTACCATGCAATGACATTAAGATAGGAATTTTTTTTTTTCTTGAAGCTTCAGGGGGAAGGGGGAATAGGCCGCTGAGACATGGAGACAGAAAAGTCTTTCTTTTCCTTCCCATATCCCTCTTCCACTATGTAAACCTTTTTATGCATGCACCAGATACCATTTGCAGTTTTACACCTCTAGAGAGCTAGAACTAGGGCTGCCTCAATTAGTCTTCTATTCCTTCTGAGGTCAGTTCAAGTAAAGGTCTCCATCATATCAAACTGGCAGGAATGCTAACTACCTGGGTATTTCAGACCATACAGGGTTCAGCTAAAGAGCTTAAAAACCACATAGCCGGTTTCAAGAGCACTCAGCGAATATACAGCATAAAGCTGTATTTGTGTGCCAGAGACTAAATTTACTCAGTGTTTTAAAATCTGAAATAGGTTGTGGCACAGGTTGGTTTGTACGGCTTTTCAGCCAGGCAGTGTCTCTGTTAGACCGCAGCACAGAGCATATAGGACACACACATCTTCCCCTCGGATCATCTGAGTTTTGATAATTAGAGTTTTAACGGGGAATTCCATCCATTTTTGTCCTCGGCGTCTGTGGCACTGACATTTCAGCGACCTCGGCGGTGATTTCTCACTTGCAGCTAACTGGAATGTACACAACCATGATATAATGCCCACGCTGCGAAAAAAGAGGTGAGAAACAGAGCGTGGTATTCCAAATATTCCAGTCTGCTCCGTACATTTCATTATCTGGTTACAGCACATCAAGCTAAGGTATTGTTTTAATTACTTTTCCTTGAGGTCTATTAGTGATTAGTTGTAAATATACATACATATATATATACATGCGCACTTTAGTTTTCATGTATTATATAGCTATTCTGAGGTATTCCAACTTCTTGTCCTGTACTCAGGATTCTGCAAGAAACTGTGATACTGCAGTGATTCTGCTTTAATTTTGGTTTTGCTTAAGATAACTGTAAACAGGAAAGATACAGGAGCTATTTATCTTCATTGCTGGTTAAGAGGAAATCGTAGCATATACCTTAGGGGAGCTAAGGAAGCACAATGATTTAACAAGCATATGAAGGAAAGAGACAGCTTCTAATTCTGTAATAGAACTTTCTGATGCTCAGGAAAAAGCAGTTTGCATGGTTTAATCAAATAGCCTTTCGCAGTTAACTATTTCATTTTTTTTTTTAACCTATTTCCTGCCACGTAAGAACCATGAGATTTAGGAGGGGTCACTAGGGACCTTTCAGCTGTGCTCCTTCTTTCTCTTGAATGATTTCAAATGTTCCTTAATTTCCCATCTCCACGAACATGGGATATTCCTAGGGTTTAGAAATAACTCCTCTGAAACACAATAAAACCTATAAACTGTCTCCACATAAGACATGATTAATCAGAGGACAGGCATAGTTTCATTTTAAGTGCCACACGATGCAGCAGGGGCATAAGGTTTTTCAAAAAGTGTCTTGCAAATCTCAGTCACAGTTTCAGAGCAGTTTTTGACTCATTAGATCGTGCTGGCTGACATGATTTACATACAGATAATGACAATGCAGACCCCAAGGACTAGTTAGCTGTTTAGCAGCATATACATTTCATATAACCACTTCCATATATCTAGTTTTAAATTCATTAACAAAAATTAATTGCTACCCAGTGGTCTACATTACACTGCACACAGCTTCAATACACTTTCTAAATTACTGCTTTCTGTCACTCCTCCCAGCAATCCTACAGACAAGTTAAACTTCACTGCCTTCAAGGCACTGACTATCAATTTGTAGCAAAGCTCATGTTTAAGTTAGTGAGAATCAACAATTGAACTTGAGGAAGTTTGTCTTGTTTTTCATATCTCATTAATATTTTGGAATAACAGGAAACTTTCTCCCTCGCCCCCTTTGGCAGAGGCAGAGAGATGTCCTGAGGGTTCCCCTGCAGAGACACCAGCAATAACAGCTCCAACATGCCCAGAAAGCCCTGATCTCACTAACGTTCATCTTGGACCTGATTCAAAGTTTACTGAAGTCACAAGGAAACTTTGCATTAGTTTCAGTATTCTTCAGTTCAGACCTTCCAGTCCTATTGCCTGCCTTCTCCTCCCCAAACCCTGAGCTCTGCTGTGTGAGCATTAATTATGTTGTTATTGTTGTGGCACATGCAGCACGAAGTGACTAGTGATAACGCCGTCCAAATGTCTGTCTGCTTTTTTATGGCTTGGGTAAGGAGAAAAAAGTTACTTTTCATAAGTAATTAACAGAAATTAGTCTTGGGTTTTTACAGATGCATAATGATTAGGACCCAAGGGGGAGGTAAGGTTGAGTTTTTAGTAATAACATTTAATGGATAAAAAATAGAAAAGTCTTTCCACACTCTTTCCATCATATTTCCCAAATATTTACAGTGTACACCTCGGGTTTGAAATAAGCCAGGGAGAATTAATGCATTGTTTACACTTGGAATCCGAGGTGGCCCCGTCCCAGCAGGGCAGTACAGTGTGCTGTATCTTTCCCTTCTCAGCACTTATCTTAATCTTAATAACTAGCCAGACAACTGACTCCAGAGTCCTGCGCTTATCGACTGGAATTCGTCACATGCACACAAGAGAAGACAAGAAATGCATTATATAACAATGCCATACAAATCATTATCTTTTAATATTTAAAAGTATGTATTCAAAGTCTGATATGAAACCATTTTGGTTGAACTCAATTCCACTGGTTGTTATTAAATTTGATAGCAAATGAACGAAAATACACTTGTAACGTATTTATCTGCAGAAGAGTTTATTTGCAACAGATCAAAAGGCTGCTTCTTACTGCATTTTAGCTACTGCTATCAAATGCAATCTGCTTTTTAAACATGCTTTGATATGAGAAGACTATTTTCAAAACAGGTTAATAGGAAATATATATATTTGCTTTTTTCCCAGGTCTCTCAAGCACCAAGAAATACCCAGGGAGAGAAAAGAAAGTCTATTGCGCCCTCACTGTGTGTCTACAGCACGATTTCTTTGAAACAAGTTTATATAAGCAAGAGGCAAACCATTCCAACTGCAGCCACCAGGCGCTTGGACCATGCTTTTAAAATTGTCACACAGATCTGAACTTTGGTTCTGGTGCCTCACACTAAATGGCATTTTTTGCCAGGAGGCAGAGGCACGTGTGAACCACAGTGTCGGAGGTACTCTCTGCTGCAAGGCTGCTCTCCTGAGAGGGTTTTGCTGCCTCTCCCTGCACCTCCACGGTGAGAACTCTGTGAGTGTCTACACGAGGTGGTGAGGGGGGAGCAGAAGCTCATGGAGAATAATGATTAGGAGCCCACTTCTGCAGAAAGAGGGGAAAGGACAATGATTCTAAGCACACATCCTGTCAGTATTCCCTCTCCCTCTGCCTGCAAAAGGGTGAGAGGGTGGATACCTCACCCACTGGCATTATTAACATGCACTTGAAGCGGGAGTATATGAAATGAATACAGGTTAACAAAGATGCTGTAAACTTGCTCCTCTCCTCTGCTTGCTTTGCTCTAGCCCAGCCTATACAGCATTCCTCATGCCAAGTATTACACCCTCAGCAATGGGATTCATCCAACACAAGACACTGGAGTTGCACTCAGAAAGACTCATTGCCAGTGCCAGATTTTTCCAAATATCTTTTCCACGTTGAAAACTTTTGAAGATTACCCTAGGCCAATCTTTGTGTTAAATCACAAACCACAGTAAATCAATTAGTTAATCAATCCCATCAGGCAATCAATTAACATGAACTAAGAAATCCCTGAGCAGACATATTCTCGTGTGAAGAAAGGTCACCCACCGGGGCCTTTATGTGTCTGTTCATATTAGCTTAAGCCCAGGTTTAGAAGGAGAAATTTTCCTCTGATAACAGTTCTTTGTATTGATGTGTCAGCACAGACACCTAGTCTCCGTGTATGTCTGGCAGAGAGCGTCTCTATTTTACTTGGGTAATAACCAGAGGCCGCTTTCAGAAGAGGGAATCTGAGATTCGTGCTCTGATGCGGTGAGAGATGAGACCTCTTTCGGTGCCACTGAAAGGACTTTGCACCAGGCTTTGTAATGGTACCTGAGCAAAAGAGGAAGCGGGGCTTTTTCAGGCACGCACCTCCAAAACTGCAAGTCCAAGCAAATTTGCCATCACCCCCAAACACTGGATCTGTGTTGCAAAGCCAGTTATTTCATCCATTTTCTAAGGTCAGGTTCAGTCCCAGGAAGAGCTGGGAGAAACATGTTTTGAATGCCTGAAGAAACACTTGCGCTGTAACACCCCCAATTCCACTTTCTAATCACAATTGTTAAATAACTACATTAATTAATAATATCTTACAGTTGTGTGATAGTTATCACTCACGGATAACTCACAACTCAGTGATAAATCCATTCATTCAGATTTGCAGCTGACCTGCAGCCTAAGAAGTTGAGCTCACCTCTGTGCATCACTGGGAAAGCTGCATTTTTGGGTGGGAGGAAGAAAAGTCACCAGCTCACACAAGGCCCCACATAAATACAACAGTAAAGCAGAAGCTTCAGCAGAGGCAAAGGTGGTGGGCAACGTGAATTCCGTGAAGTGAAATCTCACAGGCAAGGCTTGCAGAATCCTGCTTGGTCACTCCACCACTGCTTGGTTGTTTGGATAGGGCTGTCCTATGGAGTTGCACAGCAGCACAAGTTTCTGTACAGGTAACTAAGGAATGTGGCACCTGGTCCTGGCCACCTCCAGAACCTGCCACAAGTTCAATGTCCCTTCTGCATCACTCCTCTTCCACTAAACAAACTATACACTTAGCAGCAAACAGGGTATCAAATAAAGGCTGGCACAGCTCTTCTAATCCCAGCCAGAGTCAGGGAAAGAAAGATGCCTGGAACAGCAGAGAATTGGCCTATCTTGGGATGGGGGAAAAAATGCAAAGGTATGAAAATGTATTCAACAATGCTCTCAGTGCTCAGATCCAGCGGTGACAGGGCTATAAGCAGATGCATTAGGCTGGAAATATATCAAGGTTAGATTAAGCTGCAGAGTTTCCATTTTATTAATGGTCTTCAATCTGACTCCTTAATAAAATGGAAACCATTTGTAAAATTTTGATCAGAATCCACACTTAGCTTTCAAGTGCTTGCAACCTTTGGGTATATTCAGGAACAGATTTCAAAAAGTCCATGCCTAAAAATGAAGGTGAGAAGGAAATGAGAAGGAGAAAATGACTTGAGGTGAATCAGACCTTGGAGTGAATTATTAGGTAAACTGTGAGTTAGGCTAAATGAAGAAATCATTGGGACAGCATGGGGGTTTTTTCCACATATCACAGAGAGTTGTTGGACCACTGCGGTATCTGCCATGGTGGTGTAACTAGAAGAGTAAATGTCTAAGATGCCTATATTTAAATATTATCCTCAGTGCCGTATTAGAGCTCCTGGAGTGTTGCTTGGAACTGGAAAGCCTGAGTGGCCAGTGGGCTGCAGAAGGAGCAGGAACAGCAATTATTGCAATGCTGTATCATTATCAATTTGTTCAGGTTTCCTCTCAGCTGCTGGCAGAGAACAGAAGAAAGAAAGGATTTACCTAACAGCTACTGGAGAAGGAAGTGTTGTTTGATAAAATAAAGGTGACAGGAAAAAAAAGTTACTAGAAATATCACCCCCCAGTTCCATCTCTCATGCAGAAGGAAGCCTGCATAGAAACAAGTTGAAGTTCACACTTCTAATGTAAAAAGAAACTGAAACTCATACTTAGAACCATAGAACAATTTCATTTAATAGCAATCCTGTGAGAAAGCGAAAGGGAAAAAAAATCCTGCAAGTGCATATGCTGTGCTGCCGTACTTCTTATATTTGAAACCTGAAGAAGATATCTTAAAGGAAATATTATTTGTATATGGCAGGCTGTGGATTAATTGACTATAAGTTACACACATATTTCTGAAATAATTTCAGCTAGGCTTTTTCTCTGGTGAGTGACTGAATTTACTGAAAACAGAGCACTCGAGCTCTCCTTTTTAGCCTTTGGAGAAGGACAATTGCATCACACAAGATCTCCAAGCAGGATCAGGATGTTAAAAAAAAAAAAAAATGCAAGGAGAACAGTATCATCCACACTGCCTTACAGCCTTCAGTAAGGAGAACAGTTGCATTATCCAAGGCCACGGCCTTTGTTAGCAAGCGGCGACTTTTCCTAACACTTGAACCTGATGACGTCCATCCTAATAAAGCTTACATCCTTAATGAAGCATGAGCACTTCCTCTGGGAAAGGCCTGCAACTATCAGGAAGGACAACATGGTACTGTAACAAATTAAAAGTCTGTTTCTCTCCCTTTGACTTTGACATCTACTTGGATGACATTTGCAGCACTTATGGAGACAACGGTATGGAAAGAAGAACCTTGATTAATCTAGCCAGTTTATCCTAGGACACAAATCTGGAAATTTTTAACAGAACTAGACACTGTCACTTCACCTTATCCCTTATGCTCATGGTGACCCCAGCTGAAAGTATGGAATATATTAATTCAGACTAACTGAACAATTTCTATAGGGGACACCTCCATCTGTTCTTCACAAGGCATTTGTCTGCGTGTCCGCAGACTACCTGGTAAACACAAATGCAACACACGGTAAGCACAAGCAACTGCTCCATGCCATGAGTCAAATAGTTGGGGGTTTGACCTAGGACAAGACAGGTAGGTAAAGGAAAAAGCCAACATGTAGTTACAGAAATACTACTGCTTTACAAGCCATACTTCCACAAAACTGTTTCCTCATAATCCACATAAAACAGCCTCCTCCTATGTTAGGGTCTTCCTGTTACCACATATGCTTTGGCATTTTGGCAGGGTGAGAACCACCCACACAGAGTATTTTAGGCTGACACCTTTTTCAAATCACACTGAAGTCAAGAAGATAGCTGGGTCCCTAATTCCCATTTCCCTCTACAAAATTTTTCCCACCACTACTTAAAGTTGAGTAGTAAGATGGCACAGCAAAGCTGATAAATTCAGGTGTTCACCACAAAGAATAACAAAAGACAGGGCCCCTCTCTGAACTAAACTAGCCCAAGTGAGTTGGTATTTTGAAGGTTTTTGGGAGACTCCAACTAGACTTAAACCGAGTGCTTTGTAGTGTCCATCTCATGCTGAAAGAGAGGGTATTCAGCGAGGTGCTAATCCAATGCAACACACAAACTAGCAGTTTATTTAAAACAAAACTTGATCCTTATTGGGAGCGAGATATTTGAAGCACACACAAGTAAAACTAATTTAACCTTTGAAAAGTTATCTCCGGAGGGAAGAATAGAAATCCCTTTATAAGATTTTTAAGCACTGCAATTATTGACGAGGACTATATTACTTCAGTTTTCTCTGATCAGAAAAAAAAGCAAAGCCACAGGAGACATCAGCAGCTGTCAGGCTGTTTTCCAACTGCAATGAGGTAGTTTACAGTGGGCTTGTGCCAGTCTCTTAAGACCCAGTTAAGAAGCCTTTTTAAAATGCCTTAAAAAGCCAACTCATACATTAATCAAGTTGAGCCCTCATCCATACTTACTGCAATACATCAATTACCATGTCTTTTTTTTTTTATTTTAATAAATTCCAGTTGACAGCAGACACCTTATTAAGGCTCACTAAAATGATACAATAAGTAAAAGGCTATTAATATTGCTTTTTTCCCCGCTGCTATTGTCTTGCCGCACTGGTCTGCAAACAAATTCAGGCTGCATTACAATTAATGCCAATGGAACTCCTTCTAACGACTTCCAGCTTGCTAATTTTTTACGCTAATAATAAAAAAAAGGCATTGCTATGCAAGAACGGCCCCCTTTTATCATGCTCGCATGGCACACTAGAGAGCTCCTGCCATTGTTCACATGAAAGACAATTAAACCCAGGAACATCAAACCCAAAAATGACAATCTGCTAACCAGCGCTGGGTATTGCTGAATTCTTTTCTCTATTTTCTGAACTGATAGAAAACAATTCTCCAAAGACGTTTCCCTCCCCCATGCCCACCCTTTGGAG
>VZRQ01007442.1:44172-126909 GCA_013397975.1 Machaerirhynchus nigripectus | reverse complement strand
AAAAAAAAAAAAAAAGTTTGTGAAATACTCTCGCTGATTTATGCATCTCTGCTCAGAATTTATTAACTGTCTGGGGCCAATTTCGCTCTCAAATGTCTATTGCCTCCAGGTTTGAATTCTGGACACATTTCAAGAAATGCAATAATAATATTGTCCACATAGTTTCATATTTAAAAATAAACACGATTTTTTTTTTTCATGGTTTGTGTTTTCTGAAACGCAACATAAAATGCCAAAGGCAGGAGGATAAAGCTGGTGTGGTAACAAGTTTACTTCTCCCAGTCTTCTAGGGAGAAAGATGGAGAGCAAAAGGGGTCATCAGGTCTGCTGGAAACTAAGTACATTCACAATACTAATTTAGAATAAAGGTAACTACTTGGTTTTTGTTCACCCAGTTGTCCTGAGTGGAGGCACTTCCTTGGCATAAGTCCATACGTGTCCCAGCAACTTGGGCCCCAGTCCAGTCACTTTATCCTACACCACAGTCCATTCATATTTACTGTGAGAAATTCAAGCTAGAATCACGGTAAATAGCCATTTTATATTCTGAATATTCATGTTCCTGGTAGGTCAGTGTGTGCATCTATATGGAATGTTATATACATGAAGTTAAGAGGCAATTGGTAACTTGCTGACTGCTACAGGTTTGACAGGAGTAATGAGAGGCAAAGCTTTGGCTGAAAGATACAAATCTTATGAAAAGACGTCCAGATTACATTTAGTACGAAATCACAAAACTATGTATAAATACCAGACCTTATAAACCTGCGGGGGAGTAGGAATTGATATGTTTAATGAGAAACTAGGAATTCCCATGTCCCTTTGGCCATACACATCTTACTTCCTACCCCTTTAGGCTGAAGGCAATCAGGCCTTAAACCTGTCACCTGAGCACGCTGGGATATTTCCAGGCCTCTGCTTCAGACTAGAGAAGTTGTGGTAAATTCTACATTTGGGAGAGAAGAACATTTTTGTGTTGTTGTTTAATAGCCACTGAGAGCTGTGGAGTGTTAAGAACATACCCCAGGAAAGATAGATTAGTAGGAAGTGGCCAAAAGAGGCCATAAAATGTGCATTAAAAATGCAATTCATCACACAACTGTGCAATTTGTCAAATGGATATTGTACCTTGCATAGTCTCTTTTGGGACAGAAGCAAAAGAAAAGGGCCTGGGAGATAACAGTTCTATTCCAGGCTCTGCTACTGGTTCTGTTTTTGACCTTGGAGAAGGCTTTTCAGCCAAAATATGTGGACTGTTTTCCACGTCTATTATTGCGCATCCAACTTCATTTTGGTTAGCTTCATAGTTGGACTTCTAATCAGTGTCCTGAAAACAGAGGACTAGTAGGCCCCGACACTGAAATCTGATTTTTCATGTGTCTGTTAGCCAAGGTATGAACCTACGTGTCTTTATGCACAAAACTGGGAAGACAAAGCTAACACCCTTAAAAGAGATTCCACAAGAATCAATTTGATATTTGCACAGATGTGATTAAACAGGTATGGAAGCATTTAATTGTTCGACTAAAATGACCCTAAAATAATTGCTAATCTGCTCTCTATCAGTCAATGGGCTGGATGTTTGCTGGAGATGGAATAGCATCTTAGCCATTAACAGGCAGATTGGGCTATGGGAACATGGAGCACGTGATCCTTGCCTCTTACACCTGTTGTGCTTCCCAAATAGGATGCACCTCAATGGCTGCAGGAGCAAGGACAGAGAAACCTGCTGGAAGCAAGTCTGCTGCTCTAAGGTAGTGCTGCCCCCTGCTTTGACGGGTGGTCTCAGCACAGCCTCACCAGCTCTGGCATAACCTTCAGCAGCTTCACTCACTGCACCATTTCAAGAGTGGGAAAGCCCACGTTAGCTCTCTGTGAAGGCACTAACCTCTTTCCTAGCACCACTTTGGCCCACAGTTATGCTGCATCCAAACATGTTTTATTTTGGCCCCAATAAACACATATACAATTTCTTCATCTCCAGCTTAACACTACTTTTCTGAGGTGCCAGCTGTCACGTCCCCTAGGCTGGCATTTGTGATAAGGACAAACACACTTGCATTAAGTACCCTGAAAGGTGTTTTGGCATCTGGGTGAGACCCATGGAGCACAGCCTATGGCCTGTCTCCAGTGGTGAGGAAGCCAAGAGTCACTGGCAGCATCCTCACCTACAAAAATCCCTAATTTTCATGGGTTAGGAGGCTGCTGTGCTAATCTGGCACATTGCACACTCAGTGGACAACCTGTCCAGGAGGTGGCTGTGTTCACATTCCACCTGCACCTGCCCCTGAGTGCCACCCGTGTAGCCAGAGGTTTTTATTTCTCCTCAGCGAGAGAGACTCCAGCTCTACAGCAGAGTGCAGGCTTTCACTCTGCACGAGCCAGCTGCTCTGCAAGTGCCAACTGCATGCAGGGGCTGCATATCAACCACTGCCATTCCTCCACACAACTCACTTGCACTTAAAAGAAACAATAAAAGAAAGGAAACTCCATTTTGCTGGTTTGGGAGAGGCATGGGAGGGAATTTTGTGTGTATACGGTTTTATTTGGTTTTTTTTTTCCAACCTGAAAAGACAAAACAAATTACAAGTAATAAAAACATCCGCTTCTCTTTTGTATGGTCACACAGACACTCGATTTGGCTCACTTAGACACTACATGTGAGCCAATTTAGATGTGACATCCCAGACAATGATACAACTCCCTCAAGTCTACAACAAAAACACTTTATTTCCCCTCCACAACATACCAACTTTGCAGCTTATTTGAGCCCCACAGAAAGTGTAAGAAAGCAGACCTGAATTAATATAGCTTAAATCTGAAGCCAAGTTCCTATCCATTTGTTCACAAAAGAAAAATAAAGTAAGAAAATTAACAGGTCTGACATCAAAGGCAAATTTTAGCATTGCTTAAACTGGTGTCAGTCAATAATAAACCCATAGAGTTATTCCAAATTAACGCAGATAGAAAATGAAAGTAGACAAAACCCATACAGACTGTAATGAATTTGCTTATTGATAGTGCTTCACTTACTGTCCAAATAAAAAAGGAGCATATGACCAAATTGTTGTGTACACATTCCCTTCCTTTTAATTACAGAGTAAGAGCAGCAATCGTTATCTCTTCTAACAACTTACTTAGATTTATAATATGGCCTGCTCCCCACACTTAAGACAATATAACCCTACACCATGGCAATATTATAGTGCCACATCCTGTATCCTAGCAACGGTTTAGGGCTTGCATTTGATGTCAAAATAATGGGTCCTGCTTAATCTCTTGGTTTTTTTTGAAGTAGGGGGTAGAGACACTGAAATCCAGGAGTTGGGGGAAAAAACAAATCACTGAGAAGCATTCTAAAAGCAGACCTGTGGGGCATATATAGATGTGCACACTCTGATGTGTATGAGTAAAAAGATAACCACATGTATACACAAAATAGATGGTCTAGTTTTTGTCTTTAAATTGTTTAGACAAGAGTGAAAGCTGAGAAATGGAATGATGTATATCACTTTCAAGATACCAGAGCCTTTTAGCAAATACAATCTTCCTCCTGCTTTTATCAGTTCAGTGTCTTCTGTAAAACATGACTTACAGTCCCAGTTTTTCCTCATTTAAATTTGGTCCTATTACCATATTAAAAGAAAAATACATTCCTGTCTCTCTAATTTCTTGTGCCTCTCCCATTTTCTTTCAAAGATTTGTTTCAAACATACTGATTAAGTCATCTAGCTCCTAGTGACACCCTCTAAGCTACACCAAAGCTGAGATTTTTCGGTATTGACTGTTTAAAACATCAATTGTAGTGGAAAAATCCAAATGGCTTGGTCTGTAAGAGCACCAGGGATATATGGTAGCACCCAGTAATAGCGACCAAACAGAAGAATATTACTGGGCACCTCTGCTTCAGTTCAGAGACTTGAAAGCACTTTGAAAGCAAAGTATTCAGGTTTGGGTGGCTGCCAGAGGAGCATATTCATACACACACGTATGTATGATGCACATGTGCATATACCACTTCTGCAGAAGAAAGACACAAGACCAAATCTACAATTTTAAAGACTGAGGAAAATGGAAAAACTGGCAGCCATGCTGTTATAGTCTTCCCCAGGCAAACCAATCCTCCTTTCTACCTGCACAAGTTTGCAATCTTACTTTTAATGCCCCTGGGAACACTGCAAACCAGGTCGGGGAACAGAACATCAGCCGCCCCACGAGCAACAAGTAAATAGGGTTTTGTTGGACCTGTGGTTTTCGAAACAGGGCTGGTGTTCAAACAGCTGGGCACGCTCGGGGCTATTTGCTCTTCTTTGCCCCCAAGGCCTCAACAGAACACAAGGAACAAAGATTGTTTCAAACTGGGGTTTTTTGGTTTGCTGGTTGTTTTTTTTATTAGTTTCCTATACATCACTTAAAAATATACAGGGGAAAAAAAACTTTCCCCCTGAAAACCCAGGGTGAGGGTACAAACCAGCAGAAGGTTTTGTATGGCAGTCACTGCTCATCCAGCAGCTACATTAACAAACCTTCAAACATCCACAGTACCGCAGCTCTGCCTTCCCTCGTTGCACCCCACTAATTCACTCCCTTGGGAAGAGCTACATCCAAACACGCAGACCCTGTAGCATGCCCCTAGCATCAACTAACCCCAGCTCAGTGGGACCAGCAGGGACAGAAGAAATTAAGAAATAGAAGGAGTCACGCTTGGGTGCCTGGTACAAAGAGAGAACCACAGCGCAAGAAGAAAAACACTGCTCGCAGGAGAGCAATTTCTTTTTGTTATCCACAATATTTTACTTCTAGCTGCAAACCTGGAGCTTGAAAGGATCCTTGTGAGCGCTGTTTATTTATTTAAACCAATTCTTGCAGCTCTCCTCCTCTCTAAACAATACCGAGGTGAAGAGTTTATAGGAGCACGTTTGTCCAGAGTTCAGCAAGTGCTCCACTCTGCTCTAGCACAAGGCAGCGCCCAGTTGGGGAGAATTCCCCTTCTTTCTCTCTTCAAGGGAACTGTTTACTGCGTGGGCACACGCACACAGCAATCCACCTTTCTCTGCAATTGTCATCACAGTCATTCCCTGACAGATATTATTATCCCCTGAAGATGGTGCGTGGACAACCCTATCCCCTGCTAGGCTGTCCCAGTTTTATAAACTGCAAATCTGGTCAGCTTACTCTACAGGAGGAAAAAAAAAATATAAATAAAGCTGTTTAAGAAGGACAGCTGGGGCCACACTGCCGCATTAATGAGGCCCCAGCAGAGGAAAGGCACCATTCTCTCTTTCACTGCAGGTCCATCCTCCCCCTGCAGTGACACCCACGCCACCAGTGAGCCCTGCCACGGGCTTCCCTGGGCAGCAAAGTGGGGCCCAGCAGCAAATCTTCAGCAATTCCCACAGCAAATGAGATGGAGGTTGGGAAGGAGGGTCAAGTGCCTCCGTGGCCCAGACTCCCTCCCAGACAAAACCATTGCAAGAAAGCACTATGAATTTGGGCAACGCTTGCTTCAGCTTGTGCTGAGCAGCACTAAAGACAAGCACAGCCTTGTGCATCCACCTGACCAAGCTCAGCCTAAGCAAATGTCTAAAGACTGCCTCAAAACAGAAGAGGTTAAAATGCCAAGCAAAATTTGAATTAAAATACACATTTTTTTCCTCCAGACCTATGTGATCCAACACAGGTTTGCAGTAAATAAAAACAAAATAAAAGGAGCCATTTGCAATATATTTTTCAAAGAACAGCACTGCAACAGGGTCTCTGATCAAATGGCCATTGTATGAACATGAGTCTTACACACAAACTGTGCCTCTGTGTTTTCAAAGGAGTTTTAAAAAAACCCCACAAACCACAAAAACAAAACAAAAAAAACCCAAACGACACAACTTGCTTAATCACTCCTTTTGAGGGCAAATATTCCCTTGATCCATAAGCAACAGAAGACTCGAAAATTGAGGGACTATGCACGTTTTCCATCCTGGTGTCATATAAACTCATTTCCCACAGACAGGCAAAGCTAAAGTGAGAGGCTGGTAAGGAGAATAGCATTAAAAAATAATCTGACACATAGGTAGATGGCTTGCCAGCCAGCTTCTAAACAACTTGTTTGTATAATCCCTCAACACACACCTGCCTGAAGTAATTTGTCCCCTTTTGAAGGTTTTTTTACTACTTTAGTTTTAGGTGGTTTTATTTTTGAAGTAAAATAAATTTTATTGACCCTGCAACAAATCAGTTCCAAATTTTGTTGGTTAATTGCCATTAGCCACACAAAACACACTGAAGAGTTTCTCTTCTTTGGCCAGATGAGTAAAACTCTGCAGACAGGTTGAGACCATTCAAATGCCAGTGAAAACAGAAATATTTAAATTAACAACAGAGCAGCAAACTATAGGAATTTTTTAAAACCCTCCTTTTAAAAATCAGTCTAAGCTAAGTCACTATTTGGTAGAAACTTGTTTTGATATATACCTGCTTTTTGCTTAAAACAAAGGGACAGAAGTCTCTAGTTACTACCACACTGCATACAATAACACTTTGACAGACTTAAATAAAATCTAAAAACAACCCCAAAACAACTCAGGCTGCTGTCAGATGATCAGCTCATGAGGCATTTAAGTTTTTTCAGTTGGCATTTACAATCACACAAAAAATACTCATAAGCTTGTGGTCATAGTGAGATCCCACACTATCATCCTTGATTTGCTTCTTTCATGAGAATTTTCATCTGGTTTTCCAAATTAGCATCCCATCACAGAAGTCATATAAAAACACCAGTGTCTGGCAAGCACAAGACTTGGGAATTCACTGTACTGCAGACCCTCATCAAGTAACATTCAAGCTCATGTTTACAGCTTAAGTGATTTCAAAAGAGATGAGTAATGTAAGTTTGTTTTTTAAGTCTTTCATTGTAGTTTATGCCACACCAGGAAACTTTGTCTTTTCAGTGTACAAATTTCCCTTCTTCCTACCATCTGAAGGAAGCAGAGTGCATCCCCACTGGCATCTTCATCTACAACCTGTTGCTGACTTGGAATTTAACGTCAAAATTAAAAAACTGATACCAAGTAATATTCTAAAATTGAGTTCAATATTGTGTTTCAAAAAAATGGTACTCAAGACCAATATCAGTACATGAGCTAAATCGAATGTTTATAATTTTGGTCAAATTCAGATCATCACCAGCTGCTTCTCCGAAAGTGTCTCTGATTCAACTGGGACTGCATATGTGACTGCAAATCTTACTAGCCTAGTCTTTCCTCTTAGGCCCTTTTGCTTTTAGCCACAGCTGTAAAACCTATGAGAAGTCCCTTTCCCATTATGTTGCCGGTTAGATGCTGGCAGCAAAGAGAAATGCAAGAATGCTACAGAATGGCAAAAAACAGAAGAAAAAGTGTGGTTTTGTTTCTTACCTACAAACACAGGTAACCATCAGTGAGTGGTAGATTGCTTAACTTCATTACACAGATACTTTTCATGTTTTGTTTGTGATTATTTAAAATGGATTGTTGGTACCAACTCATTATAAGCAAAATGGGGAAAAGGCACCTGTGATAGTAATTTGTGACCTTAGGAGAGCCCAGGTGCAGAAAAGACTTGAAGTTTTTTCAAGGGAACCCAACTGTGCTGCATCAGATGCAGGTTCCAAACTATGAATCTTCAGGTAAGAGTAAGCAACACAAGTATTCACGACCATCCACTGCCATTCTTTCCGTGGACTGCAAATTCCGGAATGCTAATTTCAGTTGATGTGTGGATGTATAACTTATCTTTTTTATATATTTATATACAACTATCACATTTAAAAAATGATTAACAATGCAAATACTCAGCACCTGCCATTTCAAGTGTTCTCTGGCAGTAAAAGGTTTTAAAAGGTTTTGATCTCAACATGCTGAACTGCTGAGCCCAGTAGTCTTGCACTTATGCTGGTGTAAATTAGCAACAAGTCAATGGAATTAAGCTGGAGCAAGAAAAAAGTGGTGCAAAGATTCTGATATTCCCATTTTAATTATCAAAGAAATTAGTCTCCAAATGCACTGCACTGAAGTCAAGAAAAAAGCAAAATTAATATTTACAGAATAAACAACACAGTTAAGCTTAGTAACGCTTTGTTTCTTTAAACTGTAGCACAAGTTGCTTGACCATTCACAGCAGCTTTTTGTTTTACTCTTTACGTATTCTTAACAGAGTGTAGCACTGAACTAAGTTGGTATTTCAGGTGTTTTCAAATGGGGTTCCAAAATTGTGGAAAGTAACTAGATAGCTGGAGGTAATGGTGAATTTTGGTTATCCAGTTTAACAGAGACTCTGGAAGATACTGCACTAAGAACAATTCAGCGTTAGAGGACATCCCTCAGCTTGTTTAACTCAACCACAGGCTTTGATTTGCCAAGTTCAAACAAGAAGCACCAGTTGTGAGTAAGAGGCAAGGTTCTCTCGCTGGGGCAGATAAATAGTCCCTGAGGTGAACCTTTAGCCAAAGGATGGACCAGCTGGAGGAGGCTGCTGTCTGTTGGATGCAGGTTCCCGTTCATTAGACACATCCTGCTGCTCATCTGTGAGCCCTCTGCAAGACAGGACTTACTTAACGTGGAGGCCGAACAACTAATTAGTGGCTTTTTTCTGCCAACTAATACAATTCCCTTCTAGCTGCTCCATAAAGAAGATTCAGTGGAATACCTCTGTGAAAGCAGCAGAATTCCAGGTAGTTATGGTGACGAATTTCATTGTGAATGAGGATCAATGTCCCATACTACTTTGAATAGTAATTTCTTAATTCTTATTCAAATCCGGCCAGCAAGATAATATAACTTGAACTGAATTGGCCATGTGATCCTGATGGCATCCCATTAATGGGCTGTTCACTTAATTTATGTAATTTTTAAAAATTAAATAGTCATATTTTAAATCCCTACTGCAGTCCTTCAGATTGAAAGTACATGTTTAAAAGTTATAGACTCTTTATAAATCAGTATGTCTGCACTTCTTAGTTTGTTGACTGAACTTTCCCCAAGTTTTAATTCATCTTTTCTCATCTCTCTCTTCTGCCTGTGGGAACATTGCAAAATCCCTGCATCCAGCCGTTTCATGCCCATTTACCAGCCATGTTATGTGCCACAGGAAAAAAAACCCCACATTTGTAAATTCTTATTTGGGTTGGCAAACAAACCACGATTTTCTATTTGCACAGAGAGAGCATAAAAATCCAGTTATAGGGACACTTTCACTGACAGTCAAAAGCCAAATAAATCCTGTCTGTAAGCAAAACGACCATGAAGGCAGTTATTAATAACAACAGCTTACAGACCTAATTCTGCAAGATGCTGAGCCTCCCCCTCCGAGCAAAGAGGGACCCAAGGTGATCGGCACCTCCTGCAAAGTATTTGGCATCTGTGGCCTAAAGGGCTCATTGCAGACACTCTGTCGTGCCCCGAGAGCACAGCTGCCCCAGCAGCCCCAGCGAGGGCCAGCCCTGAGAGGGCGCACACCACTGGGAAAAGAAATGCCCCCTCTATCCAGGGCTATTTATAAAGCTTGCACTAAACATTTAGAGCCAAGCCCTAACTTGGCTAGGTGTCAAGGACCACACTGAAAAAAAAACCCCTATACCCTCATTAAGAAAATGCATGAAGCACTGATTTCTATTTTTGGCCACTGTTGTAAGCATCGCCAGGGTTACAGCTGCTTTATTGTGGTTTCTCAAGAATTTCCTTGATAAAAAAGGACAAGAGAATTAGCTGAGCCTTTTGGAAATAGCAGCACAGTCCAGCTGTAAAACAATGTCAAGTAGCTGGCAAAAAAACAAACCAAAACCCCATCTCTATACAACAGTAGCTACATGTCCACCAGCAGTGGCACGTTTGCCCTCTGAAGTTCTTTATTTGGAACTGGGAAAGGGTAAGAAGAGGGAGACTTGAAATCTTATAAATCTACTGCCCGAACTGGTACAGAAGTGTTTTTTGTTGCTGAGCACATCATGATAACCTGCTGGTGAAGACACTCTTTTCTAGCAAGACCTACGGGTGCCGCATGCACAGATGTGCACGTGGAGATAAGGGATGGAGATGGAAATGCGTTCAACGTTTTTTTGTTTTTTCAGAGGGAAAAGCATTAGCAAACGGTGTACAAGGAGCAAGGACTGAAAAACAAAGCAATACAATCTTCAAAGCAATTAGTCTTTCTTATTTCATGCCAAAGAATTACAATCTGTATCATTTGCTAGGAGAAGGCAGCTAAGGTACAGGATGTAGAGTCAAGAGGACCGGGTTTATCAAAGCCTTGGGCAAGCAGCTCTCAGCTTCTTCTATGAAATGCCTGCCCACTCCCTTGGTTTCTGCAGGAATCAAAGATGATCAATGGTTTGTACCTGCTAGAATGATGAAGAGAGAGGAAGCTTCCACTTGTGTGTATGTATGCATACAGGCCTATTTCATATCTGTAAGCAGGGACAGATCATCCATGTACTATTATGTCCCTGGAGTTTCAGAGCATTAAATAAAAAATTTACTGTAAAGGCAATGATATGCCCAGACAAGGCCATTATAACACATTACATGTTAATTTCAGTGTTCATAT
This sequence comes from Machaerirhynchus nigripectus, assembly GCA_013397975.1. Taxonomy (NCBI): domain Eukaryota; kingdom Metazoa; phylum Chordata; class Aves; order Passeriformes; family Dicruridae; genus Machaerirhynchus; species Machaerirhynchus nigripectus. The sequence goes on along the minus strand of VZRQ01007442.1, from coordinate 116,334 downwards.
CCTGCCCTTCCCCCAGTTTAAACTCAGAAATATTGACAAACATGCTGAACAGTGAGAGGAAATGGCTACATGGGGAAGCTACAAGGAAATGCACTAGTTGTTTCTTATTACCCAACTTTGTAGGCAAAGCTCACAAGAGAAGAGGAGAAAACTTTTGTGGGTAAACGAGAAAGTGAAGTAAGGCAGTCCACCGCCAACTGTGTACTAATCCTGCACACTGGGAGCCAGTATCTAAGTTCAGAGTGAGTTTCTGTGTTAAAAGTTAATACTCCTTCACAAGTCAAATGCTCTCATACCTCAGTCCTCTTAGTGATATATTAAGAAAGGTTATAATTATACATAATCACAATAATCAACCCCATAATTATTTCACCTGGGACCCTTTCCATTCCTGCCTGACTTAGCTATATGGTGTCATTTTTTACACTGAGCACCATGAGTTGTGGGAAACAACTTTAGCTAAAGAGTGACACAATCAAGACCAAACCAGGTTAGCTACTGTGCCCCCGGCAGTGTAAGTGTTGAATAACAAAAGTCTTCTCTTAGACCAAGCAGTAACCTACTATCTGTATTTAAAAAAAAAAACAAAAAACAAGCCACACAGAAACAGTGGATTCATTTGTCATGTACAAGTAGAGAAAACAGGGCACTCAGCTGGAACCCAGAAGATATGAATTACAGGTAATATTTTCAAAATTGTCTAAGGTCTAGATAATTAAATTAACTCAGGCATAGCTCACTCAACATCATGGTGCCTGGATTTCTTTTAAATATGGTTTCAAGGTCAGTGGTGAGCAATACCTGAAAATCCTTAAAAATCCCATCTTTTAAGAAGCAAAATCCTATTTGGGGGTGATGGTGAACATCTGAACACCGACAAAGCCAAAGTCAGGTATATTTATTCTCTAGCCTGTACTATTGGTGATGGAAGAAGTGGGCTTCCTGAGGGCCATCTGAAGCACACACTGGGCTCGCCTCCAGGAGAGGCCTATTTCAGTACATAACCTGCAAGGAGATGCTGAAATACTCACCCCACAAATCCCTGCTTTTCTTTATAACTACACTTCTGAGAGAGCCCAGAGCCAAGCCCTGAAGGGCCAAGTTCCCCGACAGGAATTGTCTTCAGAAAAATGTTTTTCTTTAAAGCGCTTTCACTCATTTTGCTTGTTTGTCAAACTACATCCTTCTTCGTACCCAATGCCCTTGCCTGTTGGTCTCATCTTTTCCTTTAAGACTGTAAATCCCCCTCTAGCCTGGAGACCCTTTGTGTTCACCTCTTCCCTTGCAGTCCTCAGCATGTGCTTGCCCATCTCAACATTAGCACGTTCAGCAAGCTGGCTTGGGATGAGAATGTGATGGCACGAGCAGGTCTGTCATTGTCACTGTGCCAGCTGGGAGGTTTTTGTTTTGCTCAGTTAAGAAGTGCAGTATTTGTACAGACATAATAATATATAAGAGATCATGTCTATCTTTGGATTCTGCAGAAGTGTTTTTCACTGAGTTCCTAGTAGCCAAGTTAACTCTTTGCCCAGAATGAATATGCAGCATCCCAAACGTCGAGTGAGTGAATGGAAAGCCAGAAATAGAGCCCTGAAGATCAATAGATTTGACTGAGAAAGCGTTTGCATTCTCAGGGGTAGAGATCATTGTGTTTCTAAGTGGATCAGAGATATGATCCTTGGCTGCTGTGAATGGAATGGAAACTGGATGCCATCAGCAGGAGATACGAGTGCTGATGCAGTGAGGTAATGTGGTAAGGAATAGCGGAGTGGAAGGAATGCAGTGCCACTGCCCTGAGGAATCTTAAAATTAGCTCAATCTGGTATTCAAACGCTGGGTGAGCGAAAAAAAAAAAAAAAGCACAGCAATTTTACAAGAGAATCATTTCTGAAAGGAGAACAGTGGCTCACAGCACTGCCAATCAAGACCTGTGAGGCAGCTCACTACAAACCTGCCACTGATCTCACCAGAGCCACCACAATCCTGGGAAGGAAAGACAGCACTGAAAAATGATGGGTTAGCTCTACAGAAATACAAGCTAAAGTCAACCTCAAATGGATCATATTTTTACATGGAAAATCTCAGAAGAAAGGTTAAAACTTTTTATAGTTTCTCTAAAGATGCTATCAGTAGTCATGTCTGCTTTGAAAGATACCAGCAGTAGGTTTCACTTTTGTCTCTGATGAGAGTGAGGTTAGCCCAAAAATTAATATAATGACTCCAGCCAAAATGTAGCTGCTTTAGTAGGGTTCTTAGGGCACTGATTGTCTCCTCCCTAAAGTCAAGATGCTACTGCTTGGTTTATTCTGAGAAGGTAGTCAGTCTCCTCTTCTTTCTACCACCTTCTTCCACAGCTCCAATGCACAATGGTTATTAACCTTTCACAATAATTTCTGTTATTCTCAGGAATGCAGAGGATAAAGCATAGCTCCAAGCCTACCTAAGGGTTATGTTTCAGGGGCTAGAGGCAGGAGCTGTGAATAAAATATTCACATTTGGCTTTATTTTGAAACTGTGTACTGTAATGCTCGTAATTATCACTACCCTAATTTTCTTCTATTGAAAATTACAGGGTATTCCTTACCCCTTCTGCACGTTAAATACCACAGTCACAGGACAGTCAGAACCTGCTGGCAGGCCATCAAACTCCCAAGAGAAGGAAACGCACACACCACAGCTGCTTTTCTGCCACATGCTGTCCCAGCAAAGAAGGACTGAAAGTCCAAGTGAAGATGGGATCCCACCGCAAAGTCAACATGCAGATTTTACTATTGAAGGTTACTTGGTACCTATTCCAAGGTCTAACCATGGACACTAAATTGTGTTTTACATATTTAAAAAGCATTATATTAACATTTCGATCAAGAGAAAAAAAAAAAGAAAAGGAGAAATAAAACCTTATTAGGCACAATTCTCAGTGAGTGATATCTGCTTGGCACAGAGCAGACTGGGTCGTGTCAAGGAGATGGTGATACACACCATCTTTACGCCAACCCCAAATTCCCTGTATCAGCACTTCTAAATTCTGCTGCTATTCTACAACTGCAGGCCTTGGGCAAGCAGAAAAGGCAGAATTGAAATAAAGCCCTGTCATGTCATCTCCCTGGACCACACACCCCTCAGCGGAAGCACAGAGGGAGAGGTGCAGGTTGAGAATTAAATAAAATAAAAAAGGAGGGAAATTCTCATTGCTGGTCCCAAAGGAGCTTCGCTTTTATAGGGGAAGAGCCTTGCCAGGACTTTGCAATCAGATGATAGCACCCCCTGCATTGTTCAAGCACTGTCAAGGGGCATTATACTCAGAAGATAATCCAGCCCTTGAACTCCCTAGGTACTGGTTTTAAATACCTCTGATGAGATCCAACTGCAGCCTATCTGGCTATGCCTCAACCATCTAGCATCACATTTGGTTATGTCTACAAAAACACCAGCTAGGAAGAAAGAGATAATGAAGAATGATTTTATAGTCTTTTATTTCAGAAAAAGCTAAACATATGGATCCTGGCACTGAAAGTATGGAATCTGTGATAAAAACATATGGATATCCATATGGGGGGGAAAAAAAAGAAAAAAAAAAAAAAAGCTTCTTGGCCAGAAATTCTGCGCTTGCATTTTTATCCTGTATGCACAGTGCACCCCCTTCCCTCTGCAGCACGACGCTGCCTGCCAATGGATTAGGATGTTATAAATTCACATGCAAATTTCACAAAATGCTCTACTGTTATCAACTTTATTAGATTTACGAATACAGTCCCGCTTATATTTTTTTATTCTCTTAATCCCTTTCATCACTTGATAGCTCAGAAAGTAATGGATTTCAGTAAAAAGGAGAGGCTTATTACAATCAATCCTGTTGCTCTATCTCTGCTCGACGCTCGACTAATGAAACTTATTTTTCTTCAGGACCTCTACAGGAAATCCTTTCCTAAGGAAAAAAAAAATGTTTAATATGTTGCTGACTTGTAATACTGCAAGTGTATTATTCCTCTCCTTTGGGTGTCCATCCAGAGGTTTGTAAGAGCTATTAATCGTACTTTATTCACCAAATTCTAGCCTGTAGTGACACAAGAAGCTACTGAATCTTATTTAATACAATACGCCAACTTACAGTTCAAATGACTGGAGGCCCTCACAGTGTCTTTTAACTCAGGAAACTCAAAGATTAATTTTCTTTTTAAATAGTGAGGGTAACAAATTGCCAGAAAGGGCAACTTTATCATGAAGTTCACATCTTAAATAGTCCCACTGCTGAGGATCACAAAGTCCCTGTCATTCAAGTCAGCCTCCTTTAAGATCTTATTTCAAGCATGCCACTCTCGTAAGAGTTTTTAAAGCTGTCTTAGTTCCCTCCTTTAGTATTCTTTGAATGAAAAGTAGAAAAACAGAAAACAACCAACCTTCATTATTAAATGCTCTGTTTAGAGGGAAGGAACCATCCACAGATTTACTGCTTTAGCTAAACTTGCAGTACTCCATGGCACCCACAGCTTCCAAGTCAGTCCTGCCCACACTGCTTGGCCCATCTGCTTGCTCTTCTCTCCATCACCGCTGGAGTCCCCTCCAAGCATGGAAAGGGGTTCCAGAGCTTGTCCCCGTGTCCTCGGGGCTGTGTTACCCCACATGGTACAGCCAGTGAAGCTACCCAGCATGTTGCCCTCAACACAGGACCACCAGCAAGTGGCTTGGACACTGCCGGCAAAAGAATTCTGCTTGCTCCTTGTGCATGGATGCAAAAGTAGATGGATATGCTTATTTCACTACAGAAGCGTGAGGGAAGAAAACAACTTTGGGGTCACTTTTATGCCAACAATGAATAAGTGTTTTAGCATTTCACAATACCTCTCCACAGGAGAGCAAAAAATGAGCCCTAGCCTGATGCCATGATGATTTTTGTCTTTTCTTTTATACCCCTGTTATACCTTTTTGCAACTTCTGTATTCTTGGTGTTTTTTGCCTACATTCTTGGACTTGTTTGTTAAGCTAAGAGACTGAACATTTTAGAGGCTTTGTAGTTACGGTGCCAGTGTGCCCAGACCCCAAGGTCCTCTCCAGAACACATTTTGTAAACTAAGATAGAACCATCCAGGGGAGGGTTCCTTAGAGAGGGGGGCTCATTCGAGCCTCTCATTGGGGAATTTTTGATAGATATGCTAATTAGTAAGACCTAGAATGTAAGACCAGATATAGAGGAGAGAGATTGGGGTGGCCATTGTGGGGGTGCATGGAGGTGTATTCGACCTGGTCGTGGTGCACCTAAGGATCCTTACAATAAATACCAAGGTAATACCCTTTTCCCCTTCTAACCGTGTTTGCCTCTTGATTTTAAGACCAGGAAAAGGCATCAAACCTACCAAAAGGAAGCTACAGAGCAAGACACTCCTTCAAACCAGATTCCTTATGGTTAAAGAGCATTCAAGGGACATATTTTTCTTGCATTTATTATTAATGTAAATATTTGTTTGCTTGGGTTTTTTTGGATCTGACCAGGACTGGAAACATAAGTACCATGAGAAAAATTAAAAATATCATAGGCATCATTTTAGAAAGAAGAGGTGCAGCATGTATCAGGAACAGGAATCAAAATTCCGTTTCCATTTTCCAGCTGAACAAGGTCTGCAGCACAATAGGTTCTAGCAGTATATAAAGTCAGTCGACAATAACATGGGATTTCCTACACTTCAGCCTCTGCTCTGGCCAATTCCAGAACCATCCACGAAGGTTACATGATGTAACCAACCATGCAACACTTAATCAGGAGGCACTGCTTCCTGGCCCAAAGTGGTTATGTTCTTAAACATAGGGATGACTTCTTTCTTACCATAATTATTACAATTACTAATATTTTAAGTAATTTTTTTTTTACCCATTTGAGTAAAATATGCTTCTTGTTACTACAGATCAATGAAGGGAAGTTAGGAACGCAATGGATTTGTGTCTGGATACAAGCTTACTGCACAGCTTGATCCTACAAATATCTCACATGGTTAATTTTACTCACATGAGCACCTGCTTGTATGAATAAAGTTACTCAACGTGCAGAAGTGTTTGCAAGACTGAGCCCTAAATCCATTAAATTAATGTCGGAAATATATAAAATATATAATTGATGAACAAGTGAATTAGGATTCTGCTCAAAAGTAGGTAGAAAAGGATTATCACTCAGGCAAGCTCTCTCTTCAGTGACTGTTTCTGATTGATAGATTTGTATAAGGCTGAGTTTCTGATTAGTTCTGAGACATGAATGCTTCAAAATGTAGGAATAAAAAAAAAGACTTTCTGAAAATGAAATGCAATATCCAATTCAATTAAAAGAAAAAGCTATTATCTGGAATTGAACCAAGACTTTGGGATAACGTTATTTATTCTGTGCCAAGTTTAGTAGATGTTTTCCAAAATGCCAGTTTACTTGGATTTTATGGAAAAATTGACCTTTTCACCCAGAACACAGGCTGCTAATTTCATTAAAGTTGTTAGATATTTCCTCAGAGGGCATCCATGCCAATTCTAGTATTTCCATCCCCTATTTTCATCTATATTCCTCCTGCATGGAAGTGGCCTGACAAAGCAGTAACTGTGGTGGTGCTTCCTGCTCTTTCTGTACCCACTGCCAATGTATTTCATTATTCAAACTCTGAGAACATTCCGGAGACTGGGAAAAGCAAGTGCTGCCCATCCACAGCTGCCCTCTTCCCGACGGCCAGCAGCCCTAAGCCCCTGGGTCAGGTAATCTGCACCACGAGCATCCCAGAAGAGCCTGAATCAACTCAACTGACAGGACATGAGCCAAGCCTGTCAATTCATACAGCAGCTTGAGCTCATCATCTGTATTTACATAGTTCCTCAATCAAACTCCTGCGCTCTGTAAACTACGTTTATTACCCTTCTTACGGGCCGACACGGTTTTACAGTTTGCTCTCCTTACAGTAGAGGCACAGATCTACTCTTGATAGCTATTTTGTACCTTAATTCTCCCTTTTAAGAGGGAGGGAGCAGTTATTACTTGCCAAACCAGCACATGTTCATAGAGAGAGTGCGGTCAAGTGGTCAGGAGCAGAGCTGATGTTAATTAGCAATGAAATGAGGAATGAACCAGCATTAGCCCTGAGACTAATCAATGGGAAAATCACTCCAAGCAGGCAGCTTAATGAAGTACTATACAGCTGTTTATTTTTAGTCTGTTTTAGCCTGACAACAAAATCCCGATTAATTAAGGAAAAAAAAGTCTTTCTAAAACGTATTTCCTTGTAGAGCCTTGCTATAGCTCGGATTTGTTTGGCTTTTTTATTGCATTTGTCTATATCTCGCCCCGGCAATTAAAGGCCCAGCTAGAAAAATTAAAGCAGGTCAAAAAAGCATGTACCCATCAGTGGCACACGTTTGTCACCAGCATAACCTGCCACCTCACAGGTGGCCCACTCAGGGCCCTTTGCAGCACTTAACTCCTTGCCCCTCTGCAGAGGCAGCCAGAGGGCAGAGCATCCCGGTCCCCAGCCTGCTCCTGCCATCCCTGTGGCAGGGATGGGCTGCCAGAGGGAAGGATGAGTCCTGTGGCATGATTTGGGTGAGGCAGCCTTGGTCCTCTTGCTGTCACAGAGCTCCATCAGGACCCTGGGTGAGGACACCGGTGCACAGTGCCCAAGTACGTTTAAAAATCTGGGCTTTGCCCTCACTGTGATGCGATTCCTCACATGCAGAGGAGATGCAATAGCACTTCCCAAATGTTTGCGCTGGATCACCTCAGGTGAATCACACATTACCTACCAAATAAGTCCCTAACCAGGACATCCAAGGGTGATGTGGCTGCTCTTCCACTGGCTGCTCTTATGGGCACCCCTGTGTCTTGTGGGGTCCCCCCAACATCTCCTTTTTAACTCAACCCTGCATTGGGCTCTTCCTTTGTGCAAACCTCAGCCTTTTCTAACAAAGTTGGTATAACACACTTTGACTATGGTAACGTAGAAGAGGCTGGAGAAGAAGGTTGGGATCTAAGGCCTTTCTCCCAGAACTCTACACGAGGAGACAGCACCATAATATAATCTTGATTTACCTAGCTGAAAAAATTCTACTCTTCAAACTACAGCAACAGTGAAAAGCAAAAAAATTGAGGCTTCCCTTTGTTTCTCTTTCTCTTGAAGACTCCAAATTCACTTTTTGGTACATTCCTGCACAACAGCAGAACATAAAATGGCATTTGTATGACAGTAAAAGTAGTTATGGTTTAGACTTGACATTAAGAGCAGGAATTTTAACACCAACCACAATAGGAGTTGGAGACAAAGGACGACAACAACCCTCCTCTCCTGCACAGTCCCCACCCAGTAGAAATAGGCACAGGTAAAAGGTCGATTGAAACCAGCTCTTAGGGGATTTTTTTTCCCTTTTTTTTATTGTGTGTATTGGACAATGCATTGTTTGTTTGATCAAAGTCCTCTCATATACCAACAGAAGCATGATTGGGGAGAAGAGTTTCTTAATCTTTCCAAATATAATCAATAAACCACCTCTGAAACTGTGTCAAAGAAAAAAAAGGGGGGGAGGGGGGAATAGGACAGTCTTATGTAGGTACCTAAGATTCCCTGGGCTAAATGTACATTCTTGTCTTTAGAGACTTTTCTTGTCTGTATGTTGCAAAAAAAAAAAATAATTCTGCAACCTTTCAGGCAAGCACGACCTAAGCAAGAGCTGGGTGAACAACACCAACTGCTCTTCCCCAGGAAAGAAAGAAATCTTTAAACTGATATTATCAGGCCCTCTGTGACAGAGACGATTTCTAAGTCAAATTCACCTCCTGAAGATGGAGACATTACAGCAAATGTATTCATTAGATCTCGAGTGACAAGCCTTAATTAAAATGTACAGTGTTTGCAAAACGAGAACCAAAACTGAAGACACTCAAGTACAGTAAATATATCTTTTGCATTGAGCAGAGCAAGACAGACACTAGCTTCCACCTAAGACTGAAAAGATACTATAAAATGAATGCTGAAGATATATTTCAATAGCATATATATTTGTTAGAAAACTTCTGACACAGCATACATACTGTAACATAAATTCAGACACGTCTGCATTCGTACACACAAATTAAGTTTCTTAAAGACTCTATTGTGCATATAAAAAGCAAGTTTTACCAGTTTTTCTTCCTTAGTCATTAATTCCACAACCTGCTGAAATAAATATTGCTAATGCTTTTCACTTCAATAACTCCATTCATGCGAAGATCACAGCATTTCACAAACATCAGTTAAATAAACTGCCTTGTGGGAGAGGCAGTGGCTATAAAAGAACTGACCAACTGCTGGGGGTAGAGGTGGAAGATCATACCTGTTTAACAGCACACAGTTGGATTATAAATTTCTCAAGCTTAGCACATGCCAGCACAGTAGAGGAAAAACATGTTTGTCTTTTTCTAAAAGCACACATGGACGTTTAAGTCTTGCTACAAATACACCAACTGACTGAAAAGATCAACTACTCTTTGATTGATTTCAGCTTGGTTATGATTACTTGCAAAGGAAGTGAAGGGGTTTTAGCAAAGCCAACCAAAAGTGCTTACTTGCAAGACTTGATTCCATCCAACTGTAAAGTTTGATTTTCAGAGGGCTCTTTTTTTTCTTTATTCTTTTTTTTTGGCAGCAGGAGGTGGGAAAGAGCCACTGTGAAGCAATTATTTGTTAAGAAGTGCAGACCTCAAAAACAACATCACTAGCCAGGTAATCCCCTTTATAGCATGATTTGATAGCTCAGGGAAAGCTAAACAAAGGCACAATGCACTGCAACCACAACAGCTGGGTTGGAAATTGCTGCAGATTGTTAGGAGGAGCTGCAAACTAGAGATAGGCAGTGAAGAGGTTAGAAATGATAGGGGGGGAAAGAAAAAGAAAAAAAAAAAAGGGAAACAAATTACTCCAAAGACCATATTCTTTAAATCGTTGAAGCAAAACATGTTTATTTGATTTGTTTGTATGCCTATTAAAAAAATGCTACTTTGGGATTCTAGAAACCCAGTCTGTCAATTTTTCAGCTTCTGCACTTTCATGGTTGCTTAGAGCTGTTTAATGCAAATACACTTCCAATAAGAGATTTCATGCCCCTAAATTACACCCAGTTAAGGGCGAATGAAAATGTAAGGTAAATAACTATAATCAGCCATATTATCTTTCTCTTGGCACCTCTCACTTTACAGGCATATTTAAAGGCATCTCTGGGGTCCTATCCTTTTTAACAAGCGGCAGCGCATTTCCTGGAATATTACTTACGGTGCTGTGCTGCGAACATTACACAGGTTCAAATGTTACCTAGAGACCTAGAAAGAATTGCATCTGTTGCAGAGCCACGCTTGTTGCCATGTTTAGGAACATCTGAAAGGATGAAAGAAAATTTTCAAGTCTCTTCTTCGTCCCATACCAAGACTGCCTAAGTCAAGCTTTTGCGTCCGATGCTGTTGATCAACGATGTTGGGGTGCAGCGATTCAAGGCAAGAAAAATGAGACTATGCACTTCTGGTGTTCACTGGAAAGCACTCAGGATTCCAGTAGGAAAAAAAACCACCAAAACAACACAAACCAATAAATACAAGAACTTAAAAGCATTTCACTCCCACTGTTATTTTTAAGCTAATAAAACCATGCTTGAGAAGGAAAGGTGATCTGAGCAGAGCTATTAACAGCCTCGCAGTCCCTTGCTGTCTCCATGAAAAAGTATAAAGTGATAAGCAATAATCAAGGAGCAACTAATTACTCACTTGGCAAAGAAAAGACAGAAGAATGGGAATCTTCAGAAGGAAATACATCCCTGAAGTCCTTCAAAACAAATTTGGATTATTTCGAGTGAGCCGAAGTTTGCAGCTGAACAGTTTTTTGCTTTGTTTTACAGGAAAAAGACTTTAGAATTCAATAAAAAGTATTCTGCTTTAGCTAAAATTGACACAGCATTGACTGAGTTAAATCAGAGGTGCTCTATGAGAGAATAAATTCCTCATAATAAACTCAGATCAGTTTAGCCTGTCTCTCCCATACATCCCAATTGCTACCATACCTCTATTTACCAGCTTTTTATTAGCCAAGCTATTTTTACATCATTAGCTTGCAGATCTACTTATGCTGAGGTTCTGCATTCTCCTAGGAAGAAAATTTCTCCGCAAATCAAATTTCACACGGTCATTTGTCTTTAGTGAAGCAGCCCACAAAGTTCTCAACCAATTTATCCCTCTGCAGCACCAGCAGAAGCTCTCACTTGAGAATTTACATGATCCTTGCTTACGTAAGTTGTGCTAGACCCCGTGTAGAAATGGATTTCCTCCCACGTGGTTAAAGAAAATGTGGGACAAAAGAGTAAGGGCTCGGGAAACAGATGCACAGCTCCTTGTCTGTGCTACTGGCATGAGAGCTAACCTTTGGAAAGTCACATTTATCTGAGCCTCAGTTCTCCCTCCATAAATGCTTACAGTAACAGCTTCACAGGGCGAAGTCCACTTTTCACAATCCTCGGATGAAAAGTGCTGAAGAGGAGCAAACTAGGACAAATAAAGGACTGCCCTGGTTAGGGTGCACTGGGCTGCTAAACCTATCAGACCCTAGGACAGGTCTTTCAAAATTACCACAGTATTCCCACTATCACAGTGAAGCAACACAGCAGCCTCAGGAGCCCCAGAAATCCCTGTTGCGTTCCTGTGAAACATCATCACGCTGAAACACAGGAATGTTTGATTTCTGCATTGCTACAGACTCAGAGTCAAAGCCATTAATTTAATGATTATAAATAATAGCTACATTTTCAGTGGCGTAGGGATTGGGAACAAAATATTGAAAACCCATACAATTGTATGAAAAACAGTATTGGGGGGGGGGCAGACAAATAAATACAGACCTACTTTCCCATACTCTTCCAAGACCTGCTGCCAAGCACCTTTTCTCATCTGTGCAATGCTGCTGATGCCACTTCTGGGGAACCCTCTCTTCCCAAAGCCAGGAATGAACATACAGCAAGTTCCTGATACACAGCAGTACTTCACAAAAATGTCATGATGCAAGTTCATGGGAAAGAAAATACAGATGACTACTTTCCCAAGAGTGCTGCAGAGGAGTACACCTTAAATTCCATTAAACCCACCTGAGAAATGCAAACCCAGCCCCAAACAGCCCTTTTCTTTCCAATGTGCATTATCTACAATTCCTTAAACGCAGCTGGAAATGTGACTTTCAAATACCCAGGTTTTTGTTATGTGCTCACCTAACCCTCATCTTGGCACCTGACAGAAGGAAGCTGTACACAAGACTTTGATTTTTCTTTTTGAATTAGGAGACATTAAGCACCCAAACTCTCTCATAAAAGATCTGAGGCATAAGCTACATAGTATCTGTGCAAGTAATGTTTTTTCCACTTAATCCAGACCTTAATGATCAAGAGATATCAGAAAAGTGTCAAAGGAGATAAACCAAGTTATCCCTAATAAAGCATCTACGTCTCCTCACCAGCAGCAGCTGATCTGGGAGCTTCATTCCTGCATCAGGGATATACAAAGACCTCAAAACTTAAATGTCAATGCAATATGTTTGTTGGTTCCCTGGGAAAGGCAAGTCATTGTGTACTGAGTTTCTGTTTAGTGATGCTTTGAGGTTCTCAGGATAAACTCTGTAAATAAAGGTGCTGCAGGACAAAGCACAATTCTTTTTTCTTTGTCTCTTCCAAGGTATGTTTCCTTTGCTTTTTGAAGGGTGTAAGAGACTGTATTTCATGGAAACGGGGATCAGAAGTGCTAGGGGAGTATCACTACACAGTCACCAGCACACCAAGGAAATATTATCATCTCTCACATGTTGCTTCTTCTCGCATCCCCTCCACAAAGGAAACAACTCAAGCAGCATTTTGTTTGTGCTGTAAACAGAGACCCTGTGGTTGTGACAGAGAGACAAGAATGAAGTAAAACGTGTGCTCAGTGCACAGGACCAGACTTGACTGGGAAATTTGGGGGAAGTCCACCTAACCATTTCAGACTATCCCACAAGAAAATACTGCCTGGAGCACAGACTCGCTCTGCACTGGCTGCAGAGTACAGGATTTTGACAGATTTCAATTGATAGAACAAAAAAAGCCCGAGATGACCGAGAGGAACAGTCACTTAAACTCATTGAATAGCTGTCTGTGACTCCACTTGAAGATTCTTTTGGGGGTAAAATGTTAGCACTGTTATTGCAGAGCACTCCATTGTGCTAGAGGCACAAAGCCACTTGTCATGGTTTTTTTTTTTTGTCACAGGACTTCAATAAAAATACCCAAGCAAGACCCAGCCACAAAGAAACTGAAAGATAAACACCCAGGATTACAAACTGCCTGGAAGCCAGCACCAGGATGCTCACAGAGACTTGCTCTGCTAGAGCCAACACTCCTATACACTGTACAAAAGAGACTAGCCTGGGTGCTACTGTCTTCAGGCCCAGGGACACCAAATGGCTCTGGGCTGCAAGACAGAGGTGTAACTATCCAGAAGGAGGCCATCTTTTGCCAGAAGGGAATATTTCTGATCACTGGAGATAATGGTGGTCATACTTTGTAGACATCGCAATGTGAGAGACTTCAAGCAGGGTCCTGAATTGAAGGCTAGAGGGAGTGTCTGTGGGCACATAATTTTAAATAAAATGTGGGTACCAGCTCTTAGGACAGGTTCCTCCACTACAATCATCAATTCCATTTTAGAGGAGTTCAGCCATCAGCTGTTCCCACAAATGTCCCTTCATCAGGCAAAGGCATTCAGCCACATCACTGGCTGGCACTAAGGCCTTCGACAGGAAAGGGCAAGGAGAGAAGTCATCTGCATATGGCAGCAATTTGGCACCTGCACCAGCACTGCATTTTCAGCGCCATTTATTTAGTGCCTATGAGTAACTGGAGAAAAAATAATATGAACTTGTACAATGCCACCTCACCACTTGGCACATGCATCCTTTCTTAAAAACGATCTTAAAAAAGATCACCTAAAGCCTACCTTTTCCTTTAGTCCTTAAGTAAGTAAAACAGGGATTGGAAACTTTATCCCATCACAGGTACAAGTTCTTCCACTGGATTCAAGAGGGCATCAATGATCCAAAGGAAAATAACCATCTCTTAAAATAACAGAAAGACAGGTAATTCCAAAAGTTTCAGAGAAGGCTTTAAGCCTGTATTAATGGATATTAACAGGATTTCAACCAATCAAAAGCATATACGTCATCACCATAGCAAAGCGTCTCCTCTGCCCTTCCCAATTCCAAACAGTTCAGTAAATGGCTCCTTCATTTTCTGACTGGCACTGTACAGCCCACAGCCAGATCCAGGCTAGAAAGAAAAACACCACACACCTATGAGACACTTGAGCACACTACAGCCCTCAGCCCCAGTTCTGCAAGCAGTTCTGCTTCCCGGAGAAAGAAGGATTTAATCTGTCCCAACACGAAGACCTAAATGCACTTATTTTCAGTTTATTTCAGTTCTGTTTCTCCCTTAGTCTCATTACGCTTGGCATTTAAAACCAGACTGCTTATTTTTATTGTTGCTTTCTTCTCATTTCCCATTAGTTTTCAATTCCAGGTCACCAGTACAGTCAATGGGAAAATTTGGCTGATGGATGATGAAAAAGATTTTTACAGCCAGCTATTTTTTTACATTTTAGGATTCACTGAGAAATAATGAGTTCTAAAAGTAATAAAAGCTGTTGCTTTTGTTGAAACAAATTTTAAAATAAAATGTTTAGCAGACAGTTGCCACGGTTCCTTTAAAGGGCAGCAAGGTGAAAGACTTGACACCAGCAGGAATGAAGTCATCCTCCCCAGCTCCCTTTCGCAGCAGATAGGCCTCAGCTCCTCACTAATCACCATTTGTCACTCAATGAATTTTGCATCTTTAAATTGCAAAGCACGCGCTGGAAGGGGGGAAAGAGCCCATGCACACACTAGTAAGGCCTTGCCTTCTGTTCCCAGGGCTGGGACACACAAGCTGATAAGAGCAAGCCGTGGGCTGCACGTGCTCTCAGGTATCAGCACACTGACTAGCATCCAACCCTTAACTTCTTTTGGTTAGTTGGTTTGCAAGTTTTTTGCTTTGGATTTTGGTATTTTTCTAGCAGCAGGATGGTGGTGATGTGTACTTGGGTTTAGTGTTTTTTTTGGTTTTGCTTTGTTGTTTTTTGGGTTTTTTTCGAAAGGGGGTGTGTGCTAATTGCCACCAGTACACAGCTTGATAAAGGAGGTTATCAAATATGGGTTTTAAACTTCTTCAGTGTTGCTTGCAGACAGAAAGTATGGACGTCTCCACTACTTTGCTTTTCATTCTGCTTTTTAAAAAAAAAACAACCTTTAAAGTAGATTCTCCGTCTATGTTTGAGAGTTTTCTCTGTACATACTTAAAAGCACCCTGACCCTCAGAGAAGAGACTTTGTGATCACACCAGGGCTGGCACGCTTCTCTCCTGACTCTGCACCCAACTACCACTAAATGGATGCGGCTCTACTGGAAACAGGATTTTTTTTCCACACTGTTTTACACTGAAGTCCCTTGGTTCTCTGTCTGGAGGCCACCTAGATGACAGTAAAATATTTCATAGCAGTTCTTCTAAAGACATATTCCAGCCACATTTAACTCCCCTCAGAAAACAGATTTTAAGGAAATGAGTGTTACTGTCAAGAACATAACGCGGTGCTCCTTTTGCTTGTTTTGAAGTCCCCCAGTAAGGAAAATGCTACAGATCAGACATCCATGTGAGAAATATGAAAGACATAGGGTGCTGTGGTCTTGGATACAAAACTTTTGTTAGGATTTGAATCCTGGTCCATTATGTGCTAATGACATATTTCATCTTTGTTTTAAAACAAAACTGCACTTCTAAGAAAGGAAATTCAGAGAGCAAATGAGATCCTAGGTAGGTCACAAATCTAATACACAGGCTTTAATTTTTTTATTTTATAACTAGGAGGCATTTTTAAAGAGATAGTTCAAGAAATACCTGCCTTCAGAAGACCTGGCTGTTACTTTTGTGAATACTCAATGTGAAACCTCAAGTCTTGATGTTAAATTACTTGTAGGAACTGACTGCAAGTCCACATTATATTTGGCTTGAAATGATAAATAATTACTATGATGAAGGCTGTCCACCCCATAACAGGTATAAAAGTTACAGAAATGGGAAAAACACTTTTGAAATCCCTGAACTCATAATTGGTGTCTACAGATGCAGTTGCAAAACTTGAACAATTCGCATGTTTAAACTTGCCTGGGTATTTTCACCTAGTAGTCAAATATGCTAAGGAAGAGACTAAGAAAAATAAACAAAACCAGGAGACCTGCCCTTTAAACCTTTTTTGAGTAAATTCCTTTCTACCTGGTGGAAGGAGGTAGGCAGTTTTAAAATATTAAATACTTTATGTATTTAAAAATAGTATTAAGTAGGCAAGCTTTGTTCACAGATACTTTTATGAAGCCATAGGGCTAAACTGTGGACAATTTATATGGGAAGGGCACTTCATGCCATCAGACCAGCTAGCCTGCCATGGGCTGCAGTGCTGGGAATGTGCATCAGCAGCAATGCTGACTTTCTACTTTGAAGAGGAATTTTTCTACTAAATGTTTCTACTAAACCTCAGTGATTTTGGATTCCAACTACAATAACAGTTGTGATCCCCATCAGACAGTTCCACCCCAAAGCCGAAACCAGTGATACTAAAAAATAAGCAACTCCCCACAGCTGCTAAATTATGAGGGCTTACATTTTCTTCATACAACTGATTTGCAGATGTATGACAACTTCTACATGGCTAGTATACACTTACAGACCTCGAGACTGCATCAGCAGATCAGCTAATTGTGTTAATTAGCTATTTGCATGCACAATTACCTGATTTGTACAACCAGTCAAGGTGATCATACATGTAAATTAGGCATGAATTTGCACAATTTACTCATCCGAAAATCTGCTATTCCACTTATTTTTAAGCACTGGAGATCCAGAGCTACAGAAGAGGCTGGAGAGTTACTGCCTTTATGGTCGATACATTTCCCAAGTTTTACACTCCTTTTACATTGCCTTTGTACATCACTGTGGGCAAGCACCCCTGCATGCATGGGCACACAACCATGCATAAAGAAATGGGCACATCATCATCAAAAAGTCACACAAAGACAGTGACCTGCATCCCCCATACAGACAGAAATTTACTCCTTGCCTCCTAAAGGTCTTATTTTCCCCCGTTATCTCTTCAGTTCTGGGAACTGCTGAGCTTAACAAAGTAAACTTGATTTTAGTTATCACAACAAGCTCAGGAAGCTCTGCAAGGAACAGAAACCCAAACAATTCCAGTGTAAATACTCAGCCTGAAGCCCTGAAGACTGCTTAACATTTAAAGCCCCACTGCTGCCATGCTGACTTGCTGGTTTGGGGGTTTCAAACACAAATGGGTCATCTACATTTAATGTGAAGTTATACCATAGCTTGTCAAACAAATGGATGCTTATGCCATCACGGGCTGTTCAGGGATTCCAGAGTGGAGCACATAGCTATTATAAAAAGCAAATTCTCTGAAAACTGCACACCTATCTCTTCCCCTCCTGAGGTAACATCTTTAGCTGAAGAGGGATTTGGGATAGTACAATATGGAGAGCAAAACCCAAGAATGGATTAGAGCAATGCAATCTCAAATACATCTCTGCCTGCTTGAAGTGGCAAGGTAATCAAAAATTTTCAGTTCACCAGGGACAAAAACCACCACTGGTTTAGCCAAGAAGAAACAAACCCCATAAGCTGATTAAGGCCAATACCTACACATGCACATAAAAAAACACCCCAACCAACAAACAAAGAAACCCAAACACTCGTTACAACACAGTGAAGTAGAAGGTTAAAAACAGGTCTCCAATCTCAAGTGCTATGCAACTCAGTTGCAGTGGCTGTGGTTATTTACAGGACTTCCTCAGGGAGAAACAATACTCATGGTTAGAGGTGATGAAGTAATCCAAATGCCTAGACCTTATAGATAGAGAGAGGTTCAAGCCCTACTTCTACCCCTCAGCACACATTAGCAGAATGATTGTTGCACTGCTGCCTACAGCTTCTTCTCTTTTTAACTAGAGACTCTTCTGGCCTAGGCAAACTCTGCTTTAGGTGTGTAGCTCCTTCCATCTCACCTTCCATTCTCTCCTCACGAGCAGTCACTAAAACTAAAGGCCTTGGGGCAGAGCTGTTAATGGCTTTATGTACAAGACTGATACAGCAACACAACTGTCAGATTTAAAAGACAAATTACTTCTCTTTTTTTCCCCCCCCATCAGTGCAGTGTGTGGTGCAAGCGTGTGTAAAACAGTAGGGACCTCTGGAAGACATTAGGGCCTCACTGAACCATTTCTGAGGCAGCTGCTGATGGTTAACAGGGCGGGACAAGCGCTTGCAGTGTTGCACCTCAATGCCCTGATCCACCACCACTGGAAAGGATTCCAACTCATTCTCAGTGTCTGAATATTAATGCAACTCATTGGCTTTAAGGATGGTACCACTAAAGACTGAGCTACAACCACTTTCTTCTGTATCTTTGCAATAAATGAGCACGCTTTTCTTTTGTTACATTAAACAAAGGAGGCATGCTGAATGTTCATTTACTGAAAAATTCCAGGTACTATAAATACACTCAAAATAGGAGTCAAGTTGCAATTCCACTTCCAAATATAAGTCAACCCCTTTGAGACCTGGGGAATAGAGGACAGCCAGACCCAGCTCAGCCCAACAGTCCTCCCTGGCATTCCTCCCCAGGCACATGTGTTCGAATGTGTTTATCTGGGAAGGCTCAGGTCAGTCCTGTGCTGTAGGAGCATCTCCTGCAGCTGGAACATCCGAAGCAGGTAGCGCTCCGTGTTGTAAACTGCTCATGCAGCAGGACTGAGAAAGAGGCATCTCCTGGTCACCGGCTGTTCCCAGCTACAGGAAAATGAAAATACAGCATCTCCACACCTGTTCACCTGATGGTGAAGGAAGGAAAAGCCATTACCGAGTGACAGGAGACGAAAAACCAAAATCCACTTCAGCAACTCATCCCAGCACTGGTGATTAATCTCACACTCCCACAGCCTGATGCACATTAACCAGATAATTAATAATTTCTTTAGGGACTCCAGCTCGGCAACTGTTTTATCAACCTGCACAGCATTAGGAAAGAGATGCTGCATTTGTGATCAAACTGCTGGAACTACCAAAATGTTCTGCAGGAACAGTAAAAGCTTCAGAGCAATCTGTGAGCCCAGTTTTACAAGTAACTGTAACATATGTGGAGAAGTCAAGGCTGCTTCTTTGTCAGTGCAATCACCAGACTCAAAAATCTGAGCAAGATCAGCTTAATAAGAATAATTAATAGCAATGCCCAACTCCATCCAGTCCCCATCTTTCTTACGCAGAAGAGCTTCTCAGTATCTTTTTAAACACAGTTTCCTTGATGCAGTAACATGGTATGTCCAAGCATGCACTTCGACTATCCTTAGTATGAATAACAAATCAGATTCATTTGCCTTACCACAAAAAAGGTTCAATATCAAAAAAAACCCACCCTAAGTGTCATGACACGTGTGAATTCTACAAGCCAAAGGCTTTCAAGCAATTCAGTGAGGAGGATGGCCACACTTAGCACAGCTCTTGCTAACAACTTTTTGCCACCCTCTGTGCACTGATCCTCCATGTTCAAGGACAGTCACACAGGATCTGAAACACAATACCAAAGTGCTGGCACCACATTATCTCCCCCAGCACTTAAAAATGGACTGCTGAGAAAAATCATGGTAAGTATTCTTTCCGATATTAAACTCTCCAGTGTGTTAGATATCTGTCAGTATCAAGTGATTAAGAATGACTGATAATTAATAAATCACATCCACGGAGAGTGACCGGGTATTATTTCTTTCAGCCTCTGAAAAGAAGAGCTAGATTCACAGTTCTGCTTAAGTAATTTTATCTTTCCAAATTAACCATCCTGTGCAACTGCTGCTAGAAAGGAGATGTTCCTTTTTTTTTTTCGAATGGGCTTCAAAAGAGTAAGTTACTTGGGCTGCTTTTCTGGTAATAGTTTATTGTTATCGTTACTGTGCAGGTAAGGAAACAGAGACCCATCACGTGTGAGAGTCTCAAAGCTTGCCTACCACAGAGTAGGTTCCTAAACAAAGCTTGAACTTGTCCTTTCATCACACAACTACTCTTCCACCGGAGAGAAAGCTGCAGCTTTTGGCTACAGCTCAGCAGAGTATCTGCCTTCTAAAAGATATCCTGCTCTTCGGACTGGGGTCCTGGAAATGGGCCCGTGCAGAGCTTTGGTGACAGCCGTGCACATCTGCACAACTGACCAGGTATCGCTACATGCATACCCCAAAGTCTGTTCTAAAACTGGGTTAGTAATAGTGAATGCTTTCTTTTACTCCATACCATGGCTTGAGCTGCATTTTCCTTTCATATAACTAAATGAAGTAATGCACCAATTTTTTAATCATCTACTTTAGTGTTTATACAACTCTGCTTACCATATTATTTGAGCCCCTTCATTTTCATAGTGTCAGTTACCATTATTCCATTAAATTAAATCCTTTTACAAGCATCTTTCTATAAACATGCACTAGAGATAACATAGCCACATGGTGAGGATTCACAGACTACAGTAAGCAGATTACACCTGTCTTGATTTTCGATGTAGCTGTCGGCAGAGCGTATTCTCCCATCAAACCGCACGCAGATCTCCTCATTAAAGCTACAGGGGAGAATAATTACAGAACAGTACATCGCAGTTTACCAATTGGTCTTGCATACATAATGGCCTATCAAAGAAAAACTGCATCCTCCAACAGCTGGGAAAATCTTTAAATTGTTATTAGTATTATTATAAAATGGCCAACATTTTAAACCGGCCAACAACTTATCTCCTGTATGCACAACAGACAGATAGAGGTGATCAGGTCCAAAAAGGTCTTTGACTTCCAGCCCATTAATAGAATTATTTTTCCCTTTACAAACACTCCATTCTCCAACCTTCTGTTCCACAGTAAAACCCCTTCCTCCTGAGAAATTATGCTGATTGCAGAATAAGCCTGGAAAGCAAATGGGTAGTTTCCTGGATCTCCTAAGCCCTGCCATTGAGTGTTAAACATCACATTCCCCCACATCCTCACTCCTTGATGGGGAAACAGGGAGTCTGTCAGAATCCCAC
This sequence comes from Machaerirhynchus nigripectus, assembly GCA_013397975.1. Taxonomy (NCBI): domain Eukaryota; kingdom Metazoa; phylum Chordata; class Aves; order Passeriformes; family Dicruridae; genus Machaerirhynchus; species Machaerirhynchus nigripectus. The sequence goes on along the minus strand of VZRQ01007442.1, from coordinate 95,138 downwards.
CATCCTTACCTCACCAGCCAGGGGAAAAATGGGGTCTCAGTGGCAGCCTGTTTATCTCCAGCCACATCTGAGGTTTCCTTTCAGCCCTTGGCACCACCAGCAGGTCTCCTTGCTTGGCAGCTGGCTGATGAGGTGCTGCCTATCCCAGATAAAGGGTGCTGGAGAGGCAGCAAAAATCTGCAGATGGAAGCAACCCCCTGGTGCTTCTGTCCCTGACCTTTCACACTCTGGAGCTGAAGCATCCAGAATATACTGAACTGGTAGTCCTATGGAGCATCAGGAAGACTGATTTTTCACCCACGTTGATAGTTAAAACATCTGACCTGTGTTTGTGTTTAATGGATAAAAGGCAAAGCCATTTTTGGATACTATTTGCATTCCAAGATCCCAACTGTTAGGGCCTTCAGCTCCACTCAGCGAGCAAACCCATTGCTCTTCAGGCACCACTTCTGAATACCAGCTCTTACTCATCACACAACAGAAAAGAGGAAGAAGCCCATACATGGGAAGAGCCAAATTCCTCAGATGAAAAAGTCAAGCTAGCTTTGCTAGCTTTCCTGGCTAGCCCAGAAGCACCTTCCTAAGCACATATTTGGGGCCCAGCAGGATGTCCTGACACGCTCTCCTACTCTGCTAACCCAGGAACAAAGAGCTGAGGAGTTCAGAAGCAAGAGAACATGCTGCTGGACCAGTCCCACGTATTCCGGTTCTCCCAGATTTTTACACAGACTCCAAAAGACTCCCTTCTGTACAAGCACCCCAACAGCCACCTTTCCCCAGCTCTGAGGGACAGTGACACAAGCCACCTCAGCACACAGAGGGACACTCACCATGTAAACGCATCTAACCGTCCGTGGCGTTAAAACCACCGGAGAACAAAATCGCTCTCTGAAGCAGCTCTCAGCACCAGCACTGCAAAGGATTTGCTGCTGCTCTTTACCCAGCTGCACCTCCCAGACGAGCTGGCACGCTGCAGGCTTGCTTCCAGTCTCTCTCAGCTCGTTACTCCTAACAGGGACATGCCGACAACAGAAGCCGAGCGGAAAACCAAACGGAGCAGAGCCTGCTCCGGCCAGCAGGCAGCCCACGGTTGCTCCTGTGAACTTGGAAATCTTTGGGTTTCTCTTTGAGAACTCCCTGTTTGCAAGGCTGCACCTCACGCTCCAGGGTGGAGTTGGCTGCAGGCTTAGAGAGCTCACCCAGTCTGACCTCCTGTGCAAACACAGCCCAGTAACCTTCACCCACTTAAACGCTGCTTTCAACGGCAACTCCAGCACTTTTTCGTATTAGCAAGTTTGGGTTGAAAAAATTCCTGGACATCTCAACCCCTGCTTACTTTCCACAGGGAAAAAAAAAAGAAAAAAGAAAAGTAAAAAACCAGAACTTTCTGTCTCTGCAGCAAATCTCACAAATTCTGCAAACTTGTTCCTGGGGTCCCAGCAGGGGCAGAGACCACCCTGTAGCCACCACCAAGAAGGGTGTCTTCCACCAGGAACTGGGCAGCAAAGCCCAGCAGTGATAACACATGGACCCAAGGATATTTTGTTCTGGTCTTCACTCTGCAAAGAGGAGCCCAGCAAGAGTTCCTGGGGCTTAGTTCTTATTTCTACTCTCCCTAATACAGCAGTCTTACCATAGAGAAGTCAAAAATAGCTTTGCCATCAATTGCCATAGTAGCAAAGTGTAGCCCTTTGGGAAATTTTTCCTTGACTTCACTACTTCTGGACCAAAACATTAATCAAGTAAAGCACATCAGCTATTATAGCTTGTATTAAAAATAAAAATCTCTCATAAAAACTGTGCTTTTTAAGTTTTAGAGGTCTTTAGAAAGCTTTTCCTTCCACTACTGTCCCCTGACGCTACTGACTATGCCTATTCAAATCCTCCATTTAAAGGTACTCCTCAATAAAACAATCCTTTATTAATTGCCAGAACACATACCCCATGACTTTTCAGAAGCATTGCGTGTCCACTGTGTCTTTACAAAATATCATAATTCTGCTTTCCTGTTCTTACCAAAAAACAAGCCAGCCTGGCAAGCTGAGAGGAAACAGGTAGAAGACTACTACTGACTAGGACATAATACACAGGATTAGCTGGAAATTGCCAAATTAGGGAACTGGCTTTCCTGGGTGCAGAGGGAAGGGTAAATCATACCCACCCCAGACAAAGGCACTGAAGGGAAAGGGATAAAAAAGAAATTTCAACTGAGTGGAGAAATCTGTCACAGATGCTTCAGTAGATCAGGACTCTGACTATGTATCAGAGAAGAGAAGCCCTGATCAAGTCACATGCCCTTTACTACAGAAGATAAGACCAAAAGGTTTCAAAGGAAACTGATGGTGACAGTTTCTTCATTTGTATGCAATGTGACATACCAGATCCAAACTGTTGGCTACTTTTTGAACTATTTGTCAGGGGAGAGAAATTATTATTTTCTTTTATATTTTACTTTCAAGAACTCTTAGTCATTTGGGGGTTCTCCCCCCTGCTCTGTGTCCCACCACCCTCTGTTTTATTTTTCAGCCAGGATTCAAATGTTCACCTTTGATGTAATATTTTTGCTGCACATCAGAATAGCTATGCCAAGCTTCAGAAGGACAATTAAATACAGAGAACAAAAAGGATGACATCACTTCAAACATGAACTTTTAATAAAATCATTCTAAAGAAACGTCCCTGGTGATGATTATTTTATTCTCCCTGTATCTTCTATTTTACTCTTTCCATGTGTTTGCAACAATTCAAATTATTGCCAGGCTAGCAGCTGTAGTTGACTCGAAGCCATCAGCTTACGTACCAGCAGAAGTATTTCTCCCTGTTTCTCACTGCTTCTGACAAGAAAAGTGTTAAATATAACGCAAAAAACAACTGTGTAAGATCGCAACTTGCTTGTATAGCCAATAGGCTGTATAACAGTTATAGTCACATGGCAAATAAGTAAATGGGGGACTTGTGACTAGCTCAGCTTCTCCAGGGCCCAGACCTGATGGGTTTCAGCCCAGCGTTCCCTGCTGATGTGCAAAATCTGCAGTTGCTCATTATATGTCAGTAAACTTGCTCTAAAATCATGCCCTTCTTTCCAAAAAAAGGTACCAAACACCTTGTCAAAGTTCATCTGTGGCACTCAGTATTCATGAGCCAGTGATATGTGTAAGGTAATGATATTCTCCCCAAAGTGTTGTGAAACACTCAGAAACTGCAGTAGCTGCAGCCACGTAAGTATCTGAGACAGCCAGACACAAAAAAATACGTTGCAGTCTCCCGGGTGAAGGAGAAGGCACTCAAACCACAGAAAAGCAGTACAACATTCACTTCTAGCTCTGGTACAGCCCAATAGATCAAATTTTAAAGTTGTAGCACTTGGTTTTAAATATGACAAACATTTTTTAAGTGTTTCAAGCTCTTACATAAATCCTTGAGAATCCTGGAATCATGCTAGTAAAGGACACTGAATTTAAGGACTCAAGTCTGAACCCCTTTAAACACAGCAGGGGAAAGAAATAGCTCTTCCAACAATATTTTTCTCAGTCAGGCCAAATATTTTTGAAGCAAATTGTCTGGAATACATAGCTTACATGTACAAGCCTATTGAGAGCTTACACAGATATTTATAGAGAAATTACTGCAGTACACAGATTTAGAGTCACTTAGAAGGTCTTAAAAAGCGTATGACAATACCTTTAGTGCATAAAGCTGCTGTCAGAAACTCCTGTCAGTGAAGTTTTTTCCCAAACCATCACCTGCTCTCTGTCCATGCAACCCAGACCTTCCTTGGGGCGGTTGTAACATCCCTTGCAGGGCAGCGAGAGGAAAAGAGCTGCACCTTCCCCACCAGGTTCCTCAGCCAGCCCTCAGGGCTCCTGCTCCAGCCCTGCTTTCCCAGAGCTGCAGCTGCAGTCCATCTGCATCTCCTCCTCTGACACAGACCAGAGCAAACATGCCCACAGGTTCCCTTGCTACTGTACCAAAGCCTTGCAATTCATTCTCTTTACGTGTTTGAAGCAACACAAATCACAAAATCCAAAATCCACAGGAGGGAGTCACTCTGGTGTGACCCAGCACTCACCTCTCCCACCTGTGCCGATCTGAAGACCATTGCACCAGGAAACACTTTACCAAGTGATTTTTCCTCCCTCCCCGACATAAATTCTAGCTCTGAATTTCAAAAGCTGCCATTAACACACAAAAAGCTGCAATAAATCCCTCTCCTGGACACACAGACACGTTTACTTTCACGTGACTTGCAGCTGGCCTGAGAAGTTTGCACCCTGCCCCACACATCACTATCTGGTTGTGCAACGAGGCTAAGTTTGATAGGCACAGGCCCACAGCAAGCAGCCCTGGTTGCAAAACGCCCCATAATTGACATTCTAACCCACATCACCATGCATGCCCCTGCAAGGTGCCTGCTAAAGGTAGACCTGGTACACACCAAACCGATAGGAGAGTAAACCTTTAGAAGAGATATAAATTGGAAATGCAAACTCAGACTAGGTGTCACACACTGGTATGATTTGAAATTACGGACCTATTCACAGGGGATATGAAACCTAAAAAACAGGGTAAAGAGATCCTATAATAGAAGATACATATATACATATATATGTATATACACACACAGTTATACCATACAGCAGTCTCACCACCCAGTTTCTGACTCCCAACTTAAATGGAGAAGCTATTCTTCCCTGGCTCTCTCAGCAGAGAGGAACAACATGGCATAAAATCAGCTTCTCCAGGGGTGCTCAAGAGTTAAAGCCTGAGGAAGGTGGCCCCCTGAAGTGGCTACTGACCTGCATTAGGAGTCTGACAGGTATAGGGAGCTCTTCTCACACTCTCAGCAGGTGGCCCAGGCTCGAGCAGACTGAAGTGGATGCTGGTTCACCTGAGTACACAGGGCTGTAAGCAAGCAGAATTCATCTGCTTGCTGAAACTGTCCCTGCTACAGGAACAACAACTTCCACAGGCAGACAGGCTTTCAGTTATCATTAACTGAGTCAGCCATTCAGGGTCAACTGCAACCAGGTATGAATCAGCACCATCAGGCTTTTAAAGTAGGTGTTAACACTCAGGTGAAACTCATTCCCCCCTTCCCCAGGTGCTAAGCAAACCAGGGTTTTATCCCTGTGCTGCTGGGTGGGCTTGTGACTTCTGCTAAAGATGTGGTGAAAGTGATGACTACAACTGGAAAGGACCGGATATACCTTCCCCCATGGGACCAAGGGCATGAGGGATAGCTTCTTTTGTATTTTCTAGCAAGGCCAGTGGGTTTTCTCCCCTGTGTAGGTGTTGTGTGTTTGTTCCATGCCCAGGAGACAGAACAATTAAGACATGCTCAATACCCTTCTGCTGCCCACTCAGTGTAACACCTTAGTCATCAAATCGCCCTATTGTGCTGCTCAATACTTTCTATAACAGTAGGAATATGAGAGTATGTCCAAAGATAGCAATGAACACACAAGGTAATTATTTTTAAGCTTGCTAATCACAATCAATAGTTTCTTAGCAAAAACTGATGAGCTGGAGTTGGCTCCTATTTTTAACCAATAAGATATGCAGTCAAGACTTGAATTACACCATCGGGCAAGTCTCCAAACTCCTAATGACTGCCAGCCAAGAGAAGGATGGGTCCTTGGTGGGTCTTACTCCCTTCCCGAGCACAGTATCAAAGTACTTTTTCCATAGACTATAGAGCCAGAAGTGGTTTGTAACTGCTGCATGACTTCACCAAAAACGCCACCCAAGAATCTAACTCCATACATTAAAAAGGAGTTATACAATTCTTTAAAAGCCTGAGGATGTTTACTTGATGAGTTTGAAGTTTTGTAGCCGTCATATAAAAGATAAACTCCTCGTAGAACAGTGCCATGTGCCTTCCAGGAGTGTACAATTAGGAGCAGATGANTTTTCTATCACTTGATTTTTTTAAATTTCCAAAGCCCTAAATTTCTTTGTTCCTTTTGGGAAATTTCTTCCTTCCCTGCCACTCTCTGTCTCCCCTAGAAAAGAACCTAAAATCATTCCCAACATTCAGTACTGCAGCAGTAATTCCCTCTTGGAAAAAGGAACATGTTTTCGTTTGTTTTGTTTCTTCTCTCCACTGATTAAAAGCAACACTGAGTCCAAAGGAATAGTACAATACCATCAAGTGTAATTGTTGCCTCTCACAACAAATGTGAAGGGGATCAGGAAACACACCCACCCTTGATTACTGGGAAAATATCAGGGATAAAAGATGTCAGCAGGGGCAAGTAATTCTGTTCATCAGCTTACACAGATGAAGGTAAGAGAGACCAGCACCAGCCCTCTGTTCATTAACTGGATGGAGTTACAGCGGTTCGGAGGTTGCAGAATTACACAAGGAATTAACACTCCCTTCATTTTCCTGTGATAATCCCTCCAGTTTGGGATATTTTCAACTTTGGTTCTGGTGTCTGATGCTGGATGAAGATGGCTGAGTGATGAAGGCCTCCATGAGGTATGCAGTCGGGTCGGCACCCCTCGGTATGCAGTCGGGTCGGCACCCCTCGAGGAGGGACAGCAGCACAGTGGAACAAGGAACGTGGCTCGGCGATGCCATAATTTCCAGACATCCAAAATGACCAATGCTCTCTGTGCTAGAAAGAGTGACACTGCTGTCTGAACTCAATGGAGGCTTTTGAAGCCTCCTCCCAAACATTAGATGCAGTGTCAGTGTTTATTAAAGATAACTAATGCCCTAACACTTTATTTACTTCTGTTTATTGCTGTTTTAGCAAGAGTCACTAGAGAGTAGCTATGCTTCTGGTCCACCAGGATTCTTTAATCACTGTTAGTAGGTAAAATCATGTGTGACAACTAATCCAAAAAGCAGATTATATTTATTTTGGCTACAGTGGCTTGCAATTCGTTAAAATCAACAAAGCCTTTTCATTAGCCCCCTGCTGATGTCCTAAAACCAGATATTTCAAGGGTCTCAAAGCAAAGAGCTACACACGTGCAGTAAAGCTGGGACTGGCAGACTTGCTGTTGCCATACTTACCATAAAATCTCATTACAAACTACAGCAAACTTCTTACTTTCTTTCATAAGAGGGCTTAATTTATGATCTCAAATTCCAAAATGAGAATCCTAGAGGCAGGACTTCTTAAATTTCAAAAAGTACAAGTGAATCAATAGTAAAATTACCAGTGAATTCCTTGCCCGGGGTTGCGTGTTGTTAAAAAAAAAAACAAACTGTCATAACACTGTAAGGAGTGAGATTACAGATACAGCAAGTCTAAATATTAGCCTACATGCTTGCTGAGCCCCCTGCATCCTGGAACCACATTTGAGTAACTGAATTTCTAGTTAACAGTGTGATCTTGCAACTCTCATTCTCTGTGGTATCATGATCTCTGGCTATGATCTCCTGGTGACACTGCCTCAGACCTGTGATCATGAAAACATACACTTGAAATCACAGAGGATCAGAGCAGATCCAGACAAAATTTACAGGGTTCCATCTCTTCTCCAACTTCACAACTCTTCAAACACTGCCAGGAAGTTCACAAACCCAGAAGCAGCCCTACCATAACCACCAAGAGCCACCATTCAAGCAAAATAGGAAATTAGTGCATTAGAAGGCCACATAATTGATTTTTAGATATCTATATATATACACACACATATATATACACATATATATATATACACACACACACATATATATATACATATTAAGACACTGTTTTACATCGATGAATTTTTTCCTTTTTTGTTATGGATTTCCTGAGTGACATACACACGCTTTTGGTCACTACCCTTACACCCCCCTTTGGACAAGTGACTTAAACAACACCCTTGGCACTGTGAAAAAAGCCACTCCTGGCCTGCATCCTACCATGCAGACATATTTATTTCCCACAGCTGGATGTAGATGTGGATCTGCTTTGCAAATTTTTGTGTGTAGTGCTGAAGTGGAGCTCCTTGTTTGTCCCCCTAAGCACAATCCTGAACATTGTCAAGGCCGATTATTAGACATCACTTCACACCAGCCCTTTCCAAATCTGCAGATCTCCAGTGGTTTAGAGGGAAGCCAAGAGCAGTCCTTTAGTGAGAGAACCATTCCTAAACACCCAAGCCAGCACGGTGCCAGGCTGCCCCTGAGACAGAAGGGTCACTTCATCTCCCTCCATGCCACTGTCCTCCAGCTGGCTGCAGCCCCTCCAAGTTCACACGCTGAGCACAACAAGCTGGCTGCTAAAGCAGGGAATAAAATCCAGACTGGAAGAAAAACCGAGATACAAAGCTTTTCTCCAGTGGCTAATCAGAGTTCTGTCCACAGGGAAGACTGAGCCCCATCTGATATAAAACTTACTGTTTTGGCTCTCCATAATTAAAACTGTTGTTTCCATGGCAATACAAAGGCTGGTGAAAATACACGCACGGCTCGTGTCATGCCTCTTTGGTGATACAATTTGTTGTCCCAGTCTGGCTTGTGCCAGGACGGAACAAAACGTGACTCGAGAATAGTTGACTTGACGGCGTTTGTTATTTAGGAATCTGATGTTGTGTGAGCTGTGAGACCACTTTCTCAGGCTCCCTAACATGACCACTAATCCTGTTAAAGTCAATAGCAGTTTTAAAGATAATTTCAAAGAGAAGAGTTCTGATCCTACACCACTAAATTTCTCAAAGCACAATAAAGAAAAGAATTTTTTTAAAAAGTATAGAGAATGATAAAGAACTAATCAGAAGGATTAATACACATATTCTTAAAAGTAGATACAAAATTAAAATGCAAAAACATGATTATAGGTTCTATACCACCAACACCCACTGTTTGGTTAGCACTTGTTTATTCATTTGAAACTGTGATCTCCACTGAGCATGTTATAATCAAGCAGGACTTACAGGTCACTCAGTGACCTCTGAACAGCAGCAAGTAATCTGCTATTGAGGAAATACCACTACACGTAACTCCTTCTGTGGATACACACCTATATATGCATAACCCACACAAACACACCAATGGGTTTTTTATAGCATGGGACAACAGTTTTAGCTTTGTGACTTGCAATCCAGTTATTTCTTATGTGAAATCTCTAATGGGATTCCTGAGGTGCACGAGAGTTTACTCACGTGGAAAACCCACAGGTGCAACTGCTACTTTTAAGCAGTTGTATGGGAATATCTGCTACAACAAAAAGGTGAGTTGCAGAGACTTAAGTAAAAATCCCATTAATGCCAATGTCTATTGACAACAGTCAGAGTTTTGCTTCCTTCTGGGATGGAAAGCTTCATTTATGGCCCAAGCACAAACCAAGAAAGATGGCTGTGGGCTAGAAGGTGGACCAGGGAGGGGTGAGATCCAGGAGGGCCACCCAAGCAAGGAGGCAAGCACTTCTTATATCACCTGAATTACTATGGCTCTTGTATTTCCGCAAAGCAAAACACTTTCTATTACACAAATCCCAGTATGAAGTTAGTGTGCAATAGCTTCAGCCACTGTGAGGCCCCTGAAGGATCAATTACAGATGAGGGGATTGATATGGAAGGTCTCTGGGACCATCAGGGTTAAGCAGCAAGACAGAGTACGGGGTGTAGAACAAGAAGTTTGGCAATGGCATCTATGGAAAGGGTCCGGAAACACCTGCTTCAGAGAAGTGACACCACATGGACACTCTTCTCAGAGAGCAGCAAAAGAATTCTGGGCATATTCCTGAGGAACAGATCCAGCACCGAAGTCCAAACAGGGTGGTTCAGGGGATGCCTTAAAGGCAGAGGATGACTGGGGTCGTGATGGTGTAGGTGTATATAACACAGCAATACAAAAATTCAAACCCTAATGCCTTTCTCCACACCATTTTCCCTGTAAGAAAGAGGAGGGGTAAAAAAAATGGCATCACAGCAGCTGGACACATCACTTTATACACTCCTGGATAGAGCTCAGATACTCTGGTTATTAGCACATGATAAAACTCTACAAAAAACACATGAGGCTATGGAAAAAGAATGGGAGGAAAAACTAATGGGCAGAAGAAGAACAATAAACTGGCAGATGGGAGGTCCCAGCTCAAGAAGAATTTGAAGGAATGGAGAGATATATTCTTGGAAGAGGAAGGGTACATCAGGTAGCTGACATACTGAGTTTCCAGGAAAGAGGGGAGAGTATTAATGACAGTGCAGCTGACGGTTTCAGCAGCTACCAACGAAATGATTTGCCCTTCTTTTTCAGCTGAAGAGGTGACAGTGTGGATATGGCAGCTGATTTACATATATCATCATAACTTCCATAGGAATATCAGATTTCTTTATAAGGACTTGTAGTACCAGCTTTGCAGGTCAGTGTCAATGTCTAACAGAGCCACCGGAGACAAAGAGGAAGATTCAGAGAGGCACTGAGGTGCCTGAAACAGGGCTTCACCTGAATTTAATTGCCTAATTAAAAAAAGATTCCAAAATCCCCTGCTTCAGTAACTGTAAATGCATCAGGGCTAACATTTATGACCATAAAGACCACTGGAAATCAGTTCCTGCTACCCTGGCAGCCGTCTGCCTAACACCTCTCTAAACTCACTCCACTGTGATCCAGATCCAGGTCTCTCACCACTGCCCAGGCTGTGAAGGGGCCCAGTCCCAAAGGCAAGCTTGGGCTACTCCGATCACACACCAGCAGTGCCCTCTTTCCTCAGCCCTGCTTTTTGCCAGTGACTGTCCAATATGAAATACCCAAGTTCTGCCGTAACAGCACACTGGCTTCTGTGCAAGGCACCTGTCATGAACCGGCCAGCCGACTGCACAGGCACAATCTCTGCTTTGCTTCAGCCCACAGCAAAAAGGGGGTTTTTTGAGGGATTACCACACACTAAAATGAAGTGCCTAAGATGACCAAAGGGATAACTGAATATTGCCCCAGAGTTTCATTTCAGTTTGGGTGATGTTAGCATACCAAACACAAAATGGATTGCAGGGTTCGGCCCTGACTGCACGCCAACCCTTGCCCAGCATGAGGAACAGGGAACAGGTACCAAGAAAGCTCCAGAACAGCAGTTTCCAGCCTTAAGCCAGGTTTAGTAATATATCAAAGCTTTAGAACATATAAAACAATTAAGGGACCAGCATGGTGTTTGATATTCTTTCCAGTCTGACTTTAATATGTTCTCACCATTTGCAGATGTCCCATCTATTTATGACGTCCTTTATGGCATGTAGATTTTGTTACAACAAAAATTCAGGTTGTGGATTTTTGCCAGTGACAAGCTGATGTTCGTCAGAGCAGCATTAAAATGCTATCATGCTGTTAGATTAAGCAACCTATTTTCTCTGCTAGCACAGATTGTACTTTAGTTTTGCCCTTACACCTACCAAATTGCTGTTTCTTGCAACATTTCCTTTTGAAGGTAGTTGCCACTCTCCAAACCAATGCTATTTTCACCAAATGAAAAAGAAGTTTGTAAAGTAGTACATTAAAAGCAGGAGCTGGACCTCTTTGCAAGAGTCTTTTTCTATTTCAAAAATAATATTAGAAAAAAAACAAAGCAGTAAGGAAAAAAACAGTGAGTTGTATTTCTTCTCTACTTTTAAGCAGGACTCCCACCAGATGACTCACGAGATATTGCCACATGTGTTAATATGACACAGATTTTATAGAACAAGTCGCTATGGTATGTACCCTGTAGATGTACATGGTCCTACACCTGCTGACATAACAACACCTAATGATTTAACACTTCTTCTCCTTCCTATTGCTCCGTTCTATTTTTTAAGCTTCTTTTGAAAAATCTCTCATCCCTCGCCTCTTCTCTGCCAACTGTCCAATTTGGGGCATTTCCATCTGTAGTTCTTTAAAGGGAATAGTCTGAGATGGGGACAATGAGACCAGAAACGAGCATTTACAGTCAAATGCGGACACAGGCGTTCCAGCTAGGGCGCTTCTGGGACTTTAAATATAAATACTAAATAGGCTGCAGAAATAAAAAAAAAAACAAACCTGCAAAAAGAGACCAAACTGCAAGAAACCAGTCACATCGATTAGCTGATTAGTTTGCCAGTGAGTGATTAGTCAGAAAGACTGGAATTAGTCAGTGAAGCCCTGTCTCCCATGAATAAAATGTGGGGAGGACACCCTCTCCCACCCTCGGTGACAGATGATATCTGTTTTCTCCTTCGAGTTTGAATTTAAGAGCCACTGAAGCTCAGCAAGAGTATATTCTGGCTCAAATGAGCTGAAAATTGCATTCAATTTGAATTTCAAAACCAGAGGAGAAGGAGGAATGGGGGGAGAGGGAGGGAGCGAGCTCAGCAGGACCCATCAAGCCAGGTCCCTCTTGCAGCAGGTCCAGCTGCACCCAGGCAGGCTGCGGAGCTGAAACGCAGGGCATGATGCAAAGGAAAGAGCATTGCTGGACAACAGCCCAGTTCCAGTTTAAAAATAAACGTTTTGCTGTCAGGATCAAAGCAAACTCTGCTTTTATGTATATTACAAGCTATATGTTCAGAAGAAAAAGATTCTTCTGGTTACTTGAGGGGAGAGAGGCAGTGAGAAGGTAGAGCTGGCCAGAGGGAGGGGGGTACCCAGCTTTCCCACCAGAAAATCCTCAATAATTCAGACTAACCTGAAAGTACTTGCCATCCCCCGAACAGAGCACATACACTGAACGCATGCACTGAATTTTCCTGAACGTAAGGTTCATTTAAGGTTACATTTTTTAGCGTGGGGTAACATTTAATTTATGTCTTCGTGGGTGAAGGGATTATTTCCCCTTCTCTTTGTGCATTAAATTTACAGTTATATCTGATGACACTGAAAGAAATGGAGTTACGCCTGCAACCCAAATATATCCTGTAATTTGATGGCATGATAGCTGTTGGTCTCTTTAATGCAACTGATAATGTCCAATATTCAATATTAAAATGATAACATACCAAATCAAGAGATTCTTCAGCAAATTTCTTACCGACTTCAGTGTGCAATTTGACCCAAGGGTCGGGAGTAGTAATAAAATAATTACAATTAATCATGAGAAAGAATTAATAACTTAAGGATTAAAATGTGTCCATTTATACATTCAGGATCAGCATTTTCTGTGTACCCTTGAGAGGCTTTTAGCCTCCCTTCCTAAACAGAATGCTTGCAGTAGCGTTTAGAACAGGAGAGTCCAGCCATCAGAGAAACTGGCTACTACTTTGTCTCATGGTATTTGCTATATGGCATTATGTTCACAGATAGAAGGGTCCCTGTTACACCAAATAACCCACTCATATCCTCTGATGCAGCAGATATTTCCAAGCTCAATGTTTCTATCACGATTTTTTCCTCTTTTTTCCAACTAAGTGTTTTTTTCATTGATAAATCAGGAAATTGTCAGCTTTACACATGAAGGTGATATGAGTCAGGATCCAAACCCAAAAGAAAAAAAAAAACAAAACATGAGGTTAGTTTTCCCGGCCACTGAATTTAGTAAAAGCTCACAGGCAACAGAGTTAAGCACACTCTGTTAGATATACCTTGGAATGCTGTGCCTTCAGCAAGGCTTAGATTTCCCTCTATGGCTAAAGACTGTATTAACACCCAAAGTGAGCTAGTGTGCTGGTTTTAAGCTTTTCCCATCACCAAAGTAATTCTTAACCTGTTCTTTTGGCAGATAAAGAGACAATTTGAACGTCTCTAAATCCTGTTTGCAAACTTTGCACCACGCAGAAGTTTCCAAACACTGCAGGCACTTGGATAAAAATGTGCAAGCACTCACAATCACTTGAAAAAGACCTTATGCATTTTTGTGCACCACACTGGTCAGAGGAACGACTCAGAGTACAGGGCACTTTGTTGATACCCAAATATGTAATTGTATGCCTCATTCTGGAAGGCATTTTTGGGTATTATTGTTTCAAGTTTCATTCTTGCATTGCCTCCTTTCTGCCTCGATTGTAATGCCACAGAAATACTGATCTCCCGTCTCCATGTTGCCCTCTTATATGCTCTGGCTTCCCTAAATACACACGCCAGAGGTTCATTTCTGGAAGGGAAGAGGAGAAATAGGACCTGTCTCCATCACTCCATTTCTCAAAGAGAGCTTTCTCTGTAAATCAGATTATCTGCCATGCTTACTTTACTGAAGATGATACTCACTTTACAGGAGGGGGAACAATAAATATGCAAAATACATGGCATATTCCTGACAGATCTTTGTCCTGGAGCTTCTAGATCTAACACTACTAATAAGAAACAGTAAGAGTATTTGCCTGATGACAGCATTGCACTAAACAGCACCATGGCTTCCAGACCAGAGCCAAGCCACGTCCAGTCCGCTGTGGTCCATCTGCACCTACTCATGTGGACATGCCCCTGATGGTGCTCTGCTCTTCCAGCTGGAAAGGCCCTGCCTGATCCCGCTATGGCTGTCGGCGCTCAAACTGCTCCGTGGCCGGAGCGCCGTTAGCGGGCGAGCGTGGGTGACAAGCATGGCATCAGAGGAAATACTTGGCAATTTATCCAAGGTATTGGACACTAGAGTAGTTTAGCCGAATGGCATGCATGCCCACGTAATGCTGCAAGGTCAAGAAGACCTTATGTTACTTACTAGGTGAGTGCTGGTTTCATGCACTAAAGTATTGTATCAAGATGTGACCTGTAGGAGGACTTGCCTGTTTGGAAAAAAATTAAAGCTCCCTATTTTTTTCCTATCACCCCCTTTTATAGTTGAAGATCCCTTTTTCAACATTGCATAATTAACATTATGAAACATTATGGGCATTTCTTACAAAGAAACCCTAAGAGGCTCAACAATTTCACACAGAAGCAACCTTCCAGAAACTCTTCTTCAGTCCTTTAGCTCACTGCTATCAAAACGGGGGAGGCATGAAGTCACGTGGACTGCAAATCAGAGTAAGACTGCAAAACTCACTAGATGTGAACTCCACCACTGTTTTCTCCTATGCAGTATACACCAAAAATGTTCTCACTGCGGCAATATTTGCTGTAAGAACATCCTGCCTCTTGAAGCCTAGACAAAAAAAAAGGAGAAAAATACTGCTGGGTTTTCTCATTGTTAATTTAGACCACACCGTTTTTTGAATAATTTAAAAGGTAAATTATAACGGGTGTATCCTTATAGATGATATCACAGAGCTTCAGCAAATTCATGTTGGCCAGGGAAATGACTTATTCCATGGAAACAACACTACTCTCAGAGGTGGCATGCCAAAACCTGCAAACAACCAATATGGTGGAAAACACTGACCCAGGGGTGCCCTGAGAAGAGCAATCCCACAGCCAAGAGGAGTGGAATACACACAAGTCTCCCCAGTGCCTCTCTTGGTACCGATTCCAACCTCAACCTGTTAAGGTCCACCACTGGTTGTTATGGCACAAGGTTGCTGATGATTTATTAAGAGCTCTTAGCTCCATCAGACAGTTTACAATTAACAGCTTCTCCTTTTCTTAAATATAAATAAATACATAAATGAAATCAGAGCTGCTAAGTGCTGGGTGTACCCAAATGACATCATCGGCAACTGCCGGTCACCCAGGCTGCAAAAATAAATAAGGGATGGGGGTGAGGGGAGCAGAGGGGAAGGCAGGGTATTTACTCAATCAGTACCTATTTTTGAATTTCCTTCAAGCTGGCTTGGACCAAGAGCCATCAATTATTTAAAAGAAGTAACATGATGCTTCCTTTGTTGAGGCAAATCTGCAAGCAGACCCCAAGAGAGAATAAAAAATGAATTAGGCAGAATTTATTAGTGCGCTTGAAGAAAACAGATTCAGCTATCAGAGCTGACTGTGCTTTTAAAAATAGTGTATTTCTGCCCATGAACAACAGTTTCTCTCTTTCTCCCTTACCCCACTAGATCCTCAGTAATCTCACCTCTCCCATCTCCTTATGCTTTCTTTTTCTTTTTCAAGAGGGCATAACACTGAAAGAGGCATCAATCATTGCTTAAACTTCTTCCTTCTTTTCTGACTTGACTTGATGTATTGTCTTCATTTAAATTACAAATATACTAATCTAAAACACTGTTTACCAAGCAGCATATTAAATGAAAGATGCAAGAAATTGCATCACTCACATTTTAAAAATGACTTTAGACTCAGGAACACATAAAAACAATGAGACAGGATGATCTGCCTTGGTTGCTATATTTCAATCCTAGCAAATGAGATTTGGTTCCTGTGGTTTTCTGCTCAGGACCCTGCTAACCCCCAGTCGAAGAAGCCCTGCCAAAACCAGTATAAAACCTCCTCCCTAGCAGATGCTGGTTGGGGTTTCTGCAATGCTTCAGGGACGTGTAGAGCCGATGAGACCAAGGTCTCAGTCCCTGGGTCTGCACCTGTTCAGATGTAAGAGTTCACACCTGAGAGAGACACGCCAGGGCCACGAGCCGGAGTCTGCCCATGCCGGAGGCTGCAGCACGGACAGAAAGCGAGCGGAGGCTGACTCCAACCACAGTGACAGCACTCAACTGCAGGAACTGTAACAGCAAAGGGAACGCTTGCAGGACAAAAAAAAAAAAAAAAAGCACTGCCTTCATTCAAAGGTTCCCTGCTTCATCCTTCACACCAGGGAAACGATGCATTTAGATCATTTTGGGTGACCTTTTGTGGCATCCAGCAGCTGGAAAGGGCAAATGCCGCTTTACGAAAACACGGAGCTCTCTTGCGCGTGATCGCAGCGGGGCGGAGAGGCTCAGCCTCCTCCCGGCACTGGGGCTCCTTCCCCTTGGCCTCGGGTGGTCACCAGCAGCTGGGAGCCTTGACCGAGGCTCCCCTGCTCGCCCCTCTCCTCCTTGGAGGGTCTGGAGCCAAGGTTCTGGCACTCCCCCCAGCACGGGGAGAGTGCAGGGCGGCCATGGCTCAGCAGGGGTGAGCCTCAGGAATCAGGTTTTAGGCTGCCTCCTTCTCCCCCTGCTCCAGACCCAAAACAAAACAAAGGTCATCGCTTACTAGTTCCTCTGCTGGCAGGGCTTGATTAAAAGTGCACTTAGTCCAAAAGCCAAGTTTGATAAGAACTGTGAACATGGCCTCAAGGAGTATTTTCTCATGTTAAAGAAATCACCGGAATATTATTTATCAGCACGAGCCTGAAAGCAACTATAAACCTTTGGAAGCAGGGACCATTACTGGCCAGACATGTTTGTGTTTCCTCAGATCAGCTCAGAGAGGGACTTTTCCACAGATAGGCCTAATGTCAGCATAACATGGACTGTGAATCATAGACTCATAGATTAGTTTGGGTTGGAAGGGACATTTAAAAGTCATCTAGTCCAACCCCTCTGCAATAAGTAGGGACATCTTCAACCAGATCAAATTGCTCACAGCCCCATCCAATCTGACCTTGAATGTTTTCAGGGATGGGGTATCTACCACCTCTCTGGGCAACTTGTTCCAGTGTTTTACCACCCACATTGCAAAAAATTTATTCTTTGTATCTCTTCTAAACAGACCCTCTTCCAGTGCAAAGCCATTACTCCGTGTCCTATCACACCACGCCCTGCTAAAAGGTTTTTTCTCTATCTTTATTAAAGGCCCCCTTTAGATACTGGAAGCTGCTCTAAGATCTCCCCAGGCTGAGCAACCCCAACTCTCATCTTTTCGTCATAGGAGAGGTACTCCAGACCCCTGACCATTTTCGTGGCTCTTCTCTGGACTCAGTCCAGCAGGTCCATGTCTTTCCTATGCTGAGGACCCCAGAGCTGGATGCAGCGCTGCAGGTGGGGCAGAATCCCCTCTCTCACCCTGCTGGCCACACTGCTTCGGATGCAGCCCTGGACGCAGTTGGCTTTCTGGGCTGTAAGCAATGCACCAGGGAGGCTGAGTGCTTGAATACAGGATTGATGGCTGTCATGTTACCCTTTTACAATTAGTAATGAGAGGGAATGAAAACAATGAGAAATATTTAAGCAATTCTATAGCGGATTTTTTTTTTTAAAGAAAATACCTATAATTGGCAGTGGGTGGTGCTGACCACAGGGCAGAGCACTAAGCCCAGCTTACCCTGTCGGGTGCTAGCAGTGGTACCACAGCAGCCCCTGCTTCTCCCCATTTCCCACACCGTGTTCCACAGCAGCCTCAGCACACGCTGCAATGGCCCACTGTGAATGGCCTGGTCTTGCTGGTGGGCAAGAGTCTACACAAAAGCAGTTCCTTGTTCCTCAGACATTATGGAACCAACTGCACCGACGCTGGCTCACCCAGCACCCATGCGGTGCCCTGAAGGGATGCCCCAGCCTTCTGAGGGAACAAAGGTGTTGCAGGACTTGCTCTTCTCCAAAGGCATTGTTCTCAGGCTGCTCCCTGAAAAACCGTAACAATCTTCTATTTTGACCACTTGAGTTCACAAAATCCCCACTGGCTTCTGATCTCAGATTTATTTGGTACCTCTGTGGACCTTCTGCTAACCCAAACATGATTATGCATCATAACTCTAAATACATTCATGAATTTGCCTTTGAATAAATATTTTAAGGGTAGTATCAAGCTTCACACTGTTCTGCTTTCATACATAGCTGCTTTCCTTTTTAACTTCCACATCAGATGCCTTTCTTAGGCAGAAGAAGAAAGAACGAACTGCAAAGACCTCACTCAAGTGAACAAGAAAGCTGACACCAGGAGGTGCCAAGGCAACATCATTCCACTTCTCTTCCTCACCTTCTTCCTCTCTGGATAGCAACTGCAAGATCCTGAATGCCAAACTTTGGAAAATATCCTTGCAGAGGTAGCATCTGCTCCCTTGGCATACTTCTTGAGCAGTTGTATTGGCAGCTTTAGGTTTGTCCAAGTCTATCATATGACAAGAGTGCAGATGGGTTGCCTTGGATGCTTTGTCTTCCCGGATGCCATCTTCCTTTTATTAAAATTTTATTCTAAAGAAACATATGCACAAACCTGTATGCGGAAGGTTGTATGTGCACACAATTTCACACCAGTGAGGGGTTTTCTCTAGCCTCTGTCTAGATTTTTTGCTAGCATTTAGCTTGGATCCCTGCAAGGGCCCTGACTTTTATTGAAGTCGGTATGTGGCATCAAGCAGATTAGGCCCTTACTGTGTGGATCTGCATTTCAACCAGCTATTCTTCCACACGCCATAACTTTTCCCATCTGTGTTGATCTTTCTTCGCAAATTAGCACCTGAGTCCTCAGAACATTAGACGTGTAGGAAAGCTGCTCATTTCGAGCTAACTTCTGCTCCCACTGAAATCAATGGGAGTTTTGCCATTTATCCATCATTCAGATGAATAAATAACAGAGCTGTGACACAGTTGCCATATATACAGGTACTGGTCCTTTTCTCTTGCTTTCTTAGTTTTATATCCCCATCTTATCTTCCATACATTAATCACAGTCACAAATCTGAATATATGGGGGTGCTTTTTTAACTGTAAAGAAAACTACAGTTCAAATTAGCCAGTAAATCACAAATTGCAACAGAATAAAAGCAAAGGATTCTGAAGGAAAGGAGGGAGGCATCTAATTAAATGGAGGAATACGGAACAAAAGAGGGAAAAAAATTTTAAAAATAAATCTAAGATAGTCTGAACAGCATATTACTAACTTTTCTAAAAGTTCTTATTGTGAGAGTATTTGTTAGGATGTTTCATGAAAACTGTATGAATGGTTTTAAAAGGTAGTTTAAATTAAATGCAAAGCAGAAGTGCAATACTCTAAAATCAGGGTGCATTCTCAGAGTGTGGTTTAATACACTAATCTCTTATTTCCTGAGCAGAAAAAGGCACAGAGCTACAAAACTGCAAACCCTCTTCCCATTTATTGTGACATACTCTTCCAGCAAGGCATAAAATTTACTGACCCGTGTCCAAAATGGACAAAAATCTTCCACCCTATAGTAACCTTCTCAGGAAAAAGCTTGAGAAGGCCACAACTCACATCAGAAAAGAGACACCAAACATGGTCTCTGGTGGACCAAAGTGAGAATTTATTTTCAGAACACAAAAATCTGAATTAGAATCCCAGATATCAACAGCTAGAATATATGAAAAATTATGAAACTGAGCTCTGCACTGGCATTTTCAACTGGATTGAAAAAGGGAACATTTGCTCTAACCTCTCTTTACAATAGCTGCTGCCAATCTAAGTAGATGTATTATGAGGAATCACGATTAATGAAATGGAAGAGTTATTTACCACTCCTTTAAAATGAGCCAGTGAACTGGTTAGGATTCGTCAGATTTTGGGGATTTGGGCACAACCACAGCATCGAAAAAAAACCCAAAATAACCAGCCCTGACTTCATAGATATTTCCAGATCTTTGTGCTGGTTCGCTTATGTTCACCTTCACTATCCTACTGACATACAGCATCTCCTCTTAATTATCCCTGTAGTTCACCAGCTAAAAACATGTTCTGACTGGAGCAGAAGACCTTAAAAGTCAAGTGCAGGAACTTAAGGAGATCTACAGAGAGGTGGATCCTCTCATGTTTCAAAATCTCAGAGGGATCTATGCCTCTCAGGTCAACATGGGACATTCACATCCTTCAACGCTTATCATCTCCAGTGAATAAATATGCCAAGGACCAAAACTCATATGGGAAAATCCTAAAGTCAGTTTGACATAAGTACTAAATATTCTATAAGGGTATAACTTGGCTCACGCAAGTGAGTAGCTTAAACTTCTGTTAAAGTGGACAGAATACCCTTTTAAAAGGAAATACTATGGCATGGTACTTACCATCCAAGTAAAGGAATTTCATTTGGTGTTCTTTAGTATAGATACATCATAAACCTAGATAAACCTAGAAGCATATAATGCTTCTAATACAAAACATATGCATAAGTACACATTCACATAATGCACACATAATAAACACATCCACCTTAGATAAAATAGTTTATACTTCGAAGCACCTCTCATGAGGCCCAAAGCAATCCAAAATACATAATGCTTATGTAAGGTATCGTCAAAGGAAACAATCATAGCTAATTTAGAAATGAGGAAAACAAGACAGTAAATAAACTTGTCCATACTTGAGCTGTGATTCTCTAGGAGTGCTGAGGCTAAAACCTAGAACTCTAAACCACAAAACATCATCCTTGTCATACTCAGCATGTGTAATGGAGCCAAAAATTACATAAACCCTTTTATGCCACAAATTGCAAGTAAAAACGTCAGCGCAAAAGACAGAGAATAATTAATTTTGCATTTCAGCAGATACTTTTTTTAGAAGTTGCATGTTGGATGGATTGTTATATGCAATCTTCAGAAATTTTCCATTTCAGACACACAGTGCATAGGGTCTTCTCTTGAGAACAGAGCTCAAGACCTCTCAGAAAGAAAAAGGAATTGGATTTGTTTCTGAGGTCCTGAGTGAGAACTTTGAGCTAATGCCTAAAATGAGGCGACAGTCAATTACAAACTTCCTAAATGATCTAACCTGTCAGATGTTATTCTAAATTAAAAATATGGGGAAAAAGGGATTAACTTTTTATTACTTTCAGAATAGTCAAAATCAGAATTTGGTGAATTGATGATGCCCCCCTTGCTCCTTCTTTCTTTAAACAAGGTGAAGTTCAGTTTGCTGTGTGTGGTTCAGGAGGAGAGGTAAAGCCATTAAGTGGCTCCCTATCACAAACCCTTCAATTAAAGGAGGGTTTGGGGAAGTCAACAGCTGTGGTTCTAATTCCCAGATGTTTCAGAGATGTGAGAAGACCTCTAGTAAAAACCCAGAAGACTCCAAAAAAAGGAGGCAAGGAACAAAGTGAAAGACCATCATGAATGATCAGTCTCCAACAACAGGTAACAGCCATTATGCCTGTTGTTAAATATTTTTATTCATGAGCTTAGCATTATTATAAATAGTAATAACATGTATCTAATTTACATGCAAACATTGTTTTTTAAATTGGAATATTTGGCAATGCCACTAAATATTTAAATATCCTTTAGCACAAGGGAATTTCAACAATGAGAACTATGAAGTACTATTTGTACTCCCTGGTACGTATAAACACACTGTCAGCTCCCTGAATTTTCATTTAGCATCAGAAACAGCTTTCCAGGGAGTTAGATGCTCCTGTAAGTGTCAATATCAATGTTACTATTTATAGTGCTATAAACTACATTTTGAGTTATATTGGTAAAGTTAAGCTTAGGTAGCACTTCTGGCATTAATACCTTAATATAGAAATATTGCTATAAATGTAGTTTACAATTTGGAACATAAACACAAATTCAGTGTTACTAACAGATCACCTTCTAGATTGCATGAAAACACACTGCCAAAGTGTATTTTATGCAATCCACAATGGAGCAAAATGCAACGATATAGATATATTTAAATTTCCCATTTTTACACTGTCACTCAAAAACTTTTCTTCTTCCTTTTTTTACCCTAGCTTATCGATCTCAAGAGCTTGTGATAGCATTTCAGTTGCTTCACTGAGCCATTTTTAGCATCTGCTTCTTTTTTTAAAAGCTAAATCAGGGCTCAAATGCTTCAATCAATTTAGCTTTTTCAATTAGAGAAGAAAGTTAAAAGAAAACCCTGAGACATGATAAACTATCAAATTTTAGCATCTAGATTTTTTATGTTGTTTGTTATGTCTTTTTTTTTTTTTTTTTTNNTTTTTTTTTTTTTTTTTTTTTTTTTTAATATCATTAGCATCCCTTTACATAATAATACCCCTGATGTGTATGGCTGGAATTCACGGCAAGATGACTCCAGTAGTTTTTACCAAGAGGCACAGCTTGGATTTACCACAGCCTGTTCAGGAAGCCACGCGTGTGGACGGCCAGGAACTCCTGACACCCTCATAGCTGTGACCTCTGGCAACTCCCTGCAGCAGCTCAGTGATTGCAGGGGAGAACATTATGAAATGCATGACCTTTTGCAACACTGCATGATACAGAAGGAGTCCAAGGCCTCTGTGAGAGCCAAAACCTCCAATCTCAAAAAAAAAATCCATCACAGTCCCAGATTAAGCCTAATGTCCACTATCTGAACAGATTAAGCCTTTTAAAATGGTACTTCCAAAAAGCCAGAGCCTGCTCCCATGCAAATCAATATCAACAGAAATCAATGAGGTGCTATGGCGGAGATTCAGACCACTTGAATCCTACCTAGGTGGACAGACTACATCTCCAGAACAACCAGAACATCTGGTTTTCACCATCAGATCTTCCTTCAGGTGATTTGATTAGTCAATGGTGCAGTTCCACTTGAGCAATGCCTGTTATATTGGGTTTAGAAAGACAAGGGGGGCCAGACTGCTACCCAAAGTTTGCTCCAAGTGCTGATGGGTTACACAGCAGCTTGGCTGAAGTCCTAATCCTCAGACCTGCTCTGGCACTTACTTTAGGCATGTCACTTGGCTTTTCCTTAGGTATTTTTGGTACTCTGGGGAACAAAAAATCCACCCTACCTTGGGCCAGACAACCTGGGATAGCTAATGAGAGAAAACTGAAAATTGAGACCAGCAGCTCATGCTTTATTTCAGTCTTCATTTTTAATTCAGATGTTGATTTGATCAGTCATCATCCAGATCATTGGATCATATTTAACCCGACTTAAACACACATTTTGTTGTCAATGCAGGGATGCAGCACACTTGAGTACAGACATTTGTAATAACAGGTATAAAAGAACATGTAAGTTCAAGGGAAATGTTTCGCAACGATTAATTTAGTCATGCAAGAAGAGTTTCTGGAGAATTTGATAGAAAATACTAAACCATGGTTAAAACCCATTCTGTTAAATGTGATTTTTTTTATTACCTTTTTCTTTCTTTTCTTCAAATGTAAGCTACACATATTTTTTTAGGTCCATAATAGCCAGTCACTACTGAAACAACTGATGGGAGATAATCAGTAGATTTGAATAGTTGGGGTGATTGTCTGATTATTTAATCAAAACTGTTTTTAGGCACTTCATTAGGGTTTTAATGGCAAATGGCAACACACAATTAATTAGACAAACCTGCAGACACTGGAAATCTTGTCCTGAAACACTTGTACCCTGAGCACATGCAATCCTTCTGATCAGATGCCAAGAGGAAATGCAGGCTGTTGTGCTCTATTTGTGGCTCAACCTGCATCATTTAGGAACCGGTGGATCCCATAGCTAATTGCCAGTATTGCAAAGGACTGCACAGAGAGTGAGCAGCAGTCACATCCAGCCATGGCTTAATGTAAATATCCAGGGGATGAACAAGCAGTGTGGGCATGCTCATGGATCTCAAGAGTTGTTCTGAACCTCACCATCATCGCATCTCCCTTCCTGTGGAGGGGCCAGCGGGGGGTGGAGGGATCTCTTCAATACCACAGAGTCTCAGTGCTAGCAATAAGATTCCTGTTAACCTCATTATGACTACTTCTGTTACTGTGGCAGTAACTGGTAATGGAGACAGAGGTAGGCAGAGGGAAGTAACGCAGCACAAGAGCCCCTTTTTTAGCAGCTAAAAAAGGATGGCTACTAATTTCTGAACAGACGCCAAAACTAATTTGGGGTATTGCATACGTGCTCGTTTTATTTGCTAGAAATTCATTTTGCTCCTTAATACAGTCAAAGAGATCTGCATGAATACAAAATGAAGCAAAGTCTTTATAAACGGGATAAGGCACTTAGGGCTTGCACACCCCGAGCCCCAAAAATAACCGGTCTCGCAGCTATTCCTCGCAACGCTGAGGTTTTGCATTGCCCGTTCTTAGCGCGGGTATGAGCACTTATTATTATAAACATATATTTTAAGAACAATAAGGAAGTGATGAATTGGCCACTTGCAGTTTTCTTGACAGCAAGGTGAAATGGTAGCTGTGGTGACCAGGGGATGTCCTGGTTCCTCCTCGCAGAGAGGTATTCAGCGCACGTAATAATTATTCATCCATCTCGTTCACACTAAAGGCACCGGCAATGCAATTTTATCCTGATAATCAAGACCATATGACAAAAACCAAGGCCATTAGGGACCAATTTCAAGTATTCTCTGCAAGACAATGATTTTCCAACTGCACTTACATATGCTGAATAGTTACTTCTGCACGACCGCACCTGCTCTCATTTATGTAACCCTCCATCCTCTCCCCTTTTTTCTACCCCTTCTTTTCTTGTAATGCAAAGAAGGAAAGTTTCAAAGGGTTGCTGGAATCTTCCTAGAAACAGATTTGATTTATTTATATTTCTGGCTGGCCACATGCTGTGAGCAAATAAGAATCTGGCAAATGTAAAAGTTAGTTTGTGCTAATGTCAGATCAAATTCTACCCTCAACAGACGTTGTGGGGCTGCATTAATGTAAATGAGAGCAGGATTTGGCCCAACACTTTCATTCACTTCCTATACATATTCAAATTAAATGAATATTTTGTACAATCTCTTCCTCCCTCTACATACACATGCATAATTCTGTCTCAGATTCCAGCCTTGGTTACAATGGTGACTTCATGGGAGCATTTTCCTGGGTTTATGCTACTTCTGCACATCTGAATGAGATGCAATGGGACTACTTGTTCAAGTAAAGCAAGCAGAATGTGGCCCTTGGTCTCCAAGTCAGGTCTGCCCCACTGTAATAATTTTGTTCCTTAATTACTTCCTGCTTATTTTTGACTGTACCATTTCAGTATCAGTCACATAATAATGTTGCCTTTGAAAAGACTGTGGTGTCACTGTAAATCAGAGTCCTGTAAGGTTAAAGGCTTCAGTTGCCAGAGGGGAAAAATGCCAAAATTATTTAAAAATTATATATAGTATAACTCAAAGACTGTAGCATCTTTTAATATTAATGCTCCTTAAGAAATTAATACACCTTCAAGCTTTCTCAGGTACAATTCAAATATTAAAAAGAATAATAAGCTCCATTACTAATGATGCAACAACCTCTTCTGCCAGAAGACTAGAACCTATAAAATTAGTGAATAAGAAGTAAAAAAGGCAAGACTGTATCAGGAAATGACCCTGTAATAACACAACCTAGATCCTCATCCTGTAAACCTTTATTTGCATGAGTGATCCTGCCTCACATAAGAAGTGCTATGGACTCCAATGGGCAATTCATACAAGTGAAAATTATTCATGAATTTGAATAAGACAGTATATGATCAGATCAGCTCCTAGCCTTCTCTGTCAGTGATCAATCTTCTTGCTGCAACCCACCCCCTTCACATTTAAAATAAAAAAATAATTCCATCTTTTGAAAACTGAAATAAAGTTGGATTTCTCAAAGCAAAGATTTGGTCTACAAAGTCGTTATTAGAATGAGGGGAAATACTCCTGGATCATGCTCTTATTCATATATATTCCAGATCTGGTTTTCAGTTGTATCCTATAATAATTTCAGGCAATGACATCAGAAAGATCAATGCAGCTGCATCTTAGTATTGAATTAATCTCACAGTACTGTTGGTGTCTTCTGGAAGCTACTACACTGAATCCAAAGAAGGAGAACCTTGGCTTGCTAGAAATCCTACTGATTTTTGAAGGGAAATTATCATGGTGTCTAGTAAAAATGACTGATTTTTTAAATACTTAGCTAGTGGCATGTCCTCCTTCTGTGCTGATCATGTATAATAAGACCGAGGTAGAGGATTTTGCTAATACTTGGGAATGACATTAGAAGTGAGAAGCAAAAGAAATGAAGGAGGAGGAATGCTATTGCTGTTTTTCATGCCCTGTTAAGAGTCCCCACAACGAACACAAAAACTCCAGTTATGTTACAAAGCATCAAAAACCAGAACATCCTGAGGATGGCTAAGGATAAGATCTCATTCTCCAAATTTCAAGGGCCTTACTGAAATGCTTAAAACCACTCACAAATTTGCAGTATGTTTCCTAAACAACATTTTCTACCTCCCAGCAAATACCAATATTGCTTAAACTTCATTTAAATGTCTTAATTCAATTGAACCGAGAGGTCATTGACACCTCAGTAATTTCTATTTAAAACCATTCAGCCGAAAATAAACAAACAAAAACAAAACTGGAGCAGAATCTCCTCCAGAGATTATCCTCATTTTAAAAGAAATTACCCTGCCTGACTTTTTATAAGATAATTATTGCAATTGTTTTGCCTAATGAATGTTGTTTGAGTATTATAATGCCATGCTACGCATCCTGAATAAGGAACAATTAACAGAGCTTTGTTCTCTTGACATCCCAGGACACAGCTGAAAGGAAAGCTTGGCCCTAAAGATTTGGGTTTTTTATGGCTAAACAACATCTCAAACACAGGAGAGGTAGGATTCAAAGACACAGCTCAGAACAATTCAAACCAGGGATGTGCTGTTTCTAGAGATCTTATAGGTGGAGCTGTTGGTTTCATTCCCTAACCGCTCCTATCAACCCTAAAGATGCCAGAAAATGAAAGCTTCCACTTGCAAAGACTTCGGGGCTTGATCAGAGAACAAGAGTTTTACATATGTCACTCCCCAGCCTGCAGTAGGATTACTCAGAGATTCTATTGTGTAAGCAAGAGGAGGTCAATTTGTGATATTGCAGTTTTCGGTGAGGTAACAAAATTGATCTTTATCAGTTTCTTTACAGACTGCTGGGGCAAGGTTCTAATTTCAATTACACCGACATGTGAAGGAAGCAATGTCCTTCTCTTGTACTTAAGTATGCACCTGGAACAAATGGAAACATCTTGCCCTACTCTGCCTATATATCCATCCCTCAGAAATCTTTCTCCTGCTTATGGCCAGCGACAGGCATTTGACCAAGTTAGTAAAAGGTGTATTTGAAGAACTGGGAGCCATTGTGCCCAGAGACACCCATGTACCACTCTCAATGAACCTGGGTCTTGGGCAGGATTTGAGCACTGAGAGGAAAATAATCCTCTGTACAAGGAAAACATGAATTAAAGACACTCCTAAATTATGGAACAGATCAATATATGGGGGTTCTCTAAATCAGGTACAGTAACACCTCCCTGGAAGAGATATGGTACGTTGGAGCAACAGGCCAAAATCACCTGGGGACCAATCCCACCACGCCTGAGCCTCACTGCACTGGCAGATGGCGGCATGCAGAATCAGCAGAACGAGGAGGAGATCGGACCAACTCAGTGGAAATCTAAGTCACACCTTTCCACTGTAATCACCATCCTCCCAAGCTCATTACAGTCAAGGACGAGAGTATCCCTCAGCTACACCTCTACAGCTAAATAAAGCTCACCGCCAGGTCACTGCCATATGGCTGGGGGCACCATGCCGCTTTCCAACGGGGACGTTTATCTTCAGGTGTCCTACCCTGGAAGGGGGAAGGTCTCAGCTGGCAGCAGAGACAGTGGGCCTCTGGAACACAAATTGCACTGCTGGCTGTCCACTAACACTTTAAGTCAAGAATAATGCAATCTTCGGTGAGCGTGTGACCATGGGCACATGTCTCACCTTAATAAAACTTATAGCCACATCAGCTTTCAGATTTACTCTTCCTAGCCCAGAAAATAACAGAAAGCAAAGCTTGTCAGTTTGTCACCATTTTCCATCTCTGCATTTGTAAAAGAAATAACATTGGCAGGGAAATAATACAAAATGTATCACACACACAGGCTGCAGGAAGATATAATGTTCTTTTACATATTTGATATAGAGCCTAAATTAAGCTGCAGAAAAGGGGCCATGAATCTTCACAGCCTCATTATCAAGCCTCCCTAAACCTCAAATGCAGGAAAATACATTTCATAAACAAAGACCCAATAGGATTTTAACAGTACAATAAATTTCACTGACATTCGCCACTAATCACATTTCAAAATATATTTTTAAAAACAAAGTTCATTCAACTCAAAGCCAGACTAGAAACAAAGAGTAACATCAGGATATGTTATACCTTTTCCACTTTAGCCCATTTTTGACTGAAATCCCTTTTAGGTGGTTGGCTGTAATTCCATAGCAGTAAACATCAACATTCTTCCTGATCCTTCTTTTACTTTCCTGGACATGAGCTCAGACCATGACCCTATTCATGGACACAAATTTTCTGTTTTCACAGTAATCTGATACAGAAAAGGGGATTGAGCCTTCACTCCCATCAGTATATAACAAAACTATCTCTACGATCTTGTTTAGTGTTGTCCCTCTTCTCCGGAGCAGCCAGGTGCTGCCTTTCACTGCTGCTCACAATTCACTCATCCACAGCAGAGAAAACCAGAGCTCTTTACTCTTTCATGCATCTGCTAACAGAGAAAAGGGTTGAATTCATTTTAGAGACAGTGGAAGAATTTTAAGAAGTAGGGTTTTTTCATGTTTTGAACGATCTTAGAGATGGTGAACTTACGCAGCATTTCTAAGATCTGGAGAGAAGGGTTCATTGCTGGGATTTCTTTTTTTTTCCTTCTCTTTAGTTGTGATGTAACTGAAACTTTGTGCAGGTGAAAGGCTGACAGCCAGCCACGAAGGGTGGGGTGCTTTGGAAAGAAATTAAAAACATGTGTGGGACTCAAGTTTTGTCTCATGCATGGTAACCCCAAACCTTAGCTCAGATCACTTCAAAGACTAGGAAAGAATTCAGGTTTTTACACAAAAGGCTCAGGTGTGCCTCCCTAAAGGTACCTTTTCACTGCAATTCTTCCACCTACTTGAATTGTTGTGCTGGTATCTGACATCAGAGCATCTAAGTGCTGTCAAAACTGGAATAAGCTCACCAGCTCATCTGACTAAACCCATCGAGGGCCTTCAGACAGTAATACCATTATTGACCTGGGCTGAATTCAAATGCATTTGGAGTGCTTGATATTTATCCAAATTATGCCCATTGAAAAATCCCTGGCAGAATACAGATAACATCAGATTAAAATGTATCATTATAATTACTTCAAAGAGATGTCTGGTATAGAAATAATTAGGTTAGTAAATATTTTTAATTAAATTATGATTTCTAAATTGTGTTAAAACTACAACTTGCATCTATGGACATCACAACTAAACTACAAATCAGAAGAATTCAGCGCCTGAATATGAATATTTGAATTAATCTAATATAGTTATTATACCATTAACTTCAGTGATGCAACTCCAAATTTACACAAGCATAATTAGAGTCAGATCCAAGATTCAGCAGATCAATACAAATCTTTCTGTGGGCTGCAGTAGGCATGACGAGGCCCTGAGAAAAGTGTTAGAGTAGTAGTACCATCCCACCAAGCTGACCTTTCCATCCCTAAAATAATGTTTCTACTCAGAATTGTCATTCCCCTAATAGTTACTACGAAAACATGGGTATGGAACCAAGTAGACATGAGAAAATAAAATTTATAATAAGCACAAATTCCTATGCCTTTGGTCAGAAATGTTCAAAGATCTGAGAGAATTTCCAGAAGTTTTTTACCACAGCTACCTTTCACTGAGATTGCATAATAAATTAGCTGTGAAATAAAGACTGGTGAAAAGCAAAAGCAAATAAACAAAAGAAATTATACCAGTAGTACTGGCTGGGATGTCTAAAAATGGCACATTCCTTGCTGATCAATTCTTTCTGCTAATGTATGAAAAATAAGAATGTGTTTTAAATACTTTAGACTGCAATTTATATCTGTAATCCTCTTTTCCTTAAACAGTTTGACACCTTGAACATAAAACTGTGTTTTACAGATGCTCTCCTCATTTAATTGAAATCACATCTCAGGTCAAGATCACCACTTCCTTCTGCTTCTCTAACCTCTTCTTGCCTGAAGGCCTGTAACTTGTGAATTATTTAACAATCATATTTGCTGCTGAAAATTGATTTTTGAGAGAATCCATATTGATTGAGATATGTGAGACTAATGAGTTTGAGGTTAAGGTGTTTAGGTATCATTATCTCTGATAGTCCTGAACTAGAATCTTCATATTTTTTTGTCTCTTGTCAATACTCAGTTTTATATCTGTGCTCCAAGCTGCACCTATGTGTTAAAATAATATTAAGAGATAGAATGAATAAACATTTTACACATGTCTGAAGCATCTGTCGTAGTCTCCCAGATGTGTCTTCCCTGTGAAATGCCACTGCATGAAGGGGACACAAGCAGAGTTTTGCCAAACTTCCATTTAAGCTGGAAGCCAGAACAGGTAGCTGGCATGAACAAATAGCCCCCACTGGACCAAAAACTGTTTACAGAAGCCAAAGATCTGACTTCCCCAAATGTCAGTGTGTGCCTGCAGTGCATGACTTTAGTTAGCTCTTGCTGGGCTTCCCTGGGATGGAGCAAAGCTCCGCGGAGCTGCGGCAAGCGCATGTGCCTCGCTCAGAGAGGTACATCAGCACCTGCAGCATGCACATCCACGGGGATCCTCTCCTGCAGCCCCCTGCTTTTCGCCACTCACATTCAAGGGGTGGCTGCTGGACTCCTGCTGCAGGTCTGCCACTGAAAATGCTGCCCATCCTTCTGCTCCTCAGCCTTTCTCTGGCATCCTGAGACACAAGGACATTGTGCGATGTGTACCTGCACAGCATCCTTGTGGCTAAACTCCAGCTGACCTCCTATCCTTGCACCGTGAAAGTCACTTCATCAGTGCCCTCTCTACCCACATGGGGTCGTTTTACTTCCTACCTGTCTTATCCTCACAGCTAAATGGAAAACAAAAAAGAAAATAAATCTACAAAAACAGAGCATTTCCATGACTTTCAGCTGTACATAAAGATACAAAACCCCCTGATATATAAGAATCTAATCTCAGCTGCAGTATCTCCAAATAGCTCGAAGACTTCTAAATGAATGGCTAAGTCTCTTCATTTTCCCCTCAAAATGATGTAAAAATCAGATTGCCATATTGTTGAGCTGTGTCTTTACAATGATGCTATGTTGAGTGCCCAAGGCGCTCCCATTCAGTTCCCAAAAGCCTTTAGGTTCCTCACGTGACAGACATGAACAGTGAGCTTTAGTAAGTTAATGTGGCCCACACATCCGGATTTATGTGCCACATCCAAAACCCATGAGTCAGTGCAGAGAAGACTTCAAGTAGCTGCATCTGCTGGGTTTGGAAATGACATGACAGGGATGCACATGTCCTGGTCGCAGCTTGGTGAAGGTAAGATGTATACCTGACTCAAAGATCCTATTCCAGGCTTTGTATTTTTGCAAATCACACTTCTTTCTCCCCATAACCATTCCTGCTCTAAAAAAAAAATCCAAAGCAAGCAAGCACACAACAACAAAACCCTCCAGATTACTTGACCTCTAGAGTTAGACCCCTTTTTGGGGTAGTTTCGGAATCAGCTGTATTTATGACTAAAAAAAAAAAAGGACAGTTCTTTAAATGACCCAGCTGGAAAAGGATATTTTTGGTCAATGATCTATTTTTATTTCTGCTCTGCTGTTTCTCATGAAGCCTGATGACAAAGACCTGTCCTTCAAAGCTAGTCTATAGTTTATGAATTACCAATTTCAATTACTTTCTCTAGGTGAAGTACACTACAGTTTTGTTATCAAGTTTATATTTGCAGGTGGGAGCTCTAATAGAGGAAATGAAATTCTTTTCTATCTCAGTTTGGCTTGTCTTGTTATAAGGAGAGAAATGCAATACATATTTTCAAAGGTTCTTCTAAAAAATTAACTAAAAGTTAAAATAAGAACTATGAATTGCATTACAGTGTTTAAGACACGTGTTTAAACTGTTGACTACATCCATTTCAGTTAACAAATTTATTTTATGTCACTCTTAATCAGTAGAGGTATATTTTTGTTACTATTATTGATTTTGCAGCCATGCCAGTTAATGCTATTATCTTGGATAGTACATTCTGAACAGTTACCCTTACAGACATTTTAAATAAAAACAAACATTGGGAACTCAAAATGAAATCAGGTCACTTTATGAACCTGAAAAACAACCTTCATACTATGCCACACAGTCTTCTTTAAATGACCTATCTCTTTACCCAACTTTGGTCTTACATAAAATAAGCTCAACAAACTATGGTTGAAGAGCTTACATGCTTTTTTAAATCAGATAAAATTGGCATACTGAATTCTCTAATTATTCTTTTTTAAGTGAGGAACTGCAAGTTCTCATGATAGAGAGTTAAAGACTCTCAGATATCACGATGAGAAACATGATCTTTACTTGAAGATGCGTCTACAGGCTTCATCTGTATTAAGATAAATTAGCTATGCCTGGCCTAAACTCAATCATTTCTGTCTCATCAAGATGAAACAACAGATAAATCCTCAGGCTGAACTTTAATTCACTAGAGAGATGTTGAATAACCGATATCATAATGTTAAACTTGTGGAAACTCAGGACTCTGCAGGATCACATTTTTCTGGAGGGTGGGTACCACCAGGGTTACCTACCTGCACTTTGATGCTGTGCCATAAATCCCTACATTTCCAGCCCCTCCAAACTGCTCTGTTCTGACTGCAGACTGCCTCACAAGGTGGTCTGCGGTCTCCTGGTGGTGTTAAACTCTTAGGCAGTAGGTCAGTCCATCAGTTTCAGCTCAATCCCCACAACTTGATTGTTTGCAAAAAGTAAAACTAAAGCCACTAATAACAGAATGTCTGACACCAGAGTAGCCAGTTTTCACCCAACTAGAAAATACCCAAACTGCATATGTTACCTGGCCCCTCAGACAGCTCATAAGCATCAGTGATACCCTTTGTAAACCACTCCTTTCACAAGTCAGCACCCTTAAGATATTACAATTTTAAGCTATTTGGGCCTCTAGATCTTAGAAGTCCATTAATTATGGGTTCAGTTAACAAGCTCACACGCATGTCTTATTGAAAATAGAACGTAATCTGAATAAGGACTGGAGGAGCAATGGTAATTTTGTAGATGAATCTGCTATAGCTATCCAGATTCATTTTTAACTCAAGGAATTTTGAGAGGTTTTCTTAAAAAGTAGGCTGAGCTCCATTCAATAATAATGAGCTCCATTATTATTTCTCCTTTTGGACCACAGAAAGAGGAAGAAAACAAAGAATTCTCAGTTCTTTATTTCTGCCTTAAATACATGTGATTTTTTTAATTTTTATTTTTAATTAACTTCTGGTCTCCTAGTCTCTTTCTTTCCCTAATATTAGTTTTATCATAGAGGAACACCCTAGAGCAGATCACAGTTCAATATTCTAGACCTACTAATTTTGTGTGAAAAAATATGTGTGTGTGTTCAGGACATTAAATTCTCTCTTTTGCAGATATAATGCAAATCTGTAAATGAACTCAGGAACCTTACAAGACAGCTGTGCTCTCATAGTGTCTTCCCTTCTCCTCTGGTCAGAATGAAGGTAATGTCCTGTATTGTTACACAAGGAACTAGGAATGGCTGTTTTTTCAGTGCTCACTTCACAGTAGCATGGGACTAATTAATGGGAAAGTGGAAGTAGGCAGTGGTTTTTGTGGAGCTAATTAAGATATGTGGCAGAAAAAATATGTGGATGGGCAATTTCTTCATTTTAAAGGTTTGTATAGCTAGACAGTTTTACTAGTCAACACTATGCCATTTTTTTGCAGTGATTGCCTACATTTTTGTGAGATATGGACTCCTCAATTAATCTTTCAAAGACTGATTTTGATTTATCTCAGAGGGAGGCTGGGGGAAAAAAAAAGCAGTTGTGTATTTTGTAAAGAAACCAACAGCTTGTTCCCTTTAGTTTCTGCTTACAAAATAA
Organism: Machaerirhynchus nigripectus; assembly: GCA_013397975.1. NCBI lineage: Eukaryota > Metazoa > Chordata > Aves > Passeriformes > Dicruridae > Machaerirhynchus > Machaerirhynchus nigripectus. Next base: position 60,638 of record VZRQ01007442.1, on the reverse strand, counting down.
GTGCATTGATTTGATCTTTTAAACACATTCCTATATCCTCTCCATTTCATCTATTACTGAGGGAAGGGGGGAGGAAGTGAATCTAAATGTCCGTTCCATTTAATTCCCCACAGATCTAAAATGCAAGGAAATTCTAAGCAAAAAAATAAAAAAAAAAAAAAAAAAAAAAAAAAAAAAAAAAAAAAAAAAAAAAAAAAAAAAAAACAACCAAAAAAGCACGTTGATCTAAAAGATTTGTTCCTCAGCACACAGGAACTCTGTGGCAGGAGCCAAGAATAGAGCCCAGCACTTGCGAGCTCCTGCACCAACACTGCACTCCTTTCAAGCACTGCATTATTCAAGCACAACTGTGCCAAAGCTTACCTGGCCTTGGAAGACTGGCCTCGGAGGAGACTCTCCTCAATGTTACCATAACAAGTTCCCAGAAAATATTACTTTCTCAGCCCAACATCACTTGGTTCAGCAACTTCCCTTTTGTTCAAACAGAAATGGCCAGTTGTCCGAATAACAGCCAAGGAGAATTATTTTTTTAGGAGAGGGGGCATATCTCCCATAAAAGTAATCTCAACACTTACATGAATTCTTTAGCTAGTAAGTACTCTAAATTCTGTTTAAAGGGGTGACCAATTTGGTGAGACACTGATTCCCACTGCAGGACAGTTCTGCCTGTCACCACCTTGGTCGCACCCCGCCGAAAACATTCCCTTCTTGCCATCAGCTGCCCCGGCCTGCTCCGCAGCAGGAGCCCAGCCACGCTGCCTGGCACGCGCTTCCCCAGCAGAGAGGGATCCATCTGGGCACGGGGGTGCAAGGCAAAGCAGAGGGATGATGCCGGTTGTGGATGTTAAATAAACAATTTTTTCTTACAACAAACCCCGGCGCCTGTTCTGCCCATGTCATGGCCCATGATGACTTAGTGTCTCCCAAGCATGACCAAGCGATTAGTGCCGCCGTGTCGCTGCACCTCAGCAGTAATGGGGGCTCTCTTTCCATTTGCCTTCTATTGAAATCTAAGCGCTCCATTGGCCTGTGCATTTTCAGCTTGATGAATTCATTATTCCCTACCTTTTTTTTTTTTTTTTCTCTTCTAGCTCCTTTCTCAGGCCAGAGCTTTCCCAAAAAGCCAAGTGACTGTTTCTGGTTTTTCCCTCTCTGTGAGGGTTTTTTTTTTTCTCTCTCTTCCTAGGCAGATGTCAGAAAACGTGGCATTGACTCATTGGTTTCAAACAGCATTTCAGTATACTTTTGGATCTATGTATACTAGACAGCAAACAATCACAACACTTGGCTTATTTATTTATTTATGTGGTAACATCCTTCAACTAATGATATCGGGGAAAATACATTTTCAAATTCAGAGGCAAGGAAACCATTCAATTCATATTCCCCAGCAAACAAATGACACCACATAAATAAAATACAAAACTATTCAACTATCATTAAAAATGTGACAGTCATCCAAAGTAGGAAATTCAACAATGTGGTTGTTGCATTTTCTCTTTAAATATTTACACGGTATGGAGATAGGATCAGGTTACCCTAAGCATGAGTTTTCCTGGACATGTTCTTTTTCCCTCCTCAAAGGTGTGCCTAGTTGAACAGAAGGGACTTCGGCTGTCTGGCACTTCTAAGTGTCAGGAGGCTTTTTCAGAGCACAACAGGTCTGATACACTCAAGATAGTTACTGTTATAAATTCCATAGAGAAATAAAGGCACATTATATATGAACCAAACCATAAACTGTGTTTAACAGCTGCAAGTTTTAGGAATGCCTCTGTGCTGTGGCCTAGCAGCCAGAGCAGCAAAGCAACATCTGAGCCTGCAGTCTAGTTCTACTTCTACGACAGGTGTTACCTTTCTGCCTCCGTTTCCTTCATAAAACAAGGATAACCTTTTTCCATATTAAAATAAAGCTGTCATTATCTGTTTGAACTGTAGAAGAGCCTACAAAAGTCTCTTGGATGAGGTTCTTATTACACTAGATGCTGTACAAACACAGAACCACATGCCATTATAATGTGGGAGTGGCATGCTATTAATAATACATTGGGACACTTTGGAAAGATTAAGCAGAAGAGTTATTTTAAAATTCTTATTCATGTCCTCCACGTGAAATAGAATGAAATTTGAACGAATAGGTAAGGAAGCTATTTGCAGAATGCTGAAATATCCTTCTGGCTCTGAGAATACACAAATGCTGTGCTGGTTACTCTGCAGAGTAAAGGAGAAGTAACCAGCAATGACCTGTTCTTCTACTGACTCTGCCACTTACTTTACCTCTAACCCCTTTCAAACCAGCTCATTTCACTGGGATTTAACTTATTTGTGACTCAAGTGGATACAGTACATCATGGGGACCTAATACGGTTCAGTTAAGGAAGACCCAGCCTAAGGAGGCTTAAGGGCAGGAGTGATTATTGCACTTGATAGACTTGGGAAGTGGGGGAAATTATAATTTATTACTTATGTGCAAATTTGACATTATTGTTAACATATATTCCCCCAGAGCCTTGGATGGACATATTTTGGAAAAATCAAATCAATAAGTGATTTAATATCTGTCAAGTGCTTTGGGATCTTTATTTGAAATGCGTGGTACAAGAGAAGTATCTTACTCTCAACTTCTTAGCGTGCAAGCATGCCTTCTATTAATACTAGAACCCTTTGGAACCATTAGAGTTTATCAGCTAAATACATATTTTGGCACATTAACTAATTTTTGATTACCCAATTAGACTTTAACAGCTCCATCTATCACGTAAATTTTTCTTAATGTGCAGATTATGGACCCAATAGAACTTAATGGAGCTCCTTACAGTGTTCTGAGTCGATGCAGCTGGCACATGGACACTGAGGAAAGTATTTGCCTCCAAAGTAAGAATCACACACCTCTCTTCCCACATTGCTAAGGGGTGTTATGGCCTAAGTCATGCCTGAGTACTGAGACAAGGCAATAGTCCCAAATGGGATCCAATTTATACCATTTTATATGATGGCTCTCACATACCTCCACTTTGGCCATTCCATCTCAAAATTACATCTCCTACAGTCAAACGAGTCACAACCACACAAATCAAAACCCAGGGCCAGTTGATCTATACCTGTGCCATGGTAAACTGTGACAGTCACCAAAGCTTACGGAGGGGATGGCCACGGCTGTGGGAAGCTGCTGGTGACCCGCTCCCCGTGGCTACCTGTGGCATAGAAAGACATGTGGGGACAGTGCCTCTGTGGCACGTGCTGCTGGGCACGTTCTCTTCCCAGACCCCACTGTCTCTCAGAGGACAACACATGGGCCAAACTCAGCCCTGGATCCGGACTTTTCCTCTCCCTCTTACATAAATACTATGCTATTTATCTTGGTGTCTTCCCCAACACACCGTCCCAGCTCACCTCCCATTCCCCATGCTCTTTTCCACTACTGGCCTATGGGACGGAATGAATTACACATTTCCTCAGGGAAACACTGATACTTAAGAGCGGCTTGAAGGAAGAAGATTACTCAGATCATTGGCACAACAGCTCCACAGTAGATAGTCAGAACAAAGCACTTGGCAGAGAGAAAAAACCCAAACATTTAAGTAGCAAATCTGCATCCCCTGGTCCAGAGGCATAATGCATGGTCTGGGTTTAATGCCAATCATGTTTGGCAGGAGACTGAATACAGAACCTTTGTCCAGAACCAGAAAATAATTAGAAGTTAGAAATTAAATGCAGAGCTACAGGATACATTCTGCTCCAATGTCTTTACACCTAGACCTGCTAAAATCTCCAGCTATGCATGTAACAACCAGGGGTCTTGGTGGGCTGTCTTGTCTGCTGAAAACTCACTGCCATTAGAAGCAAGGCAGACTAAAACTGATGAAAATAAAGGCTGCATTCGCACACACAAGAACAAATATTTCCCTTGTTAAAGTAAACACTCATAAAGTTATCTAATACACTGGTAACTGATTTAATTATTTTTTTAATATCTCATTGCTCTCAGCCTATACAGTGAAGCTGGTTTCAGCCGTTTCCAGTTAGTTTCACTTTCTTTCTTCCTTTCCCTCTTCCTCACAGGCTGCAAGCACAACACTGGAATGCTTTTATATCACAAAAATAATTCAGTTAGCATTCCTTTCCTACAAGAAATTCCTTTTCCATTGCTTCTGTGAGAAGCATTTTTTTTAAAACCCTATTTGTTTCCTTCCAATGCTCCTTCAATAAAGCATGATTGTGCCTCTTAAGGAAGTAAGTTTTCCCTTTCTGCATGTGGTCTCACCCTGTCAGTGTTTTCATTATTTTCCTGCTCTAAGTCCTTCCCTGATGTCTTAACTCAGAGCAGCACTCACTGCTGGCGGGGAGCATGCAGTCAGCCCGTCCTGCTGCCGCCAGCTCCTGTCAGATCATCCCTCCTCTCTGTCTGCAGTAGATTTTGGAAGAGAGCTACCTTGAAGGTAGTTTAATGTCACTTAAAAAACCCCAAACAAACAGACAAATGTTGTAAGTGCTCCTGGGAAAATATTAATATTGCTGCTAAATGCAGAGATTGGGTTAATTTGTTCCTATATCCTGCATCCTGCCAGCCACAGCCTCCTGACTGCGACTCACAGAAGTGTACCTCTTTTCAGAGCAGAGAGAATGCAAAGCTTTGCTGAAGGAAAAGGGAGATTTACCCTGCACCGCAGCTCTCAAACAAGGCCCTTTCTCCTCGAGTACCAAATCTCGCCTCCCATGAAGGAGCTCAGAGAGCTCAGCACCAAGGCAGCCGGTCCCAAAATCCTGGCACCAGGAGCTGCCGACCAACACGAGGTGCTCAGAGAGCCCTGCGTGCTCTGTGTCCCTGAGGAACAGGCCCTGAGCAGGCGCATTCACACCGACGGCTACGGCAGTAGTGGGAGAATAATGTGATTTTTGTGTAAACAATGCTTGTAAAAAGTCATAACAAACCACAGAACAGCTACCGCTGAGAGGAGAAAATGAAACCTTTTTCAATCTATGTATTTAGATGATTTCCTCTGCTGTGATAACTTAAGAACTTACTGCTCATTCACTCCTGCACTGCAAAAAAAAAACACCTCCTATGTTGAGATCTTACTTCTGTCTTCTTGCTATACAGTTCACTTTTTTTCTCAGCCCTTACTCTTATCTAATTTATTTCCATTTCATTTCTGGGAGCTGACCTTCCTGGAAGAAACTCTGAGTGTCTTCCCAGGGTATATTCCTTTTACTATGATTTGGCTGCATGAGGAAAAACAAATAAAGGTATACATTTTTAATCACACACAGGAACATTTCAGCTGTGTTCCTTTTTTTTCTGCTATTTATTTGCAAACATTACAGGCCCTGCTAAGACCCTCTCTGTTGTTCTTCCAGCTACATTGTACACTCAGCTCAAAGTGCAACTGTAATATATTTGGCGTGCAGACGGTGGTAGGAAGCATTTTACATGTTTGTCTGATGTTTTAAGATTTGATATTGAAGTAGGTAATACCAATTGATATTGATACAAAGTGTCACCCACTTCTCAGTCAACAGGTTAAATGTTGTTCCAGGGGTCATAACTAAAGTTATTACCTTCTATGGTAACTACGCCAAATTTACAATATTTCCCACTGAAGTAATTGGGAAGAAAAAAAAAATCACAACTATCATTTCAGTATTTAAGAGCGAGACATTTGGATTGTAAGCATTACAGTATCTAAGCTTTCAGCAGTAATTTAATTACTGAACTCAGAGCCCTGTGCTTGAGAATCCGGCTGTTCCCCAATCCTGAAAATATTTATACACAACATGTTTTTCAATTGTGACTTGAAAGTCCACATAACCTTAGAGCTGCATCTCTCCTCACAACCCAATGTATCCCTCTGCAAAGAACTAGACAATGTAACATGCAGTGTGCCCCAAAACCCACCAGGAGCCATAAACTACCTCTGCCTAAGTCCCTTAAGCAGCAATACCCACAGCATCAGGCTACAGGGAGCACTCACCATCAGGGTCAGCATTTGTTCTCATGCAGAAACAAGTCAGTACTGCTTGTGTCCAAAGGCATTCTCTTGTTCCTCCTGTGACAACTTGTTTCATGTAAAATAAAACTCAGAAACAGTATCTTTCATCAGTCACTCTCCCTTCTCCCCAGGGCAGGGGGGCTGCTCCAAGTCAGCACAGTCTGTTCCTCAAGATCTGAGCACTCCTCCGTGAAATGCCAAATTCACACATAAATGCTGAGCATTGTCACTGGACTGACCTGTGAGGTCTTTACTACCTCTGGAGTCAGGGATTTGGTCTAGTATTTCTGGGTGGCCCATAATTACTTTTTAAGTTACTCTCTTTACTGTGGCATCTGCTGTACCCATTTAAAACGGGTTTATGGGTAAAACACGTAGAATGCAATTATGAGTTAGACATTTTCACATCTCATTTGCAAATCTTCCGTCCTACCACATATCAGAGATCCCCTTTTATTTCTTGGATTCCCATACAAACAACTGTTCCTTCCCTATTTTATCACGGTTGCACCACACAGTTGTCAGGACATGAGGTGCTAACTACAGCACTGTGCACAATTGCAGTCTCCGTGAGGAATGTCTTGCTTTAATAGAGAAATAAAATGATATAAGGTCATAAGCTAAGACTATCATAAAGTGCATTGCAGGTACCCTACACTTAAATACTCCCATGCCACCTCTTAACTATAAGTGAGGCAATTTGCCTAATGCCTATAGAAGTGACACAATTAATTCCTCACCCTTAAATAATCCTATTCTTTCCTCTCTAATGTGCCTCTGTAGAAAGAATGTTTACTAAAATAAAACAGATTTTTCAAAAACCATATCCTTAAAATCCTTAGCATTAGAAATTGCGTAAGTCTATAAAAAAATTTAGAAAGTCCTTTGTTCACTGTGTTCAGAAAACCACTGGAGACCCCTTTCTCTCTGAAATGCAGACAAAACCCCACAGCAGTATTATGAATACTGTAAACACACTCGGTGGACTGCATGAAAGTGGCCTCAGCCATAAACAGCAACCTCAGCATCTTTCTATTCATGTTTCCTGTTAAACACCTGCAAAGGAACCAACAACCTCCAATTTAGTCCTCCCAATTAAGACCTGAACCTTTCAGTCCTGATAGTGCAGCATTTCCACGTTACTCATCAGTCTGGCATTTTGCACACCATTTGAAGCAAGGTGGGCTAAGTGGAAGAGGGTCCATGAGCATCACCTGTGCTAAAAAGGATAATTTTTTAAAAAAATCTCAGTTGGAAGCATTTCCCACAGAGAAAGCATCTGGAGGTTTAAGAGTATTGCTTAATGCAACCTACTTTCCATGTGGCCTAGAGGATGGACCTCTTGTAGTACACGTAGAAAGTTACAAAAACAGCACTTATTCATCAGCCATAAGATCAAAAAATTAGGAGAAAAACTCCCAAACAATCACGTCTCTGAACTGTATTGTACAAACCCAGTCTAACACACCAGTACCATTGTCTTCTGCAGGAAGAATTTTTGGCATATCAAACAATCATTCTCACACTGGGTCATTGCCTCTCCCTGTTTACTACAAATGCCAGCTCCTATAGAAATAAACCCAAAATTTCTTCCAGAAAAAGTAACAATAAAAGTTATACTGTTACCTCACTTAAGAGTTGTTTCACACAAGAAGAGAAAAAGCTGAGTTATTTCACCTGAAAATTAAACATGGGGTCCCCCAATCAACAAATACTGGATAGTAAATACACAACCTGAAATTTTACTCCATCAAAAGCATGAGAAAAGGAAAATAAGAGTATGTTAAGTATATATTGACACTATTGCTACTAGACTTTAAAAACATCTTACTGTCTAGTTTATTATGAAGCAGTATAAACCATGCCTGTCATGGTCAATCACCAGATGAAAACAATGAGCAAAACACGGGGATTTTATGGTATAAATTAACATTGGTTCCACTACTGCCAGGGGAAGTTTTTGCCACCGGCTTCAGCCAGTGTAGCATCTGCCCTCAAATCTTGATAGAGATGAAGTTTCAGTAGTTTAAGAGACACATGTGGGTGCTGATTCTTTCCAAGGTTTTTACTGGATAGAGGTTTTAGTTCAGATGAGCAATTCACCTGTTTTTCTTCTGATACACTGGCAAGCAAACTGGGAACATGCCACCTTCTCAGGACTCTTAAACAGATGGTTCAAGGCACAGAAAACTGGGCTAGGAGTGTTGTTAAGATGTCTTGATGCCTTTTGTCCCCCTGTGTCCCTCCAGGCAGGATCATCCATGCCCGTTTCTGCAAAATTTCCAACAGACGAAATTCGACATCATCCCAAATTGCCTTTTTCTGGTGTTTTATCTGCTTTAGAAGGTCATTGCTAATACCTAATGTGAATTTTGTTTGGTCCTGTTGAACCAATTACATCCCATACTCCCATTTCTCACCAAGGAGAATAAATTACTGACTTTTTTTTTTCCCCACAGCCTTTTGTATTCTTACTGCCCTTTGCCATGTTGTCCCTCAGAGATCTCTTTTTCTGGCTGAGCACCCCCAGTATCTTCAGTCTTTCCTGACAGGTCACATTTCCTCGCTCTCTTATCACCCTCATTGCTTTTTCTTTGGACTTTCACCAAATTCTCTGTAGCTTATTTGGACTGTGCTGCCCAAATCTGTGCTCAGAAGTACGGCTGAGCTCCTACCAAAGGCATGGGGAGCAGAAGTCACTCCATACCACTCATGGGCTATATGTTGTATTACACCTTCCTCACCTGTGATCAAGAAAAGCTCTGAATTCCAACATGAACATTTCTTCTGCCAGCTTCACAACTCTTAAATTAACTAGCACCTTTAATATTGTAAACAGCACTAAATTAGAAGAAGTCACACTTAAATGGCTATCTTCACTTAGCCTACACCCCAAAATGACAGAACATTTCAGGGTTACTCCTGGAAATACACAAACACAGGCATGCACACACAGCCCAAGCACAATTAACAGACTTAAATCTAATCTATATTCAGATGTGGATGTACAGAGATAAATAATGTACAGATAAAATATAAACACCCACACACTGAGTAGGTCTGTAACTGAGAGGTTTATCTAAGTGATTAAGAATACCACAACTTTTCCAATGCCAAAAAGAGGAGAAAAAAATTAGATAGCTAAATATAACCACAGCTAAAATCTGATTCCCTTCATTTATAGTTCTGAATCTAGACAAATGTACATGTGAAAGAGATCTTTAGCATGTCCAATGCCTGCTCCTCCTCCATGTAATAAACAGGTTCAACTTCTCTGAAGTAGTCATAACATATATGTAATGTAAGTATGTGTGTGTGTTACGTGTGTCTAAAGCCAGGGTAAGTGGAAATAGAGTGAAGCCCCTCCTTGGCTCACGTCTTCCAGGTAATTGCAACAATAGAAAAATAAGAAAACTAATAAACTGTAGTTACCTACTATGCAATAAATATGTAACTATACTGTAATTACAGTACCTGATTATTGATGTACTGTAAAATAAACTGTTATCAAGTTTTTTTACTGTTCCCTTCTATTTACAGTCATCTCTGATAAAGATTAAGCTTCCCCAAAAATGCATGATAAAGCTTCTTATCAGAGGTTTTAATGCCTCTAATAACTACTGTAATTCTGTGTGATTTAGTGCTTTGAATAATCCACCAGGATTTTTCTCTAGATCTTTAAAAGGATTGTAATGTGTACAGAGGTGTCGTAGTGATTAAATTTACAGGACACTTACCAAAACAGTGATAAGACAGGATGTTTAATTAACACATGTACACGTTGTTCAACTGTACTATCATGCAAAAATAGAAAGACCTGAATGAGACCCCTATTTTCCTTTCAAAATGTTAGAAAAAAAATTAAACAAAGGATTATCCTCACTATACAATATAGGAGCAAATATTCTGATGGCAACAGCAAATCCAGGCAGCACCTGAGAGTGGTACCAGTCTAGTGTTGCATACTGGGTGGAGCCAAGGTCCTGGTAATTCTAGCTGGACACCCCAGAGAGAAAGGAAAAACTAAGTACATGGGAATTCACCAGCTGAGTTTGGAGATGTCATTCTTTGGCTGGTGGGTACTTCAAGGACATTGCAGTACTCTTCAGCTATAATGCCTGAAAATATCAATGCTTTTAAGGCTCATTGACAAAAGTCATTGCAGAAAACCAGCTGAAGGTTACCTTATCAGATGTTTTTTAACTCCATGTCTCAGAAAGGCACACAGGCACTCTAGAAAATCCCTTTTCCCTCCATCAGTAGATTTACCTAATGGCCAAGGCTATCCCTTATTTATATAACAGATAAGTAAATTTAACTTAAGCAAAGAAATGCCCCAGCAGACTAAACCCCAGCAGAAAAGGGCAGCAGAGTCAACCATATAGTGAGAAGTGGAAGACAACCTTTATCTCTCCGAGGACTCTTTCCACTTTAACTTCTACTGACATTTTGTCCACTGTGATGCTGATAAAAAAACCCCAGACTGATAGAGAGATCTAAAGGTGATATCATATGTGATCAAAAGACAAAACAGAAAAGTCAAAAAGCTCATGCAACCCATATTCCCACTAGGGAAACAGTCTTTTTAATATTAGAATTGTTTGTACTTTGAAATTGAAAGCCCAACACCTGCAAGTGCACGCAGCTGAAGCAGAGTTCATTCCTGGATGGGCAAGTGCCAGGCAGTAACAGGGCATGAGAACAGCCTTTGGCTCCATGAACGGAAACATAAACCTCTCCTTTGTAGAAATGATTCTTAATGATCTCAAAGGCCCCCTGGTTTAGTATGGAAGATGAGTGCTGCTTTCCTTTAGAATGAATCCCACGTATTTTGTATCACAGTCCTGGCACAGGGCTACAAAGATGAAATCATTCCTTGACCATCACTGTGGGCACGCCTGCTCTGATCTGCAGTGCGATGCAGGGGCACACAAATACTGGAAATGGTGTAACTGCCTCATTACTGTGCTCTGCACAGGCTTTTATACCCTGGTTCTCAGCAAGACTAATTATTCTAAAAGAAGCATCACACTACTGCAATTATCCTGCTCCCAAAACCTGAGTTACATCATTTAGGACACTGTGCTTCACTATTCTGGCACATCCATGCAGCTTTATTTTTCACCACAAAGATTTTTACTGGGGGGAATAATAAGTTAAGAGGAACAAGCTTAGAGATCACAAACAGCAGAAGACAAGAACACTTAAATATAACAGGAATAGGGAGAAGGCACTGACGGTGTCAAAAATCACATGCTTCTGAGTCTGTTTATTTACCTGGCACGCAGGACTGCTTACCTGCGCAATCCTTTCTCTGCAGCAAGTGAAGGTGAAGGTGTGGGAACTTCCTTCTTTCTTTGCTGGCAGTATTAACTGACAGCATGGGGAGGGAGACTACAGGAAGATTTTATTTCTCATTTCCATCATCAATAAATTACTAAGGTAGCTTTCAGGACTCTCAGAAGGTGCTTGAAACCTATGGCCCTTTGGCTGGCCACTCTCCGGATGGACCAGCATGCATGATGCCCTCGTGCGTAAGGCTGCAGTCCTTCTGCAGGAGAGGAGCTGACTTTTAAAATCAAATATACAAGTTTCTCCTGTATCACAACCTCCTTCCCTTCCTGGGAAAGAATTTACAGCAGTAAACATTATTTAATGTCCCCATTGAGGGATTGGCAAATAAGAAAAAATAGCATCTACCCAGTGACTCAGAAATTAGCAGACCAGCCTTAGTCATCTTCTTTATCTCTTATTAATTAATCAGAAATTTTCCCACCATTTCTATATATGCCTGTTCTTTCCTTCTCTGCCCAGCAAAACTACAAACTACGTCTGGATGTGACGGTTAACCACATTTTTGTTATGTTTCAGCATAAGCTGGAGAACAACTAGATTTGCAGCTGAGAAAAAGGGTGAGGGAGAGAAAAAAATATGAAAGAAAGAAAGCGAGAAAGAGAAGAGGGAAAGGGGGAAAAGAAGAAAAGGTACTGTCCTTTCAGCCAAATGACTCAGAGTAGTCATCTTCAGAGCACAGAAACCAAATGATTTGTGAAATCCTCAGAAACACTGGTGATTCAGCCAGCTGCATGGAGGGTGGTCTTGTTCTCAACTACAACAACCTGGTTTAACTCCCCCTGAGTACTAAGCCCTCCACCATCTTGAAGTTTATAATTTTATAAGTCCAGTATTTATGTAAGCATGTCCAGCTTGCTTTCTCCTAAAGAAACCTTCCTTACCTTTTTAATCCTCTCTCTGGTCTTTGCCTTCTTACAGAGGCAGAAGTCGCAGAAGGCAACTGAATGTATTTCACCAGGAAATGTGGGCCATCTCCTTCATCATTACAGAAACAAAAATATGCTTTTTGTGATCTATCTAAGTGTATTTAAAGAATTACCAACAGAACATAAAACGAAGTGGAGAGGTCTGTTTGAGGTCTGGGTGTTCCAGATATTTTTTCTGAAGCTGCCATGGATTTCAGTGGGAGCACTGCACATTGAATGGCAAAGGGAAACGTCTCCCTGACCAGAGTTAATCCAGGGTAGTGCACAAAGGAAAAGATGTTCACCTATGGAAGGCATATGCAAGCTGAACTGCATATGTTAAATTAAAGACATCTGCACTTTGGCAGAATTTGGACAATGACTCACTTTAATTATGTAAAAATTTCAAACGGGGCAAACTCCACTGTAGTGACTCACATTAGTGCTACCACATGATCTCCTGATAACTACATCAGTATATAACTCATGTCTCTGCTGCAGAGTTTCTACAGAGAGAATGACATATTACCTGACTAGCATTAAAAGGACTCCATGTTCCCAGCAATGACTGGTACATTAAGTAATGCTTCAGAAAGTAGCAAATAGTACACTGTAGCATATAGTACACCGAGCTTTTTTTCCCTTGACACAAAACTCCAGTTCCTCTAATGACAATAATTCACTGTCATTCAAAAATCAATTTTCTGTTTGTGTTTTATTTCTTTAAATTTATAGAGTAGTGGGGAAAGATTCCAGAAGTAGAAACTTACATCATTTCCTTTTCCAAAGAAGAATTATGGTGCTGCAGACCTCCTAGGCTTCCAATCAAAGACGCTCCCACACTGTCCTTATGTGAGTGGCAAACACACCCTCAATCCCTTTGAGCACAAAACCTTCTGTGTAGGTCTGGCTGGTAAAGGCACCGGGCAATTTCTTGCATTTTGATTCACAGATATTCTTGGACTGTTCCCTGCTACCTCCTGCACTTTCCAAGTTGGTTTGGTTTGCTCGGTTCTGGTGTGGACTACCAGAAAGAACTCATTATGCGCCTTACGTCAGACTAACAGGACTGATGACCTTGAAATGTCCACTGTTAAGAAAAGCTATTCTGCATTATTTGCCTCAGATTTTTAAGAACAGCAAAACACTGTATTACTTACCTCAGTGTTGTTAAGGAAAGGGGGGGTCTTCTGCTGACTTGTATCAGGTTCCTTTTCTGAGCTCTGAGAGTTGCTGTTTGTATCCTGGAGTACTACTGCATTACATTCCTATTAAACAGCTGAAAAAGGGCTGTACCCTTCAAGGCTTTCTAAACACTGTTTTCAGGCGTACTGAACAAGCTACCAGGACCCTTAAGGAGCAAAGAGATACACAAAAGGCATTTTCACTACAAAAGGTATGTATTAATGTGACAAATACAGCCTTTGTTAATGCCAGATGCTGACTATAGGTGTGAATGAATGAAGAGCATGATGAATGGGATGATGAGGAGAAAGCAATCTTAATTGTGCAATTAGTTATGTTATGTTTGGACAATGTTTTGCATAACAATTATAGGCCACTGGTAGACTATCAAAATTACAGTCTTCCAAAGAAGTACAAAAGCTAGGAAAGCCACTGCACCTTTTGAGAAACTACTTTAGAAGGCTAATGAAAGATGTAAATGATGTCAAGTGGCCTTTATATGCTTAAGTGTGCCATTGGGCTTGGATGGCAAGCGCAGTGTGCTTTCTCCAGCCGAGAGTGGTAAGAAGTAGCAAGTGCAGAGAGTGTCCCAAGGGAATGCCCCAAGCCACAGCAGTGCTAAAAGGTATGGGAGTGAAGTCTGGCCTCTGAGTGACAGAGCTAATAGGAAGTGGTTGAAGGTGTTGAGACCACTTTGTATGTAATGGGCTGGATCAAAAAACACTGAGCAATAGGAGAGGAGTCACAGTATGTTCCTGTTCCTTCCTAGCATCTACCAAACAGAAAAAAAAGCATCTTGATTATTCCACACCCTCTCATTCCACTGTTCACTTATTTTCTTTTTCAAAGCACAATTTAACTTTTTTTTTCTAGGGGTTCACACAGAAGTTAAATTTAAAATTGGATTCCAGATTTAAGCTCACTGCTACAACAGTTCCTGGGGGTAGAGGTAAACTGCCCAGAATGTGATAACAACATGGGTGTTGAGTGATGATCTGCTCATAATCGACACATCCAAGCACACAAGAGTTCATTTCATCCTTGATCTCACCCCAGGGATCCATGCCAGTCACAGATGATGCTGAGAAGTATAAGACATACTGCCCCGTTGGCTCCATGATTATTCATGGGTTAGCAGTGCTGGGGAGCAGGAGAGATGCCCTCACATGCCACTCAAATGTGTTAAACTGACACACATCATAGCTTCCCTAGGTTCTCCTCCTAGAGAATAATGAACATGCTATCCACCAAGAAAAAAAAAAAATCCACTGACATTTGAATAGTAGGCTAATGAACATGAAGGGGAAAGACTCAAGGTAAGACTTGTTCCTAAACCTTTATTTACAAAGGATGCCTTTGAGCCAGGCTCTCCATTGTCTTTCAAACATGACACTAGAACAACCCTGGGAATGCTGTTTTTAAACAGTCTGCTGATCCCCTACTCAAAAAAATAGTAAGTGTATAGTGCTGCTAAGTCAAGCTGTTTAGCAAAAGACATTTACTTCTGCACAGAAACTCAGCACCCCTGGTGCAGGAGAGCACAGCAGCGTGCTGTGACCCAGCTCCCGGTCAAGGGGATAAAGAAGACATCAGGACCAAGAAGCAGGGCAGAGACCATTTGTGCTGTACCCCAGCAAAAGCATCCACCCAGTTTGTTGGCTTTAATGTTTGGACTGGAAGTGGGAATAGTTTTTTAAAGGCTATTTTAGCCAGTGAGAGAAGAAAAAGGGTATCACATGACTTGGCGTCCTGGATGCTGTTTGTAGAGAAGCCTTAAGTCACAGCTGGACTTCTACAAATTATTTATGATTGCAGACTGATATTGAATATACAACTTGAGGGAAAATCACAGAGAGTGGGATTGTATGCACACAGAACTAAGCTTCATGTTCAGTCACATCTCTTCCAACTGACTGCAAGCATCTCTACAGTCAATATCCAAGGCTCAAACACCCCTTGGAAATTCATTAGCAAGCACAGCAAACAGCAGTCCTGAAAATAGCATCTTTCCATTCAGTGCAATGAGACATGCCTCACTATATTATATGTTCAAAGAGGGAAGGGCAATACTCTTCTAAACCTAGCTTCTCATGAACCTGAATCCAATCACACATTCCCTTTATGACAGCCATCTCTCTTGGTGCTGCTCTACAAAATCTACATCGTATCAGCACCACCTTAAAGGTCGGCTGTGCTATTTCAATAAATAGAGAAACTATGGTTTCCTTAAACCACTTGCATTCCTCTTGCTGCAGTCATTTTGCCTCTCTTCTATTGGTCTTGCTTAGCTCACTTTCATATGAATGTCAGATTTTGCATTTGCTGTGTGCTGTCATCTAGACTCCCGCTGTAAAACAGTTTGTTTTTCCCCCAGTTGGTGCACCAGATTAGCATTCCCCTTCTCCCCCTGCCCAGAACAGAATGTAATTAAAGATCATGGGAAAATAACACACACACTAGTCATAAAGTTAGAGAATTTCAGGTTTGGTTCTGCTTTCCAATTTTACATGCTCCACTTCACTTTTGTATATAAAGAGAAATATAAATGGCTTTGGTCACTGGATATCTATTAACTCCTTGTACATCCGATCCTGTGAGACAGAGATGACAGCAAGATCCACAGCAGTTTATGAGAAAGGGCCTATGCCTCAGAGAATCATAACCAATCTACCCAAAAGGAAGTGTTTTGCCCAAATGGTTCCCTCTTTGCTTACTGTGAAAGGGTTATGAAACATAAGCCAGAACTGTTTCCCATTTCAAGGTGTTCAGGGAAATATTTCATCGTCTAAGTGAACGTTTTCACCTGAGAAGCCTGCCTGGATGATCACTTTGAGAGCCTTGAAGCCAGAGAAACACTTGGGTCAGCAAAGGCCAGTGCTGGTGGCACAGTTGCACAGCTGGTTTAAAGGAGAAGTTGTTTTGTACATCCTCACCTCAGCAGAGGCACCTCCACATCTGGTGGAGTTTTCTGGTGCTAAATGGAAACATCTATGAGCTTACTGCCTTTGGGTGTAGGGTGGAACGTCACCAG